>JAPDOI010001322.1:0-52500 GCA_029168955.1 Aplectana chamaeleonis
ACAGAGAACAGAAATTTTGTTCCGATGAAAACAGTGTGTAGCTATCGATAACTTGGCCCACCATCGCTGTTAATCATTTCGTACTCGTCTGCACAAAAGCTGTCGTCATGTATTTCCATTAATTGCAAACCTAGATTGCCATCCGCAGCGTCTGCATTGGACATACTGAAATCGGAGGAGGTATAGAATAATTATAAAAAACAGACCAGGGGTGCGTTCCAAGAACATTCCCACGAAGCCGTGGGAGGAAAAACAACCTCACCATGGACAAATTTGCTTTCCATGGATGCGAATTATAACTGAAAATTGCTCCCACGTGGCCGTGGCTTCGTTTCCATGGACGCGTTTTGCCATGGGAATGTTCTTGGAACGCACCCCAGAATGTCTACCGCGTAATCAAAGGAAAACGAAAGATGTCAGCTAAACAGGCTGTTGTGAAAGTCCTGCACCAACTGTACTTGATTTTTCCTTGTTTGTCTGCAGTTTTCCATCCTGCATAGCGAACCACTCAACAGCTCAATTACTGCTCCATCTAATAACTTTTTCACTAATCGAAAAATGCTGACACGCTCCGAACTCGGCATCCAAACTTCACGGCACATTTTTTAAAATTTTCCTTGATTGAAAATCTTTGGAACACCTCGTTCTAACCCTGCTATCCATTCACGCTGTTTGGGTTGAAAACAGTGGTAACGATGAAAAACTTCATCGAGCAAAACTACAAAAAGCAGCTTAGATCAGGGAAAAGAGCTGAAGAAAAACTATGAAAGGTAACGCCGGTGAAAAAACGGGGCTAGAGTTAGGGTTTCTGAGAGCCCAAAGATGCCAGTTCGTGCACACGTGCACAGCACCGCCCAAAAAGATAGCATTCTCATGACGAGCAGTCAGAAATCATCGACATTCAGAGGAAGAAACAAATGTAAATGTAACTAGTAAAAACAGTTGAACAATGAAAGCAAGCACTTCAGTCAATGTTTTTGAATATGTAGATGAGTACATAAATATTCGAGCAGGTCTGTCCGAAGGCTGTTGTTCATTGGTTGACATTCAATTTCGAGCCAGGTGATGCTCTTGATATTACAGAGCTTCGATGCCGATCATGTGGTGTGGGCTCGTCCACCATCAAAAGACAAGAAGGTTCAGGCATGAAATTCGGCCCGAAACAGCGGTTCTTTCGCGATTTTTTCACATGGGTCCTACTACTCTAAACCCAGAAAAAAGTTTAGAGAGGAAAAGAAGAAAAGCATATTTGATCGCCACCACTGACTTAAAGGCACAGTCCATGCCAAGGGACGAAATCTGATATTTCCATGTAGTTGTGAAGTACACCCACCCTATATAACACCTGCCAAACACGAGCTCGCAATTCCTCCGAATAAGCGAGATATAGGAGGAAGCCACCCTGGGGGGCCCACATCAGCAAGCCACTTTGGCACGCCCCTTCTAGAATATTTCGAGCTCAACAGTGGCGAGATGAGCGATGGTTTCCGAACAATAGCCCCGTTACTCCCTTCATTTTGAGCTTCTCTCTTTATTCAAGCTGGCTCACATACATTGGTTCCAAATAATGGAAGTTACAAACCTAGGACAACTCGTCCACCATGCTTTCGCAGCTCGATTTTTGAGGGGCCATAACTTCGTTCCAAGATGGTCTTGTAAGATTTCAGAGACATTACTGGAATCAGCGTGGGGCCGTTTTCAATATAGGCAGAAAAACAGAAAACCGATTTCGAGGTTGGACCGTGCCTTTAAAGGCACAGTCCAAGCTCAGGGACGAAATCTACGTTTTTCACATAATTGTGTAGCAGACCCAGCCTATATAGCACCTGCCAAGTGCGAGCTCTCAATTCCTTCGAATAAGCGAGATATAGAAGGAAGCCACCCTGGGGCGCCCACATCAGAAAGCCACTGGGACGATTTGGCCTTCTACGATTTTTCGAGCTCAATAGTGGTGAGGTGAGAGATGATTTCTGATCAATAGCCCCGTTCTTCCCTTCATTCTCAGTCTCTCTCTTTATTCTGATCGACTCCCATACATAGGCTGCAAATGACGGACGTTGCAAGCCTCGGAAAACTCGTCCACCATGATTCCGCAGCTCAACTTTTGAGGGGCTATAACTCCGTCCTCAGAGGGTCTTTTACGATTGCAGAGACACCATTGGAATCAGCATAGGACCATTTTCAAGATAGGCGGAAAAACAGAAAAACGATTCCGGGGTTGGACTGTGCCTTCAGGGAAACATTGGAACTCTGAGAGGTAGTCCCAAACGACTTCGCGAAATTCTCTCCAATCAGACTCAAATCGCTTTCTTTCGGAATCCTCCGAAAATAACGATGTTCATCATACCTTCTTTACCGAACGACTTCAAGGCATCCACCGTCATAGTTGAGCTTTACGGACACTGTCTTACCTTACGATACCCACTTTGTCATTTGTGAACCTTTCATTTTTAGAAATTTGATTCCTACGAATTTTCGGGGGTTTGGAACAACACGATGGAAAATTGATAAAATAATCATCATTTAATAAACGACCGCTCACAATTTTCAACTATGAAGTTTGGTGTCCTAGAGTCGTTGGATAAAGAAGAGAAGATGAAATACATTAATTGCACTACACTGAAGGTGTCGCGGATGCGACGGTGGCTGGGGGCGGACCGTGAGGCCCCGGCCTGTTTCCACTACGCCAGCCGCTTGGAGGCGGGGAACACCCGCGTCAGCCGCTGCGCCCCACCCCCCTTCCTCCGCGCTGCCTATATAAGGCGGCTGTCTTCGGTTCAGTGGTCTGCCCGGCGCCGGATGGCGTTGGCCTACAGTACCCATTGGTACTGCGCTGCTCTGGAAGCGATGGCCTACCGGGAGACCCCGGAACCGTGGGCTCCGTCCCCAGCAGCTTTGGCTGCTGAGGAAGCCGGCATCTGGGCGCCAGCTCGGCCTAGACCAAGCGGCCAGGAGGTTGGCGGAGGCCCAACGGCTTCTGGCATTAGTCACCGCTAGGGATGTGCGGTTTACTAGTGGGAGAGGTGCGATACTACGCCACCACGTACTACGCAATCTATATTACGCCGTGGTAGACTACGCTATCTACTTCGCGCTGTGGGATGTGAGCCAATTGAACCGATAACTGTAAGGCGAACCCAGTAGATGCCTTTAGGTGTTAGTGCCTTAAGGATAAAGGGTTATAACTTACCACTGTGTACCTTGTACCTGTGTTGGTGTTTATATAGCGCTGCTATATCGGTGTCAATATGGTTGGCTTGTGTTGTTGTGCTATTACGCTGGTACTACGCGGGACTATCCCCCTTGGCCCCCCCATACATGTTGGTTGGGTTTCGTGGCTTGCTAGTGCGGCTGTCCCAGGTTAGTGGACAAGGTGATCCCCAGTGAACGCGAGGACTCCGCCTGCTTGAGGGGAGCAGGTTGCGAGATAACTTTGCGGTAACGGGGCGAGCTGACGGATGCATAGTAGCCATCGATGCGTCGCGATAGTGGGCCGGGGAACCAGGGATCTAGTGAGATCCTTCTAGGTGTTGGCCACACCGCTATCCAGGGTTGTCATACCCGTGGGTCGGTCCATGCATGATGCGTTCGCATCGTGCTAGGGACCATAAATCCCATCGCGTTCGCGACAGAAGGTATTCCATAGAGCCGTTTTGATACTACATATAATCTCATCTTCACATGGCTTTGATACTTGAGTGAACTCAAAAGCCCTGCTGGATAGAGGGAAGGAAACCAGAAGCATCCAAGATTTTTCGATGCTAAACCGTTTCTACATTTTGATGGAAAATCAGAGCCAGATAAATTTTTTCGTCTAGCGAAGTTGTCATTGGAAAAAGGATGGTTTCCAAATGGCGCACCATACTTGAATTACAGACAGAGAAAGAAGGAATATTTGACCTACGGTGGGGGTAGGAAATAATTTTCTGCACTGTGCAACTGGTCCGGCAGGATGAACTTATTTGCGAAAGACGGCCGTTGCATCACGCAATAGGATGATAATCGTGCTAGCACCACATGGTCCCGGCACGACTCATCTTTATCTTAGCACAATTATCATCGAGTCGCGTCATGCAACAGCCGTAGTCCGCAGTTGCGTACCAGAATTAGGCTCCGAAAACGACAGCACATACGAGCTCATGGTGGTTGTGACCAGAAAATAATGAAGCCAATCGAAAATAGAAGAGCACGTTGAGCGAAATAGTGTCATTCGGGTTCAAAGGAAACAGAGGAGCAACAGAAAGTTGAGAATTTTCAGATTGAGCACACAGAAGCTTTCATCGTCCCAAAAGAGAGCTCCATCGACAAGAGAGCACCCTCTGGATAGAAAACGTCCTAAAAAAATTTCTTCTGACAGTTGTGGTGATGGATAGGGTAACATTACTGTATGTTCGGTTTTCACTATGAACCTTCCGGTGAAGCGAAAAACGGGAAAAACGAAAAATTAGAGGAGCGCATTCTCTTCAATCGGCTTCCATGGCTGTTAGACTATTTCAACGAATATTCGGAAAACGAATATTCGGCTGAATGAACGAATAATCGAATATTCGAATAATTTGATTATTCGGAGGAGTCTATTTTTCGAATAATTCGTTTATTCGAATATAGATAGCAGATATTGTTTAGAAAATCCAGAGAATTTGATCGTATCGTTTAACAACTACTCATAGACAGTGGTAAATGTTAGTTTGAATAATCTCATGATATGATGTGGAATGTATTTTTCGTGGAAGTACATTGTCATAGCTTTAATCTTTATAATACTATACATGAATAGGTCAAGAAGTTGGTAGTGCCACGAACGGAGTTCGATTATGCGTACTCGGTCCGTACGTCTTATTCGAATACTCGCGATTTTGGCCGATTATTCGAATTATTCGTCTTCGAATCATTCGAATAATTCGATTATTCGGAAGAGTCAAATTTTCGAATAATTCGTTTCTTCGAGTATTCGGAGAAGTCATTTTTTCGAATAATTCGTTTATTATTCGGAGAAGTCATTTTTCGAATAATTCGTTCATTCGAATATTCGAAGAAGTCAATTTTTCGAATAATTCGATTATTCGAATATTTGGAGAAGTCACATTTTCGAATAATTCGTTTATTCGAATATTCGAGAGAGTCAATTTTTCAAATTACTCGTTTATTCGAATATTCGAGAATTTTTATTCGTCTGATATACTCACTCTAGTGGCTGTGCTTTCGGTTTTTCAGAAGCTAAAATCGGCTGGTTACTACATCCAACACCCACCTATCTCAATCTGCTTTATTTGGATCAATATGGAAAATGTTTTCTCGATTTTTGCCATATGCTCACTCACCCTCGACCACAAGATAATCGAAAAAAAAATCCTGCGTGATCGAGCCAAGTTTAGCGGTTTTTGATGAAGGGTTAGCAGATGTATTGGGCAACCGACTGTCGCCTTCTGAAAATGAAAACTGCGGCCATGATGATAATTTTAAAGAAAAGGTTCATCGCTTTGCTTCTTACAATGGCAATGATTTTTTCTACGATGATTCGCAAACGACGTTTAAAAGAAGTTTAAGAAAGGTGATTTCCTTTACCCGAGCAAAGTAATACGAAGTTACAAGATGAACAAATTACAACATTTCTCAATCAACCCGGAATGCTAGCACAAGACGTTGAGATGAATAATGTTTGAAAAGGTGAGGAAATGCTCATTTACCGAAGGAATTCACGCAATATAAATTGTGAATTCAATAAGGTTGCAAAAAGCAAGGTAAAATATGAATGAGAAACCTCGTGGATGAAAAATCGGATAAATGCAAAACTTATTTTGCAGAAAATGCATTGCGGGAATCGAACCAGCGACCCCTAGCATTCCTTCGTAGTTTTGTATTCAGTAGCGTTTTCCTCTCGACCACCACTGCTCGCCTGCTATGACAATTTCAATCAAGTGATTAGAGGAATGGAATGCACATTGAGCTCGTAAACAGATTATATTTTATGTATGGGCCAGACCTTGTATAGGCCGTCAGGCCTTTTATAGGGCAATTTTATTGTAACTAAATCTGTGCCGAGCATTGGAACTTACTCCAGCTGCTCCGATTAGGAAGTTACAGATAGATTCGATTAGTTTTTTTTCTAGAATATCGCAAGGCTCGTAGGAAAAACCCAACATAGATTATAGTTTCTCTATCGATCCCCCACAACTCTCAGAAGAACTTTTTTCAGGACGTCCCCTTTCCCGTGAAGGACGCCCTTGAGAGTATTCTAGGGCGCAGTGAGACTACATGATTTTGTGAACTTCTGGGACGTTTTCCCCAAAATTTTCGTCATTTCGGTTCCTTGCAGAGCCAAGTTATCCCTCTAGCTAATGGTCTACACGATCACTGAAGAATTTGGGAACTCTGAACATGTTACCTGCGACCTATCTTTGTAACTTAAGTTACATGTGATCTTTTAAATTAAAAATAAGTATGTGCACGAGGTGAGATCACTTACATGTGACATAAAATACTCGCGTGTAACTCAAATATGTTATTTCGTTGTACACGTAGCTTGCCTAGGCTGTGGAAAGTTGTATGTAACTAGACTTTTGACGGGCATGTTTCATGAGATATTGCATGTAACACCCATTTTCTTTGACTGACGCGGCAGGCCATTTCTAAGGGAAGTATACGCCGCACTTATGATGCAGGCCTCTGACGTCGGCACCTTCGCCGGTTCAATTACCCCAGTTTGAGGTACCTGGACCCGCCTGGCGGCTGGAGGACCCGCCCAACCGCTTGCGGCCCAAGGTAGCGCTTGAGGGGCAGACCGTGTGCCTACTCGTAATCCCTCCCTCGTCGCTGTGCGGGCCGCGTCGCGTTTTGATGTCAAGTTGCATGTAACAACATTGCGAATTACTCGCAGTTGTTCAAGTTACATGTACTATTTAGGCAAGTTACACGTGACTTTGACCAAAAATCATGGCAATTCACACACAACTTCGTTTCAAGTTACGTGCGAATTTAGAGAAAGTTGCATGAAGGCATCATGCAAGTTGCGTTAAAGTCTCAGATAACTTAATCAGAATTTCCTGAGTATCGTAAATACCGCCTCTGAAGGCACAGTAAGGCCCCCCCCCAATCGTTTTCCAGTTCTCCTACTTGCCTTGCTTTGAAGAGAAGTGGAAGAACATGGATTCTGATAGGAATCCAATACGCATCTCGTCCCCATCAAGATCAAAGGCTTGTAGGAGTCGCCAGCCATCAAGCACCACACACAGAGCACATGTAGTTAAACTAATCTCCTACTGGAGTTGAATTGAATACTCGTTGGATTATTTGGTTTTCTCAATGTTCACTGATGTTGAAATCATTTGTTATTAAAGTTGAACAGATTATTTGTTGTAATACTTGGTTATTTGTTGATGGCCATAGATGCTGTGATAATCTGTTAATAATGTTGAATGGAAGTAAGTAGTCACTTCAAGTAAATATGTAAAATATAACCAGTGTTCGATTATCACTGAAGCCGAACGTCACGCCTAACACTCAATGGTGCGAAAAGACTTGTCGGATACCATTTCATCAGAAAAGAACTCACAACATCATACAAAGGCGCAACGAAATCGCATCAGATTCACTTTAGCAGGGAAGAATTCATGGCCAAATTACATGAAAAATCGCTCAGTCGTTTAGTTACGTGCAACATTGTTGATCTAAATTACTCGCTAGTATAGGCATGTTACACGTGATTTTGACGTGGCAAGTTACAGGAGACTCAAAGTCCAAGTTACTAGGGACGTTGTGCAAGTTACAGGAATTATCAGTGCAACTCAAGTGTTACCTTAGTGGAAAATTACGCCAAGTTCTCGTAACATCCCTTCAAGTTACTTGTGAATGTGAAGTAAGTTGCGTGAAGCGGTCACGCATCTTGCGTCAAAGTCTCAGGTAACTTTATCAGAAATTCTCGAGTGGTTACCGACGCGACATTACCAAAATATTGATCAAGTTAGATACCCCAATGCCAGCCTTTTTGCAACTTGTTGAAAGTTTCGTATTTTGCCTGTACAATAAATAGATGGTGACTGATCATTTTGCAGCGGATGATTCCTTTGCATAAATAGCACAGTCTGTGCTGTAATTTTCAGACGAAAAATGAAAGTTCACCCGTACTGCAGGTGAAATTCTCGATGTGTAGGGGAACAGAACCATCGATTTGATGCTCTTCACTTCATATCTTACTCACAAAGATCAGTTCATATCATACTGTGCTGCGATGAGGGCATATCAATCACAACAGAAAAAGGACAACAGGTAGAAGATTCTGAATCTTCCACATCCGTAAAAAACCAAACCCGCTGAGGAAATGGAAGACTATAAAACATCGGAATTACGCCTTTTTTATCCAAACGCACATAGCAGTGCATCCGGAAAAGAGAATAAAATTTACCGAAAATGGATTAATGAAGTTCATACATACATTCTGCCCTTTCCAGAACAAATTTCTGGTCCGCGATTGCGAACAACCGCTGTTGCAGCACGCGGCTCAACGATAGTCGTGTCGGGACACCGTAATCCCAGCACAATTGTCCTCGATCTGGGTGCTGCAATAGCGGTTTTCCACAACTGCGGATCGGAACTTTATTCAAATAAAAAAGGTACACAGATGTGAAAAAACGAGATCCTCATAGTTCCATCGCGTGTGGGCGCGGAGCGAAGGTTATGTAACGCGTCGAGTGATGGGGAATTAGATTTTTTGCTGAAGATAAACATGTTCCACTGCTTCCGAGTCAAATTAAGATTTTAACCTGCCCTCCATCATAGTTTCTTTGAGTACACATACTCATACTCACGTATACTCACGTATACTCATGTATACTCACGTACTCCAACAATCTTTCCCTTTGAAACGGTGAATAAAGAGAGCCTTCACCCAGGAAAAAATAACGGAATCCGAGTTAGGCTCCGGAAATAAAAAGAAAAAAAAACAGAAGCAAATCTATTCAGCCAAGCCGGAGATTGGTGCAAAGCATTGTAGAGATGATAAAGCGGTTTTCGTGTTCAGAAACCTCGAAATGCTTGAAGTCAAATGGTACGTTGGAACAATAGAAATGATTGATTGTTCGATTCTTCATTGTTAGCACGTCCGTACTATGGTAAAAACTCCCGCGACAGTGCCACGATTGCGCCGCTTCGGCTCCTGTAGGCACCGAAGCGGCACTAGAACGGAGTCGCAGCGGCAAAGTCGTAGTGGCTCCGCGATTGATCGATGCGCCTTTGAAAAAATAAGAGCGACTACAAGTAAGTGGAATAGGAGTAAATGACTTGACTTAATCGGTTGCCTTTCGCCTGACGCGGTCATTCCGCATCTTCACCGAGGTGTGCCGTCCTAGTAGTCAGCCGTGTCCATTTTTCACGGTCTTCAGCCACAATTTGAACACATTCCATCCAGCTGTCACCATTCCATTTCCTGCGAAACGAAACATCGCGCCTGAACTGTCTTTCGATGCTGAGTGACTTCAAACCCTCTTTAGCCACATCCGTCCAGAACTTTCGCCTACGCCCAGGTGGCCGTTTACAGACAGGATTTGGAAGCATTCTTAAAGCGTGTTGTACGAGACGATCCGGCGTTCTTCTTAGTATATGCCCGAGCAGTCGAAGTCGACTTTCCATTGCTGCTTGAGATGGCGTTAGGAGATGCTGGCACCTCCCTCGTGTCAAGCGTTGATGTACTGCGTCGATTTCCTTGTAAAGGTCTTCGTTATGGCATACACGCGGCCAGAAATATCCAAGCAAACACCTAAAAAGCTTCCTCTCCGTGCAATCGGACTTTTCCATCTGCTTGTTCGGGGATGACCACGTCTCCGATCCGTACATCATGATAGGGCGAATAGCGGATAGGTAGACGCGCAACTTGACTTCTTTCGCGATGGTGGTAGACCACAAACACTTGGTTAGAGAATTAAATGCAGACGTAGCTTTCGCACATCGTTGTCGAATATCCGCTGCATAACTACCATCGTTCTTCAGCAAACAGCCCAAATAACAGAAATCGTCCACCAGTTCGATACGTTGTCCGTCTACACAAACTCCCGTTGAAGGCCTCTGAGAAACCCACATCTGCTTGCATTTGTCGGGACGAAGACGAAGTCCATAGGCTGCGGCTTACTTCGAAACGAGGTTCACAATCCTTTGCAGTTTTGTGCTGTTTTCAGCGAATAACACAATGCCGTCGGCGTACTCCAGGTCGACAAGGGAGCGTCCTGATTGTGTTAGGATCACATCCGCAGGAAACTGTTCTGCAACTCTACGCATGATGTCATCAACGGCGAAGTTGAAAAGAAAAGGTCCTGCAACGGCTCCTTGCCTTACTCTTGTTTTCATCTCGAAAGCTGACGTAAATCCGACAGGTGTACGAACTGCTGCTGTTGTTCCTTTGTTCAGGTCCCCGATTAGTCGAACATACTTTTCCGGGACTCCATCGGCTCGCAGAGCACTGAGCAATCTATCACGATGTGGAGAGTCGAACGCGGCTTCAAACTCCAGAAAAGCAAGCTGTAAATGCTTCGAATACCGCTGCCACGATTCAATTACTCTTCTCACGACGAACACTTGGTCGATGGTCGATCTTCCAGATCGAAAACCGGCTTGCTCATCTCTGGTCATTCTTTCACGATGTTTGATAAGTCGCTCGAGAATGATACTTTCTAAAACCTTATAGAGACACGAAGTAGAGAGATTCCTCTGTAGTTCTTAGGATCCGTGACGGATAGCTTCTTGTGAAGAGGTACGATGATCGCATGTCCCCACGAATCGGGTATCCTTTCGCTCATCCATATGGTACGGATAGTGTTGGTCATTTAACGAATCCCAGACGGGGGGAGAAGTTTTAGAATTTCATCAGTGATGTTGTCATCTCCACCTGCCTTTCCATTCTTCATTTTCCGGACACAATCCAAAACTTCAGACTCAGTCGGCGGTTCCTCACTGACATCGTAATGTGCTCTCTGAACATGCGGGAGCTCAGGTACTGATGGCGCTGGACGATTCAGTAGTGAACTGAAGTAATCCTTCCATATTGGCAGCGTCGCATCACCAACTGCAACTCCATTGGTAGTGTTCAAGACAGGAGAACATCTCTTCATCTTCCCGCTATACTGTCGCAGCAACGTGTAGGCTTTCTTCGGATTCTTCTCCTCTCAAGCCTTCTCGAACTCCTTAGCTCTACAGTCCACTCTCGTTCGCGGTCACTTTGAAGCTGCCGACGCAACTTCCTCCTCAGACGCTTCTCCTCCACGAAGTTTCCTGCAGTTCGGAGAGCACATACTCTGTTTTAGGCAGATGTTGTTTCTTCTGAGACGTAGGCGAACTTCTTCTTAGGCTGTACCACCGAGAGTGACTCTTTTGAAGCGTCCTGGATGCACTTGACAAAAGAATCCGCCTCGCAAAGTTTCTTCTTAGTCCGTGCTCCGATTTGAATAGAAACGCGTTGTCGAAAATTCCTTCTGCACTCTTAATCTCTGAGACTTGTCATGTCAATCCTCTGGAGAGGCTGAGCCCCTCCCTTCCTCTTATGAATGCTCGCAGTGAAGTTCAACAGAACATGACGGTGATCCGAATCGAATGCGACATCCCACACAGCTCTAAATCTTCGAATGTCCGATACTGGAATATTCCTCCTCAGGACATAGTCAAGCTGTAGTTTCAAAGTTGTCATCTTCCGCTTCCGCTGCTCTTCTGGAGATAGCTGGGTTGGTCCCTGCCACGTAAGCTGATGGCGGCGATGATTCCTCTTGAATGTCAATGCAATGATCAGACCACGGCGTTCACAGAAGTCGAAAAGGCGGTAGCCATTGTCCGATGTTTGCTCCACTGGGTAGAACCATCTTCGCATTTGCGTCAATACCCACGACAACAGCATGTTGACAAGGTATCCTGGTCAGCAACGTATTGAGTTCCTCATAAAACGCATCCTTCGAATTGTCTGGCGGTTTCAGTGGGCGCATGAGCACTCACTATCCGAAGATTGAATCCTCTGTGATCCCGCAGTCGTACGAATGCATTCCGGCACGAGGTTGAGCCAAACTCCTTGACCATACCATTAAAATCCTTCCTTACAGCTATTGCACAGCATCCCACTCTCCTATCGTCAGCGTTACCGCAGTAGATGGTGTACTTTCCGACGCTGATGACGGGTCTATCCTTGAGGCGGGTTTCCTGCAAAGCAGAAAACGGGAAATAGCTCAGAAGTCTGGATAGCGCAATTTTGGATATCACTCGACAGGGATCGACAGTTCAGGGTGACGAAACTGTGGCTTGTGACCAAAGACTCCATGAAATCCTTAGGTACGGATCCTAAGGTGTTATAGACCAGAGGCCTTAGTGTGCCGGACGGCGACACCTTTATGCAATGTGTGGGATACTTTCGCGATATATTTGTGCACGCTATATCGTTCGAACGTTCCCTGTGTACACTCAAACGTCTGCTGGGTTCAGTAGAAGCAGGGGCACCAACGAGCAGGTACCAACAGACTTGTATACACATCCTCAAGTAGTAAGTAAATATGAGTCATAATACAACTGGACGGGGCCTAGGAACAAAATTACGCATCTGGGATTGTTACGTTCTGTCTGATGAGAACAGAGGGTATCCTCTTTACTGCAGAGAAGGAGATACGGAATTTACCTCAAAGCCGTATAATTAAACCGGTCAGCGTTAGGCTCATTCTGTGATAATCACGGAGGGGGCCGCAACTTGCGCGCTAGGAAGGAGAGGGGCCGCAAGTCAACCGTCGGCCATCTTACAAGAATAGTTAGCATTCACCGGTAAAAAAGTACTTGAAGGCATCGTACGCGCAGAAAAACCGTATATTATTTTTTCATGTTTTTGTGTAGCTTGGCCTCTCTAGTGAACGAAAATGTCGAAGGGGGCCATGAAAAACCTTTATTCGTGAAGAAAAGTCAATCGGAACACATTGAATTTGGCGCCAGAATCCTTTTTGAAGTTTTTCTGCTTTCGGAGGCCTCGTCACTGTCATCTTAGGAGCTTTTCTGCATGTGGAGTTCGTGCCGTAACTATTTTTCATGTTGTCTTACGGTCGCACCAACATTCTAGGAAAAAGTGCTAGACGACTGGTGAGATTTGGTGGTGGATCTCCATCTTTGACGCCTTCCTACCTCATTGCCCAACGTTTTTGACGTGCCAAAGTTTCCCAGTGTGGCCTACCGAGCTCAATCATGAATTTGAGCCTGAAAAATGAAAATTGATTTCTAGCGCGAACGATGCCTTTGAAAATGAGAAAAATTTCATGAAAAATAAATTTCAAAGGCAGCTTGAAAGAGATCATTAACCAAATTATCGAATTTCGGTTTTTTTCTGTAACTCACACTCATAGCCCACCTGAGGTTGCAGAAGTTTCCAGGCTGGAGCAAGGGGCCGCAGAGCTGTAGGGTGGGTGCCGAACCTCTCACTAACCGATCACAGCGCCACGCCTTACCCTGGAACCGGAGACAATCTCGCTCTACCACACAGGACAGTGCATAGCATCGTAGTCGATGCGGGTTCGCTAATGCATCCCCGCTGGGCGGCACAGTTCTAACATGGAACCGTTGCGGTACCATCGCGGCAATGCCGCGGCGTTGTCGAGGCTCAAGACATTGCAACAGAATCGTCTTGACAAGGCGATAATCGTGGATCCGCCGCGGTTCTCTCGCGGCACAGTCGAGGGTCGCGGTACTTTCTCGGCACTGTCACTGCAGGTTTTCCAAGTAATTGAGCGTATTCGTTAATATGTAAGTACGAATCATCTCTTTAATGTCGAAAACGTTACAAGCCGAAAAACTAATTAGGTATTTGATAAAAAGAAAGAAAGACTCCTGCAGACAATTCGATATAGAAAACTACACTTTCAGGAAATTGTATCTCCCCAACATTGTAAATCTCATTAAAATTATTAGGTTGTAGCTGCAGATTTTTCACATTTTTCAACACTGTTTTTCGTCGTTCGTTCTTCCTCCCCTATTTTAGCGAGAAACAAAGCTTCAATTCTCCAAAAAAAAGACAGGAATTTTATATTGTGGACGCTGGACTTAGAAAAGAATTGAATAATTATTCGAATATTTAAATTGGAATGTTCACGTGTTCGAATATTCGACCCATTCGGCGAATATTCCATTAACTCGGAGATTTAACAATATGGATACTTCCAAAATTCGAATCAATCGGGAATTCCAATTATTCGGTTAATTTTGAAAAGTAAAATATTCGATTTCATATTCGGCCAATTTCGGTCACGACCTTCGAGTATTCAGCCTTTGAGAAAAATGTTTAACAAAATTACAGAATTTTTCCAAGAGACTTCTAAAAGTCTTATACTGTGCTTCTCTGCGCCAAATTCCGGTCCGCAATTGCGTCTCGACACGCTTTGCGGCCGCGCGCATCCGACCGGAAGAGTTTCCAGCGCCGCAGCGGCCAATCTGTTGACTCTAGGTGGGTTTTAGAAACTGGAAAGTAAACAAAGTTGGAGAAAGCGGTGTAAAAAAGCCATTTCGAGTCGGCTTTGGCGCTGACAACTCGACTGAATACAGCGCGTGTGGCCGCAAGGCGTGTCGAGACGCAATTGCGGACCGGAATTTGGCCCAGATAAGCGCAGTATATTCGAATACCCGGGTGAATTTCTCGAATATTCTTCCAACTCGATGAGGCGGCAGGTTTCCAAATTTATAAATTCATTCAAAATTTTTTGAGTCGCGTTGTTTTTTGGTAACGCCTAATCCGAATTTATTCATGCATTCGATAGTTCGAAAATGGTTATATTCGAAAAAATCATTCAGTCGAGATTTTTCAAAAGGGCCACTCGAGGACGATGTAAGGTATATCTGTCCAGATTTTCAGGGAAGAAAACAAGCTTCCCCGTACCTTTTCGTCAAATGTAAATGTTTTTGACCCTATTCCTGTTTTCAACGAACAGGAAAGTGTTGAAAACAGCGAGTTTCGGAAAGCCGACTTCAGATAAATCAATGACCAATCGATGTTGGGTTGCGGCAGCTTGGGGAAGACTGGCGATCGAGAGAACAAGGAAAGACCTGCTAGTTGAAGATCCGCTCCGCCTCCCCTCGATTCGGGTGTAGTTCCCCAGTTGTTTCGAGAGAAGTGTTAGTGTCGTTCTCGGAAACTTCCCCACGAATGTCGGAATTTGGTTTTGAACGGGTCACGCGCGGGACCGCTTTTTCGAAATCTATGTTCAGAGTGAACCTAAAAATTAGCATCAAATTGCATTGAAAAGAGCTCAAAAATCTGGTAATATCCCCCGAAAATGGTTTTGAATGGTTCGCTGGTCTTCGAGAAAATTTAAAAAAAACCGCTCGATTTTGGTATTAATCTCCTTTTTTTTTAGACGGCGTTCGCGATCTTGTTGGTAGACTTAAAATTGAGCTAGGAAGCAAATTTTTGGATAGGAGGCTGGAAATGAAGTCAGGTCGCTCGCATTGAAATTTGAACGTGATAACTTAACTTTGAAGGGTATCTCGAAATCGTAGGGTTTCATACTAAATTAGCCGTGAGTGGAGCACGAAAACTGCTTGGGCATGCTACGGCTGTGGAGACCAGGGTGCGTGGGTGGATCTGCAGCCAATTAACACAGGTCGTCGGAGGTAAGTACTGAGCTTGTAAGAATTCGTACTCATGACACGTCATCGATCGATAATCAATAGTATAGATTTTCGCGGATTTTGCACAAAATGCGGCGAGGAGTGATGATTACTGATGGGATTGGTTTTTTTGGTTGGGCAATTTCGCTCATCAGTAATTATCGATAAATACCAATCAATAATATCGATTTTTCCACCTGTTACACAAAATGCCGCATTAATTGTTGATGGCTCTAAGGCAATTGTTTGGGAAATTCTTCTCATCATGCAAAATGGAATATTAATGGTCAGTGATGTCGAATTTTCACATGCTGCGCGAAATGCGTCAGTGAGTGGTATTTTTTATGTTTGTGGGTCATAAGTTTCAAAAATTGTACTCATATGTACGACAATATTGTCTGTTAGATGTTTCATCATTCCAAACTGGAATTGTGGAGCAACATTTAAGTCAGAAAGAAAACCTTCGGGAAAATTGTGTGGAACTTTTGAAAGTTTAGCTTCCTGGCAAAAGTAACGATTTGGCAGTGCTTAAGAAGTAAAAAAAAAGTTCTAAAAATATCTTGAAATATATTAAAAAATAACTTGGCGTAAAATAGCCTGAAGAATTAAAAAAGCCAAGAAATGAAGTGAAATAACCAAAAATACGATTTGGTGGTCGATCATTTCACAAGCTTCTCCGTTAAACTGATCGAAACGAAATCAAGCGCGCAACGGAAACATTAAGTCATTTTGGAAAGCTGTAATAAAGGAATCAGCGTAGGTCAAGGTAGGTGAATGCGACGCTCCATTCCATACCGCGCTTGATTCTGCTTCGATGAGTTTAACGGAGAAGCTTGTGATATGATTGACCATCAAATCGTATTTTTGGTTATTTCACTTCATTTCCTAGCTTTGTTATTGCTCCAGGCTATTTAACGCCAAATCATTTTTTAAACTATTTCAAGATAGTTTTGAAACTTTTTTTTCGACTTATACAGTTCAACTCCGCATTGCCGTTCAGTCCGCAAAGCGCCCGCTGATTGCGAAAGCGCGCTGCGGCGCGGTTGCGAGTACCCTCAGACAGGGATGTGGGATCACCCGGGCGGCTTTTGCCTTTGGTGCCCAGGTGATCCCACCGCCGAGGTGATTCCACATCCCTGTCTTAGGATACTCGCAACCGCGCCGCAGCACGCTTTCGCAATCAGCGTGCACTTTGCGGAGTTGAACTGTAAATGCCATTGCCAAATCTTTACTTTTGCCAGGGAGCTGAATTTTCAGAGATTTCACATACTGACCACTGACTTTAAATGATGCTGAACACTGGTCCGTACTTAGTTTACAACAAAATGATTTGCGGCAATGAAAGTGTACTTCGAGTTGAAAGGCATGAAAGTTAAAAGGACTAACGCAGCATAAAAAGACACGGAATTTCAATGAAATCATCAGAGGGAGAAGAGCAACAGAAAAGATGAAAAGAAGATGCATTTGCATAGTTGAACAAGAGGATGATTGTGACAACCCGAAAAAAATGCAAAAGAACAAATCGAAGGCTCGCCAGATGTCTGCCAGTCTGCAATTGCATTTCATGTTTACAGCGGACGGTCTAGCAGAGTAACCAGGCCGCAAGTGATAGAGGGATAGCAGCCCAGTGCGCTCTTGCATGCGTCGAATCGATCAAAGCATAAATGAGTCACTTCGAAGATCAGTCAGCAGTTGAGTAGGATTAACTCACAATCAGTGAGTACCACATTACCCAATGGTGCCTTTCGAAAATAGAATTCTTTTCCAAGCTAAAGGGTAGCAGCATATTTGAGCCTTTTCAAAAGCAGCAGGGTTTGATTAGAGGGAAACCGGCTGGCAAACGTATTTTTGAAGCACTTGATGGTTTTTTCCTTCTACTATTCCCGGCCTTTAAGCTCCAAAAAACAAAATATCTTGGTTCGAAAATTGTGCATTTATTGAGAACGTTGACTGAACCTTGCGCGAGGTCGCTTTATTCGGCTGATGTTTCGGCGGTTTTGCTTTCCTCAGAGTCTGAGGGAGCCAAATTAATTCATGAAAATGCACGGTCGACCGCCGTTGCGGTAAACTCTCTACAGAAAGTCGACTTCCAATTTTTACAAGCCACGGACAAGAGAAATTTAGGCCAAGTATCATACTGTGCTTATCTGGGTCAAATTCCGGTCCGCAATTGCGTCTCGACACGCTTTGCGGCCGCACGCGCTCGAGTCAATCGAGTTTCCAGCTCCAAAACCGACACGATATGGCTTTTTTATACAGTTTTCTTCAATTTTGTTTAGTTTCCAGTTTCTAAAACCCACCTAGAGTAAAAAGATCGGCAGCTGCGACGCTTGAAACTCTTTTGACTCAAAAGCGAGCGGCCGCAAAGCGTGTCGAGACGCAATTGCGGAATGGAATTTGACCCAGATAAGCAGAGTACCTAGTCAAGTCCTCAGGGATCGCAGATCAGTGGAAAACGGCGGGGCACCAATGGAGTTTCAACCAAAATCAAAAGGTAAGTCTGACGTAAGGTTGGAGTTCCCGTGTGGAATTTATACCCTCATCTTTCCAGTTGACCCTGGGGTCCCTCGCTTTGGTTCAGGACGCCTCAAGAGCATTCCGCGCACTTGTCACGGTCTCTAGCGCCAGTTTCTCCACTTGCACCTCAAAATCTTCTCCTAGGTGGAAATTGATTCCTTGGCATCCCAGTGCAACGTATTTAGCTACGCAACTTTTCCTTCATCAAAAGTGCTTACGAAGAGCGGGATTAGAAAACTCAGTGGCTCCGGTGGAGATTTCTTCTGATAATTACGTACACCATGAGGGCAATTTTTTGCCGGGCAAATGTTAGTTACTTTTATTGCCTGTTTATCTTACTTGCGACATATTGTAAGCTATTCAGAAATTTCTGAACAAGTTATTTGACACTTTAATGCAATTCACATGATGGCTTTGCCCAACTTACTTTAGGTTCACAAGTGAAGCGATGTTACGTATAACTTGGCGAGATTTTCGATTGAAATACCATGTAACTTGCGCTAACAAAACATGCAATACACACAACATTACGAGCAGCTTGCCCTGTTGGTATATATTACTTGACACCACGACGCGGCCAGCGCACTAGAACGCGAAGCGACAAGCACCTCAACAAGCGAGGCGGAAAGCATCCCAGTACGCCACGCGGCCAGCACACCAACACGCGAAGCGGCCAGCGCACCGACGCGCGACGCGGCGTGCTCGTCGAACGCGATTGTAGCGGCCAACGGTTAGGCCGGACCTCCGGCCGGTGTGCGGAGCCAAGTACCTCAAACCTTGGAAATTTGATCCTACGACGCTGCCGACGCTGAGCCTTGCCTTAAGAATGCGACGTATATACTTGAAGTCGACCCACCGCGTATAGACATACCGTATTTACTCTATTTGAAGTACACCTCTAATAGAAGTACACCTAAAAGGGAACGCTGAGTATTATAAGTACACCCTCTATTAGAAGTACACCTCTAATAAAAGTACACCAAAAAGAGAGGGCTGAGAATTAGAAGTACAGCCTCTATTTGAAGTATACCCCTAATAGAAGTACATATAAAATAGGGGTCTGAGTATTAGAAGTACATGTACTTCTAAAAGAGAAAATAAGGTATGTAAGTTACATGCCCGATAAAATAACACTATTAAGTTACAAGCGTGTACTGTGCTTATCTGGGTCAAATTCCGGTCCGCAATTGCGTCTCGACACGCTTTGCGGCCGCGCGCTTTCGAGTCGGAAGAGTTTCCAGCGCCGCAGCCGCCGATCTGTTGACTCTAGGTGGGTTTTAGAAACTGGAAACTAAACAAAATCGAAGAAAACTGTATAAAAAAGCCATATCGAGTCGGCTTTGGCGCTGGAAACTCGACCGACTCGAGCGCGTGCGACCGCAAAGCGTGTCGAGACGCAACTGCGGACCGGAAATTGGCCCAGATAAGCACAGTACTTGATGCCACGTTAAGTCAACTCGCACCGTGCAACATACTATGTTGATAGTCACAAGTGATTCAAAGTGGCGAAAATAAGTAGCAGATAACGTGTATAGAGTCTTTAATTACCATGTAGCTTAATCGAAAATTCCTCAGTTTTTGGCTTCATTTTTCTTTACAGCGTTTCTGAAAACTCGTTCGCAATTTGTGGTTTTCTGCAAGTAGGATGCCTGTAAGTTCATGTTGCCCGGGAGTTATGCGAAACTTCGCTTCGGCAATTTTGGGAGCATTCAGCGTTAATATTTTGGCGAAGGGTGATACGTTCGAGAGCGCAAATAATTCTTCATCTTACCCTAGTTTTCACTCAAGCCAGAACTTGCTGATTTTCGAATTATATGCTAAACTTTGATTGTATTCTTCACTACTGCGCATATTTGAGCGCTTCTATTGACGTTGATGTGAACTAACGAAGCCACGAAGATTGATTAGATATTTTAGCCACATTAGCACTATTAAGAAAGCGTTTGCATAAAATCTCTTTGGGGTGTAATTATTGATTTTTGGCGAACTTTTTTAATTTGCAACTTTGGTCTTTTCAACCTTATCGGATCACTTTCGGTCACGAAGGTAAGGAGTTTAGTATTCTAGGCCAGCCCATGCTCAATGGTAAGCGACCAATCGATTGTTTTTCAAAAATTCTATAGAAATCACAGAAATCGATTTCTTGAAAATGTGGTCGATAAATGACGAAATAGACACGATTTTTCAGAAATCGGCCTACAATACTCATTTCCAAAACTCCTAGGCCAACACTGGTGCAATAAGGTAGAGAAGACTGAAGTTGTAAAATAACGGATTGGGCAAAAAAATTACTGCAAACACTTTCATCTAGTCTCACAAGGGAAGGATCATTGCCGTTCCAAACTAATTCTGCGTTGCTAGGATCATCTTTCGACGTAGAACTTGAACTTTTACATTGCTGCTGCGAATCGATTCTCTGAACGGAGTTATGAGCTTTTTAGGGCCTCACTCGTAGACGCATCATAACGTGTAATCCATGAGTCTTCGCCACCTCCTGTGGTGCGTTCCAAGAACATTCCCATGGCAAAACGCGTCCACGGAAACGTAGCCGCGACCACGTGGGTCATAAATTTTCAGTCATAAATTGCATCCATGGAAAGCAAATTTGTTCATGAGAAGGTTTTTTGTCTCCCACGGCGTTGTGGGAACGTTCTTGGAACGCACCCCAGATGACAGGAATGATTCCTCGTGTAGAAATCACATATAGATTTCTATAGAAAAATTGTACATGACGTAACTTCCAAATAATCGAAAACGGATCTCATATTCGTGATCAGCACCCCAAATGACTCCCCTGGACAAACTCTGAACAAAAAATTTTTTCGAGCTTTGACTCCCAAAGGTGGGATTGAGTTACCTACGTGGGGCTACGAAGGTGAAAATTTTTTTCGTCGAAACGTCGTATAGGGGGTTATTTGGGGTGCTGAATACAAATTAGACCTCTTTCGATACTGAAGTTGATTATTGTAGATTACCATAGAAATATGGCATTTTGGCTACTACAATCTCCAGTACTTCTCAGGAATGAGCTTTTTTTTTCGAGAAACTATGTGTTTTTGGCATTTTCGCCAGATCAGCTCACTTTTTTCTGATGCTGGGATTTCCCAATCAATATTGATCTTTGTCCGCCCAAGAGACAGCCTGATCCAAGGCGAATTTCCACAGCCGACCAGTGCGCTCCACGGCTAATCGTTTCCGTGGGTTACATGTGTGGACACGCGGTCCGCTGGGAACCATTTTGATCGGAGCAGGTTTTCTTGCTTAGACAACCAGTATTCCGCTTCCATTCCACCTGAGAGTATGTCGCTCCACAGAGATCTGGAGTGAGGCCATGTTGAAGCAATGATCCACCGCTTTTTCGCTGACCTGCTTCTTTTATTTTAGAAGTTATTTCAGCTTTACATGCACAAGGCTGGCAACGAAGTAAGCGTTTGTTTGTCGACTTCTAGAATTTTCTTCAGGTTACAGCTAATGGTTATGATTGAGCCGTGCTAGGCCGACCCAGAGTATTGAAAATTTGAAAAATGAACGAACTTCTCCTTTGTAATGCCCTAATAAACCTCATGCAGAACTTTCAGCGAACTCACATACTTTGATCTACCAAGTTGTCTGATGCGACCGACAGAAATTTCATATAAATCTCAAAATGGGAATCAGATTCATGATCAGCACCCCCTCCACCCCAATGACCACGTGATCGAAGTCGCACCAAAACCTGAAACGTTTACAAACGGATAACGAACGGAAGACGCCAGCGAAGCTCTAGAAAACTGTGAAATATACACCACTTCATTGTTTAGCGCCTTCAAGCTCACCCCGTGGTTGAATTTTAATAAAATCTTGAGCACTGAACTATTTCTAGGTTTTCACCCCTTTCCCCCAATTTACCCTCCACTCGAAATTTAGCGAAATTTTAAACAAAGTTGACCGATGGCTAATATACAGCAGTCGAAGGAAATTTCATCGGAAATTGACAAGTAAACACCAGAACCTTGTGGAGCAACTCGAGTAACCCACGAGGTCAAGGCAGCAAAATTTGGAACGATGACTTACATACTACGGTTATCTCAAATAGGTGGCACTACTATTTCGAAAATCAACTATAGAGCATCAGTTCCGTGATAACCATCATTGATAACCCTTCTTAGCCACGTTTGGAACGATTTCGTCCCGGCTGAAGAAGCTCGAAAAATCAAAAAGTGCCACTTCCGGAGATGCTTGCAAAATTACTAGAAACACTCAAAATGCTTGACCACTGTGGGTGTAAATAGGTTACATTATAAAGAACCCATCCGTAATTCAGAAAGACTCCATGTCATAGAAATATAAAAAATATTAAAAGTTTTATGGCGTGGGTGCTCAGTGTGGACACGCGGTCCAAGGGGCAAAACAGCCGTGGGTGCGCAGTGTGGACACGCGGTATCAAAAATGTTAACCTAATTCCTCCACCGATTTCACTTTCCATTTAAGTCTATGTACAAGCACAACACGTGAATCATTCATTCGATTGTTATCTCCTATAAGCTTTCAATTTTTTCCTCCAAGATTTGAGAATTTTCTCGCTTATTCATGGTACACAGCAGGGTATCATGAAAACTATCCAGGACAGTTCAAAACTCCGGTTCAGTACTGTTTCCCTTTCACAATAACCACGTGTGCTCGAAGCTAAATTGTTTTGCAAGTGCAACTATTTTCACACTAAAACACCAGCCGCGGGGATCAGACTTTCACGACTGAAACGCTTTATATTTCTAAAAAAAGCTCACCCACGATAGAACTGCAAATCCTCCACAATTTAGGTAATGGAAACGAGTACCTTACGAGTGTGCGAGAATTTGGGGTGCCCCATGGATTCGAACCTGTGACCTCATTTCTCACTGCAGCATCCACTCCCACTGCGCCAACCGGTCACGCTTCGGAGGGCGCTGATTCCGTATATGATGGCGCGCAGCCTCGTTCATCGTAGCAGCACATTTCGGCATTATAGCACACTATGAGATGATTCCTGGCGTAGAAGCCACGTCGTGTATGTGGCGAAGACTCATGGAACACGTTATGATGCGTCGACGAGTGAAGCTCTAAAAACGCCTATAACTCCTTCCGGAAAAACGATTCGCAGCTGCAGTGTGAAAATTCAAATTCTACGCCGAAAACTGAACCTAGTAACGCCTGCTTCATTTGGAATAGCCACGGAATGCAATGATCCTTCCTTGTCGGAGGCACCAATCACCAAGAAAAACGTTGTCTTCGCGCAGAGGTGAACTAACACGCCCATAGACCTTCGAGTTCCATGCTCTGCCTGGTCAAAACATCTGTGACATGTCGGACACTAATAAAATAGTTTTAGAGCATACGGAAGCATTTTTTTTTACAGAAAACCAACACAAAAGTGCTAGTGTCAATGGAAGGTAAAAATTGGAGCTCGAGAAGGTGAAGTCAAAGACCAAAACTCTGATTCAATATCAGTTTCGAGCCAGCTGATGACAAGTCATCGATGCTAGGCGCTAGACTCGCCCACCAGCGAAAAACCGATCATCGATTTCAGATTCCACATTCACTCCAAATGGACTTTTTTCGAGTTTTTTTGTGTATGTACCGTATTCCAGCGAACCAATAGAAGACTTTATTATGAAATTACTGAGAAAAACTTATTAACCATATTTCACCGTGAACACTGGTTCCAATATTTCATTTATCTAGGCGGATAGATGGCTCGCGCCAAAGTAAACGGAAGCGCTTAAATATGCTCAGTGCTGAGGACTACTTCTGAACATCAGCATATATTCCGAAAACCATGCAGCTCTGGCCCAATCGGAATAAAATCGTTGGATCGATAATAATTTGCGCTTCCGAATAGTATATCACGCTTGGCCGGAACACCAACGCTGAACATTTTTAAAAACGATAATATGAAATGGAAGAAAACCTTCGCGACAACCTAGTGGATGAAAATTTCGGTAAATGGTTGAGTAAATTGTACAAAAACACATGAAGCACACGAAACCAGCCTAAGCACTCAAAGGAAACAAACTTACTGTCGTTCTCGGAGCCGAGGTCCGGTTCGCAGTTGTGTGGTACGGCCAATGCATCACGCGACACGTGATAATCGTGCTAGGAGAGAGGTTAATCGTGGCGGGACCAAGTTGTTTAGCACGATTATCATCCTGTTGCGTGATGCAACGGCCGTTGTCCGCAAATGCGGATAGGGATTTCGTTTCGAGAACAACAGTATATTGACGGTCATGGTAATACAATATCATAACGCATAGCAAATTTTGCTCTCGCAGCTTTTAAGACGGTATGCGAGATTATTGCAACAATGTAAAATTCGCGGATGAGGCGGCCGCATCGAACGCGATCACAGCTGAAATTGTTTGACGTTCGCCTTTTTCACAAGAGCAAACACTTGACAAGCATACTGTGAGCAGGAATTTCAAGATAAATCCTGCGGCTTCTATACGATAAGTAGGTTAAATGCAGGGTTCTCGATAAAATCTGTTGTTGTGCTAACTTCATGGAAAGGTAGATCTGGCCATCACAAAAGTGGAAGCAAGTTAAAAAAAATCGGAGAAAAAACGATTGAGAACGAGTTAATGCTTGATGTCGTCCCGCACCCAATTATCGAGATTTCTGTAGAAGGCTGTTTTGCCGTCTTCTATTTTCCTTCCTAAGTATATGCTGAGCACTTCTAGAGACTACTGCCTACTTTGAGAGCAAAATAAAGGACGGATAAATGATCATTCATGAAAATCTGGTTAATTGGTGTGTTGGCCGACACCAGTAATTTGCCGCCCTGGCTTGTTTTTTAGGCGTTTTTCCTGCCAATTTTACCCTTTTTCACTTATTTCTGCTTTTGTAATTACGAGACCTACATTACACTAAAAAGAGCTCAGAAATTGTTTTTATTGCGAACCCTGCCTTTAATCCCACCACGTGCAATGGGCTCGAGTACAAGTTCACAGTTTTTATCTTCATTTTTGTCTGATACCAGAACATTGGGCTAGAAATCGAGGTATTTTCCCGAATTGCGCAACATACTAGTTAATTTTGGCGTCTCTCCACTCTAGATCCATAGAACATTCATAAAAACTCAGGGTCCCATCATTGGGAAAACACGGGGTTTTAGAGATTTTGGGTTTGTTGTTTTCATCCTTTCTTTCAAATAAATATTGTCAATCAATTTTCTACATCCAAAAACTTTCGTGATCATTGTGTGCCTAGCCAAAAGTATGACCTGCCTCCTGTAGAAAGGCGCTTTAACCGTGCATCGCTTTTGATCGAGAAAATGGGATTGATTAATCCAAATATTTTTTTTTTATTTCTCATTGTTTTTCGCAAGAAGAACACGGCAGCGGCGCACCTTTCAACATGATCCTAATCTGCAGGAACGATACTCTCCACAAAAAATTCTTAGGGCGAGAAATTTTAGAATCTGATTAACCTCTACTTCAGACCCAAATTCGCCGCGTTCCTTTGCGTGCGTGTGCGGAGAGAGGACAGAGATATTAAGAGGGTGCTGGAGGAGGAGGCGCGGCATACGCGCGCACACGCAACTGCTAGGCCTGTGCGACTTTTACTCCGAAATAGAAGGTATGGCAATCAATTTCTGTAGCTTAAAGCCTATAAAAGCCTTTTTCTCAGTACAAAAAGTCATCGCGTATGCCCTTTACCATTTCTTTCTCAAAACATGTGAGTGTCGTCCGTTGCTTAATAACTCATGCATTGGTGCCCGCGATGTATTCGAATCTGAGACTCCGAATGAGCTGCCGTATACCCACCGTAATCTACCGTAATCTGTCGGAAGCCGACGAACGGACCTCAATTTCGTGGAAAGCACTTCAAATAACCTGTAAAGAAGCATTTTGAGCCAAATCTGTCAGAGCCTTTGGGAAATAGTCACAAGTTGCGGTCTTCCCTCGATTTACCTTCGGTGGAAAGCCTCATACTGGTCGAAAACTTTGGGAAATCGAGGCATAAACATCAGAGTCGTGCGCACCACACCGAATGGCCCCTAGGATAACTTTAGGCCAAATATGGAGCATTTTCCCTTAGGGCTATCAAAACCCTCTACAGTTTACCGCAATGTTAAGAGCACATGACGCGGTTGCAGTCACGCACTAAAACTACGGTGGAAGACGCCAGATTTCATTATCGATCGACAGCACAGCTGATTCTCCGGGTGAGTTACGGTATTTCTTTTTTTTCTTGTTTTCTTCGGCATTTTTTTGTTTCTGACTCTTATAATATTACGAATAGGGGTTTTTCTTGGTCTGCGAGAGGAATTTGCCTTGTTTAATTTCAGAACAGAATTTTTGAAAAAAAAAACACTTCGAAGCCCGAACAAACGGCTAGTTTTCCTCACGCACTAAGAATAGCCCTAAGCCGCAATATTTAAACATTCAGAAACAAAAATAATGCCGAAACACGAAAAAAATGAAAAACTGTGACTCACTCACAAAATCAGCTGTGCTGTCAATCGATAATGGAATCTGGCGTCTTCTACCGTATGTAGTTTTAGTGCGTGACCGCAACCGCAACATGTCCTTTTAACATTGCGGTAAACTGTAAACGCTCAAACAACAATCCAAGTCGTGCGAAAACGCTATAGCTCCATTCAAAGTACGATAAATGTGAATGTACTCAAACCCAAACCTTGTTCGGGAACGGGGTTACTTTGAGCGTTGAACACGATTATGAGAACCATTTCCAGAATATGAAAATATTACTGAATGTTTTCAAAGGAACAAAAGCACAAAAAACGACCGTCTTAGGCTTGTAACTCCTTTGAATCAGCAGCTCGCGGCAGGAGAGACTACGCAGTTTTTCTATAGCTACCCAAAAGATACTAGCAATACAATTCGTTTCCGCGGATGCGCTTACCGCTCTAAACACTTCATTTGTCAGATTGGGACTTTATGCATGAGAAAGCGAGTTAATAGAACTTTTTTTCTGCTGCACAAGACCGTCACATTAAAGATTATCAATTCAATATGATTCAATCCCCGCATAATTTAGTTTTTCATTACGCCGCTTAACGTTTTTGCTTTGGATTGGAGTGTACTGCGATAACCCATTTCTGGTCTCAGTCTGCATTGAGGACATCTCTATTCGAAAATGCGAGTATAACAGTCATGTAGAGCAGAAGAAATTTTTTAATAACATTCGCACTTACTTTGTCAATTAAAAATTAGTACGCATGTTATTATGAAACAAAGACAGAAATGTACAAAACTACCCAGTGGGAATAGAACACTTCTTCGCAACCGCCGGAAGTTAGAGCAAAAGTAGTAGCGAACTGATAGGAATGAAAGTAGCCCAGTATTCTCAAACTCCTTTCATGCACATTCGAGAAAAGAAAAACTTTGGAGCGAAAGCGATGGTGGCCATCAATCAAACAGATGGGCAGCCCGTTGGCGATCGAATCGATTCTCTCACAACACGTGTTTACTATCAGCATCAAAGTGTAGTAAAGTATCAAGTAAGATAACCTGCACTGGGTTTTTCAGATTATATGACATCGTTTCTAGCGATGGTCCATGAGAAAATCATATGGAAACAAAAGAGAAAGCGCCATTAGAAACCGCTTCCTACTAGTATTTTTGACTGGGAAGTAGTCACTTTATCTGAGTTTGAGGCAGTGTTCACAATGATTTTCGTCTCCGAGTGTTCCACTCAAAACAATGGGTCGGCCACGAAGTGTTACCAAAATCACGAAGGAACGGCGAAAACGCGTTAAGGCGCCTTATTCCAGTGAAATAATTTTTTGTTCTGGACTAGTTGTCCGGTTGTATAAACATGTTGTCACTGTCAAGGGTTGTGACCGGTGAAAAATGAGACTATTTGGAAGTGGAAGAATAGACTGCGTATCATAAAGATAGGACAGCCCTTGAAATTGTCGGTCTCGTGTTTGTTGAGCAAGATAGATCTTTTTCGTCAGAACTACTGTGATCAGAATGTAAAATAACCCCCGTAGACCTCTTTTGGGTAAGATTGGATGTTTGTGTACATTTCTAGAATAAATTTAGATTTTAAATCGCGCAACAAAAAGATAGGACACCCTTGTTTAAATCGGATTTCTCGCCCCATAAAATTGCGCGATCCCAAAACTAATGGCCTATAGGCCTTCCTCGCACCTCTACTGCAACAAATACTTGATTTTGTATATTTTTGACCCAACTGACCTGCCTTCGGAAGTTGATCTTGCTCCATTTCTCAGTTATTCCCTGTTGGAGCGCAGAAATCGAGCGGAATCGCAGGCCATTTGCTCAGGCCCGACAAAATTATATATCCCAGAGATTTGTCATTTTGTTGAGATTATAAATTTAGACTATTCACTATGGACAAGATAGTTACTGCCGAGCAAAGAAGCCGACATGAGACCTGTTCACGTGGGCTTTCTACTTGTCCGGCTAGAAACTGCAACTTTCTAGCCTGAAAACGTGGTGAAATGGAAGTCGGTTTACTCTGATATCCTCTGGTACTCACTGGAGATCATCCGACAGCTGGAGAACGCAAGCTGCAGACGTCCTTGACAGGCGAATCCTCTGACAGATTATGGGAGATCTGTGACCGCAGTTCCGATGGCTAAGGTGGACAGCTACTTCGACTATGTATTTGTGTATAGGCGATGGTTTCTAATCGAAAGGAGTCTTTTCTTAATAGGTCTGATGGGCGGAAGTGCTACTAAGGCAATTCGAGGGTAGGTGCAGTGCAATTTAGCCTTCAGAACTCCGAACGTAGATCTCCCATAATCTGTTAGAGAATTTACCCGTAAGGACGTCTGCAGCTTGCGTTCGCCAGCTGTTGGATGATTTCCAATGAGTACCAGAGGATATCAAATTAACACTTACTTTCACCTCCCCACGTTTTCGGGCGAGAAAGTTGCAGTTTTTAGCCGGACAAACAGAAAGCTCACGTTAACAGGTCTGAGGTCGGCTTCTTTGCTCGGCAGTAACTATCTTGTCCAGAGTGAAAAGTCTAACTTTCTAATCTCAACGAAATCAAAGATTTCTGGGATATATAAGTTTGTCGGGTCTGAGCAAATGGCCTGCGATTTCTCTCGATTTCTGCGCTCCAACAGGAAATAACTGGGAAAGGGAGCAAGATCGACTCCTAAAGGCAGATCAGTTAGCTCAAAAGTATACAAAATCGATTATTTGTTGCAGTAAATGTGCGAAGAAGTCCTGTAGGCCTATAGATTTCGGATCGCTCCATTTGATCGGACGAGAAATCCGATTTAACCCAGGGGTGTCCTATCTTTTCGATACGCTATTTAAACATAAATTTATTCTAGAAAAATGCACAAACATTCGATCTAACCCAAAAGACAAGTACGGGGGTTGTTTCACATTCTGATCACAGTAGTTCTGACGAAAAAGATCTATCTTGCTCAACAAACACGAGACCGACAATTTTAGGGGGTGTCCTATCTTTACGATACGCAGTGTATTCCTTGCAAAACAGCATCAGTTACTCTGAGAGAATCCCCCGCGATCGTTCACGGATAGGATCCCCTCGGTTTCTGTTAGGGGCCGAGAGGATACTAGCATGGGGCAATCGCGGAACGATAGCGAGAATCTGTCAGTCTCAAACCGAGAGCGTACCGCGTTCGTTCATCGATGCTCTATAGCGGAGCTGCGAGGAATCGTGCCTGGGCCTATCACGGAACGATCGCGAGATTCTACCAGCTTCAACCTGAGGGCAAATCGTGTCTATAAATTGATGTATTCGGTTTGTTACATCGCGGAACCGCGATGAACCGAGCCCGGAACTATCGCGGGACGGTCGCGAGATTCTGCCAGCCTCCACCTCTGATCGTATCGCATTCATGCCCTTTCGATGTTTCATCCGAGCGAGTGTTGCCTATCAGGTGAGCACGAAGCTATAAGGTAATGCCCTTGCCGTATTACGCGCTGCTTTACAAATCTGTACATCATGAGAACGCGGAACCGGGAGGGGGGGAAACGATCACGGTACCATCGCGGATCGCGAGTGCACCACTGTACTAACTCGGTAAACCTCTCAACGATCGCGGTACCATCACGGTACGAGAACGAGAATACCAACGGATGAGTCAATTGGGTAACTATCGCGGAACGAACGCGGATCGCGGGACTAGGGGGGAGACGAACACGGTACTATTGCGGATCACGGGAGCATCACGGTACTAGCGCGAAAGATTCTCTCAGAGTAGGGTTCGAAAAAGGGATGTGCGACAATTGCCGTTTGCCGTTTGTCGTCTGCCGGCCATTTTTGGGACTTACTTGCCGTTTGTCGTTCACCGAAATTTTTGTTATTTTTCCGGCAAAATTGGCAAAACATTAAAAGGAGACGCCGACTATGATCGCGGCCATGTAGACACTAGCGGTAATCCGAAAATTCGTTGCTTGCTCAACCGTTGTCCGGGGTTTTGACTTTTCTGGGGTGGTAGTAAATAAGTTCAAAAACGCGAGTTCACTCGCGGTAAGTTCGCGGTAAGCTGTAGCTAAGCGCAAGCGTTTTACTTGATGATTTTTGGGAAAGGGACCAGACATTGCTGAAACTACGCACTCGCATGCCACGTTATGAGCCATAAGATGGCAAAGTGTGTGAAAATTCCCCAAAAATAGTTCATTCTGTCTTTTTTGGAGAAATATTGATTAAGAAAAAAAATTTCTGGAGAATTTTGAAAATTTTTTCAGCTCGCGGTAAGCTCGTGCAAAACTGTAACTTAAGACGAGCTGACAGAGAAATCCCCTTGACCTAGACCCTCGACTGTGCCGCGATGGTTCCACGGTAGTGCCGCAGCAGCTCCGCGATGATTACTGTGCCGCGGAGATTCTATTGCAGCGTCTTGAAAGTCGACGACGCCGCTACATGGCCGCGACAATACCGCGGCAGTTCCGTGTTGGAACCGCACGATTTTTTCGAGGATGCATCAGCGAACCCGCTTCGACTACGACTCACTGTTATGCATGGTAGAACGAGATTGTTGCTGGTTCAGTAGCCCGAATTCGACGTACATCCCGTATCTCCTAAGTCGCAATAAAGTAAGTACACTCTGTCCCTAACAGACAGAGGACGTAAGCACCGCAGGTGTGTATTTTTGTTCGTAGGCCCACACAGTTGTATTACGACTCATTTCATATAAGTTACTCGCAGTCGATCCTGCTTTGTCAGAGCGCAGCCACCAATGGTGGAGCCATGGCCGCACCACCGCGGAGCCGCAGCGGCACTACCGCTGAGCCGCAACTACCGCGGAGCCGCAGCGTCACCACCGCGGAGCCGCAGCGGCACTACCGCGGAGCCGTAGCGGCACTATCGCGGGGCCGCCACGACATTGGCTTCCTCGCGAGGCCGCAGCGACGATATTTTTGACTTCCATTAGGCCCCACATGTCTTGTTTATGTTCATCTGATGCCTTGAAATGGAACTACTCCCTTGAATTGGAGTTATTAGAATTTTGACATAGATTTCGAAAAAAAAAGAAAAACAAGTAGAGCGGCACATGTGAATAACTTTTGGGTCAATCTAAGACATGAGTTTTTTTGCCGTTTGCCGATTGCCGTTGGTCGGCCGTTTTTGGAATTTTCTTGCCAATTGCCGTCTGCCGAAATCTCAAAATCGTTTGCCGCACACTCCTCGTCCGAAAGAATTAATGGAGCAACATAGAGTACAAATTTTATAGGACGGATCCACTAAGGTTCCATTGTCACAACAAACAGGTCCACTGAGAGTAGCGGAGGGACTAGTACAGGCTTTCTTATACCTCTGGTGCGTTTTCCCCATATTCTTCGTCACTCTAGCTCTACCCAGGAGCCAATAATTTGTGCTAGCAGACATACTTGAGATTGAAGTTCAACCTAAACACAGCCGTTAAATGCCCCAGGGACTCCCAGAAAAGGGCATTTGCAAAGAGAAAAGTTCCCCAATCGTGAGCGCTGCCTTTGAAAGCACATTCAAAACTGTGGCGAAATCTGAGATTGCCACATATTTGTGAACCAAACCCACACCATATAGAATTCTCCAAGTAGGAGGTCTCAACCAGGGATGTGCGGCAATTGCCGTTTGCAGGTTGCCGATTGCCGTTTGCCGGCCGTTTTTGGACGATTTCCGTCGATTGTCGTTTGCCGTTTTTCCTCTCACTTTTCGACAAAATTCGGCAAAAAAGTGCGCAATAGATAACAAATGCCGCGATTAGGACGCGCATGGTAAATCCCATAAGCCTTGCAGCGACCAGCTCGAAAGTAGGGAGACAGGCTATACGTACTTCAAAACTTCAAGCCAGTTGATGTTATCTACCGTGCGGTCATGTCAAAGCAATTGCTAGTATTGCAGTGTCATGCTCGTGTGGGTCCTCTTGTCTCGAAGAGTAGCGAATTCACCACACTCTCCTTGTTGAGGCTTGATCAATAAATTTAGGGTTCATCAGGACAAGAAATAACACCCTAAACGTTTTCAGGAGAGGGCACAAAGGGTTCAGAGCTCAATTTCTTTCAGACATTTTTCAAAGCGTCGTGTGGAGGACGTTTGATTTGATTTGATTTATTACGACGTTTAAAGGCAGCAGACACGCTCAAAAATGGTATCGATTTTATGACATAAATCAAAGGTTTGGAGCTAGTTGTATTGGGAACTGACGAAAAAACGGACGAAAACTGTGCGCAAATAGAGGAATAACGATTATTTTGTTATCAGGTGAAAATAGGACGAGTTTTACGGCGCGCGGTTGAAACAGCGAATATTGGCAAGAAAACGGTTGAGAGAGAGAAGCCGATATACTCTTACAGCCTGTACTGGAACGTCAACCTCGTTGGAATCATCAAAAGCAGCCAAAGGGACCGTATTAGTACTATCAATCTGGACGAGTTTGTATTTTGGGGCGGGGTTGCAGAAGTTCAGGGGCGGGGTTCCAGAAATTTTTCGATTTGCATTGCTGAAATTTAGTAGTTTTGACTTGTTTTTGACGCTTCCAACGGCGTGAGCAGTCTACTAGGGGCCATGCGACTTCAGAAACGTAGTTATCTCAACAAGTTTCTCAAGCGTGTCTGCTGCCTTCAAGGCAATCGTTTAAAACAGCAATATAATCACTTGAGAATTACAACAAACAAGTTTAAAGGAGTCAATAGGAAAAAGGCTTTCTCTTAAAATTAACTCACGCGTCAAATCACTCCACTATTAAGCAGCTTTAATTTAGCAAAACGCTCAAAGCTTGAGAACTCCATGGTGTTCGTATTTTTACTCATGAGCGGATTGTATGCCAAGGCGGCCCTGGTGCTAAAGGAGTGCCCGGTGTGGTTAGATTTCTGCCTTGGAATTCGAATTTTATATCGAGGTCCTCTTGTCCTCGACCTCGTGAGCTGGAAAAAATGTGTGAAGGTGACTTTCAATCTGAGCTTCGAAAGTTTGTGAACCATTGAAACATCAAAGACATTCCTTCTTGACTGTAGCGAAGGAAGCCCAAATAGACGATTTCTTGCCTTAATTGTTGGGATTCGGCTACGCACTATACCACCTTTCCTAATAAAAAGTTTCCTGGTGAAACTGTTTTGACATTTCTCTATAGCCTGAACATGCTTTCTTTTACATGGATCAAAAACTGTTGTCCCGCACTCCACGATCGGTCTTACATTAGTTTTGTAGGCATTCAATAGCGTGGTGACACTTGTAGTGGATAGCGCCTTGAACAAATGAAAGGTACGGAGGTATGCTTTCCTCTGGATATTCGAAATGTGATTGGAGAAATCCAATTTGTGGTTGTATAGGAATCCCAGATCTTTCACTGATTTCACACGACTGATAAAATTATTCTGCATAACGTAACTGGCCTCGACCTTTGAGCTGCCCATCCGCAAATGCATAGTTTTATGGGGAGCCAAAGGTAACTGCCATTTCTCTGACCATTGCATTACGGCTTCACATTACCGGGGTTCCACAAAAAGGAAATTTACAATATTTTGTGTAAATTGCCACTCTCCTTTTCCTACACCCCTGACAAAGTACCATAGTACTTTATTAATAAAATCGCTGTTGCTATCTCTTACCCTTTAGAACACATATTTAACTCTAGCTATATGTTTAGTGAAATTCCTGCACGTTGGAAGCATTCACTTATCACGCCTATTCCCGAAAAGGCGCCCCATTGTCTTGCTTCTAATTATCGCCCCATTAGCATCACGTCAGTTTTTGCAAGAGTTTTTGAAAGGATTCTAAAAACATCTTTAGTTTCATCCATTAAAACCAACTTTTTGATACCTGATAGCCAGCATGGTTTCAGAGCTGGCAGGTCCACTGAAACACAAATGCTAACCGCAATGGAAGATTGGACGAAAGCTCTTGATCACAAAATTAGCGTCGATGTTATCTATTTCGACTTTACTAAAGCATTTGATAAGGTCCCTTTTGTTAAACTTATTTCAAAGCTCTTGTCTTTTGGCATTAAACCTAGAATAGTTAAATGGATAAACAATTTCATTACTGGAAGATCATTTCAAGTAAAGGTCAATAGCTCCTTTTGACAAACGTATCCCGTAACTAGTGGTGGGCCTCAAGGCGGAGTCCTTTCGCCCATACTCTTTATCCTGTATACTTCTGACCTCCCTTGCCTAATCAGTCAATACGGTGTGTCACCTGTAAAATGTTCGCCGATGACATCAAGATATATCAAACTATCTAGGATAGTGGGGACTGTGTCGCTCTACAATCGGCAGTTAATTCAATTGCGGATTGGTCAGAGAGATGGGGGCTTCCGCTGTCAGCACCTAAAAGTAAAATGCTCCATCTTGGCAACTCTGCTGATAAGAACATCTACTACCTTGGTGAGTTGGAACTTGATAGTACTAAAACCCTGCGAGATCTGGGGTTTATTCTAGACGAACAACTAACCTTTACGGAGCACTGTGACATGATAGCAAATAGGGCAGATAGGGCCAAACACAACCTGTTCAAAGCTCTGTCCACGAATTCATTTGAACACCTTATACTAGCCTACAAGTCGTACATGCGTCCCTTATTGGAATATGGTACTACCGTACTCAGCACAAACTCAAAACGATGCATTCAGAGGCTTGAAGCAGTTCAAAATAACTTTGCTAGAAAGCTTTGGATGAGATTATATGGGTGTGACTACACTAAAACTCCATCAGCTTCTGTCCTTAATAAGTCGTTCAAGGTTCCCACCCTACTATATCGGAGAAAGAAATATGATCTCATTATGTTTTACAAATGAATCACCGGTGCAGTACCCATTTGCATCGACACATTTTATAGGTTCTCCTCTTCAAACACGAGAGGTGGTTCGTCCAAGCTTAATTTTTCAAGAGCCAAAACCTGTATCAGAGCCAACTTTTTCACTCAGAAAGCCGGCTCAGAATTTCCGAAGCTATCCAAGAAACATCCATTGCCAACTACCCTAGCCCGATACAAAAAGCTGATCGACAAGTACCTCCAAGAGACTGCTTAGTTTGCTTCCCGCAGGCTTTGTGACTCATTTGTATTAACCTAATTGAGCCATTCTCACATTACAATACTTTCTGTTTCCGTGTTATATGTTTATGCCTTGATTTTCCCGCTTATCTGTTCACGCGTGGTGTTCCACGTATAAATAAATAAATTACGGCGTTGGCCTTCACTGGCAGTTTGTGGGGTTATGCATTTGCCATCTCCTATTATGCTCACAATTACGCTGAGAAACATGCTACCAAGTTGAAAGTTGGAGATCTGAGTTAAAAGGGTGGGGGAGGATGTATACGTTGTGGGGAACATTCGTTTCGGTTAAATTCGCTGCATGACTATAAACTGGATTGACGGAGTCGACGGTGTTCGGATTAAGGGGTGGCGTACAGTTTGGGAAGGAGGTGGTTTTAGCAAACCGCGGTTTTTAGGAGTCGTATTGGTGGAAATCTTGAAAAGCTACCCCATTCAATGTATTTGAGTTATTAGCGCGCAGTTCAGAAGAAATTTAAAAGGTCGCAGGGGGAGAGATGCCGAATATTTAGCCGTTTCTCAGCAACGTTTCCAAGGCTGTTCGGAAAGGTGCGTTTTAGTTGTATTTTTCACGTGATTATCTTTGATCTAAATTCCGGTTAAACAGTAAACAGACCGTGAGGCACGAAACGAGTACGCCGCGAACTCTGAGAAAGATTCCTAATCAGATAAAGGACCTAACAACCGTAGGTGCACATTTCTGTTCGTAGGCCCCGCCCAGTTGTAGTATGGCTCACGATTAATTTTATATGAGTTACTCTCAGTTGGTCCTATTTTTGTAAAGGCACAGCCACCCATCGCGGTGCCGCAGGGGCACTTTCGCGGAGCCGCTCTGGTACCTTCCGCGGAGCCGGTATGGCTTTATCGCGGAGTCGCAGCGGCGATTTTCGCAAGAGCAGGGCTGCCACGCTCGTTAAAAAATAATCAAGTCAAGTAGGTACACACTGACCTCTTCCTTTTTTTAAAACTACTTTCGGATGCTCATCCCTTCAAATTGGATTGCGCGATACTCTGAATTTCGTGCGATAAATTTGAAACACGAAGCAATTGCATGACTACTACAAATCCCGAAAAGGGTTGATATTAGAGAACCGCGAAAAATCACTATCCTTTCACCACAACATTCCCATTACCAGTGTTCAATAGAATGCCCATTTCGGTGCTGCTTTCTATATCAGGGGTGGTAGTAAACCAGGCGAGAGCGGGACGTAGGGATGAGCTTAAGGTGCCACTTAAGTGGCACCTAAAATTTTTGACACAATTTCGTAGAATTGTTAATTAGGGTGCCAGAAGCTCGAAAATCGAAAAATTACACGAGAGCTCGACATTACGTCGACCTCATGAGGACATTTCGCAGCCATTTCCGAGTGGTCTTCTCGTTCATATGAGGGGCACAAGAGCGTCATCTCGTTCTCTGTGCGAGAGGACGGAGAAATAGTCTGTCGTAGAGGAGGGAGAGACGGCGAGGTTGCCATCTCCGAAAATCTACTCCCGAGTAGATTTTGGTCGCCCTCAGAGACAGTGGCTGATGATTGGAGCAAAGTTCAGCCATGGACACCCGTTTTCCTCTTGGTCAATATCTCTCGTCTTTGGCATTATTTCCTTCATCAAATTCTTCTCCGTTGGAGTATTTGATTCCTCATTGCGTTGATTGTTCTTTCTTGTTTAGGCCTTCATGAGTAAACTCTTACTCATTCGATATTTCCTACTTTTTTGCCGTTTTGTTCCCTAACACACAATGACACCCTCTTTTTCAGCACTCGGTATTGTAAATATAGCGAACATCGTCAATATGCACCAGGCGTTCCCTTCACAGTGGAAAGGTTAGCCTTATACTTTGCTCTCCCCATTCGCGTGTTTTCTTTTTTATCGCGTCTTTTTTTTGAGCTATTTATGCGGTACTTTGGTTGACTACAGCAGAACTGAATATCGTGAACCGTTATTGTTGGTACTATACTTTGGAAAAACTGTTAAAAACCCCAATTTTTCGGACAAATGCGAAAATCCTTTTTTTTTAATTTCAAATTTTTGAAAATATTCGAATATCGAAATCTTCGAATAAACTCGAAAATGGTATTTTTCGAATTTCGGACTCTCAAATATATTCGAAAAACTGATTTTTCGAATTCCAAATTTTCGACTATATTCCAAAACCAATTTGAAAATATATTTTTTCAAATAATCTTTTCGAATTTTCGAAAAAAAAAACATATTTTTCGGATAAATTTTCTCGAATTCTCAAATGATGAATGTCACATCACGTGAATTTGGTGAATCGCCCCACAAAATTCGCGCTCGCTCGAAAGCTTCAGGAGCACACGATTCAAAATGAATTAGTGGTCGAAGAACTATTCGTACTCCTCAACGCCAGCGCGTGATGCGCGGGCGTGGCGCTGAAGCATGAATACTTTCTGCGCGCATCACGCTATTTGCGGAGACCGAATGCTCCGGCGGCGACGCTATGGCGGAGCCGAATAAAGTGGGCCTCAACTTATCCAAACAAGCAAATTTTGTACACGCGTTCGCCATCATGGCAGCAAAGTGTAATACTGGAATCAATTATCATGAAACAGAATGAAATTGATGATGGACTACTAATGATGAAAAAGTCGTTAAGGGCCGTCGCCGCCATGGCGGAACGGGCTCCACGTGCCGGCTTGACGTCAGGGTACTCATACTCCAACGCCACGCTCGCGCGTCACGGGCTGACATTGAGGAGTATGAATAGCACCTAAAAGATAAAGATTCATATTTCGCTAAACAGCATACTGGTCATGTGAGAGGAGCATGTTTACAGGTCTGCGAAGCCACGACGATGAATGGGGGATCAGCAGCACCATGTCTTTGAAGAACACCTCTGTTAATGTTGAATGTTATCTTTGACTAAAAATAAATTGGTTTCAATTTTAAATTCCCTCTGTCCTCAAAAATTTTCTTTCATTGTAGCTGTCGCTTGAATATAGTGAGGCTATCAGAGCAATAATTCTAACGAATTTTTTTGACAGCTGAGGTAGGCATCATTAAATAAGGGGCAGCGCGGCGGCCAGCCTGAGGTAAGTAGTGGTTAAGGAACAGACAAATTCTGATTTTGCGGGTGCGAAGATTTCTCGCAAGAGTGAGACTCTCAAGCAGTGTTGGCGGCAACCTTTTTGCGGGTCTGTGCTTTGGGCTAAAGACCTAAGGTCCATGCATAGTCAGGCGACAATGCCGCGCCGCCACAGTGACTGGTAGAGGGCAACTACACTGCCTCGCGCCTGTCATACATTACCCAACATTTCGGCGTTATTTTTGCCGCCCGACTATGCGTAACTCTATAGAGAATGTGCACTGCATAAGTGGCCCCGCAGAGAAGCAGCTATTATCGATCGGACGAACTGTTCCGCGTTTACTCTACCGGTGAAGTTTTGTGAATATTCGGTGTAATCGAAATGTTGAACGCCGGTAAAGGGCTCTCTACACACTGAGGAGGAGTTGTCTTGCCTTCTGCTGCTTTAATTCCACTCGGGACCCCTCTGCTTGGATTAAGTAGCGTCACGTGTCAAACGGCATCAACCGGACAACTCTTCCTTTTCTGTGCGTGTAGAGAGCTCCTATCCCTTGAACGCCTGAGAAGGGACTGCTTTTCAAAGGTTTTTATAAAGCGCAAACATTAGTGGTGGCCATAAGCATATGACGACTGGCCACCTAATAAAACTATCTAAAGAAGAATAATAATAATAAATCCGATATTAATAAAATGATTATTCTGACATGAGTAGTAATAAGTAATAACAATATCGACAATGCTAGCAAAAATATGAATAATATCGGCTATAATAATACTATTAATCATACTAATAATTATAAAAATAATGTGCTCACTGATTTTTGTTACTGTTATCAATATAATAATGTATTATTATCATAATTATTGTTATTATTATTACTATTACTATTATTATTATTATTATCACTATTATTATTATTATTATTATTATTATTATTATTATTATTATTATTATTATTATTATTATTATTATTATTATTATTATTATTATTATTATTGTGGGTGTGTATACAAGTCTGTTGGTACCTGCTCGTTGGTGCCCCTGCTTTTACTGAACCCAGCAGACGTTTGAGTGTACACAGGGAACGTTCGAGCGATATAGCGTGCACAACTATATCGCGAAAGTATCCCACACATTGCATAAAGGTGTTGCCGTCCGGCACACTCAGGCCTCTGGTCCATAGCACCTTAGGATCCGTACCTAGGGAGTCATGGAGTCTTTGGCCACAAGCCACAATTTTCGCCACCCTGAACTGTCGATCGCTGTCGAGTGATATCCAAAACTGCGCTATCCAGACTTCTGAGCTATTTCCATGCACCGTTTGCTGCTTTGCAGGAAACCCGCCTCAGGATAGACCCGTCATCAGCGTCGGAGAGTACACCATCTACTGCGGTAACGCTGACGATAGGAGAGTGGGAGGCTGTGCAATAGCTGTAAGGAAGGATTTCAATGGTATGGTCAAGGAGTTCGGCTCAACGTCGTGTCGGAATGCATTCGTACGACTGCGGGATCACAGAGGATTCAATCTGTGGATGGTGAGTGCTCATGCGCCCACTGAAACCGCCGAAGACAATTCGAAGGATGCGTTTATGAGGAACTCCAATACGTTGCTGGCCAGGATACCTTGTCAACATGCTGTTGTCGTGGGGATTGACGCAAATGCGAAGATGGGACTTGATCAGGAATCCGAAGTACTCGGTAAATGGTTCTACCCAGTGGAGCAAACATCGGACAATGGCTACCGCCTTGTCGACTTTGTGAACGCAGTGGTCTGATTATTGCATCGACATTCAAGAGGAACCATCGCCGCCATCAGCTTACGTGGCAGGGACCAACCCAGCTATCTACAGAAGAGCAGCGGAAGCGGAAGATGACAACTTTGAAACTACAGCTTGACTATGTCCTGACGAGGAATATTCCAGTATCGGACATTCGAAGATCTAGAGCTGTGTGGGATGTCGCATTCGATTCGGGATCACCGTCCTGTTCTGTTGAACTTCACTGCGAGGATTCATAAGAGGAAGCGAGGGCTCAGCCTCTCCAGAGGATTGACATGACAAGTCTCAGAGATGAAGAAGTGCAGAAGGAATTTCCGGACAACGCGTTTCTATTCACATCGGAGTACGGACTAAGAAGAAACTTTGCGACGCGGATTCTTTTGTCAAGTGCATCCAGGACGCTTCGAAAGAGGCACTCCCGGTTGTACAGCCTAAGAAGAAGTTCGCCTACGTCTCAGAAGAAACAACATCTACCTACAACAGAGTATGTGCTCTCCGAACTGCAGGAAACTTCTGTGGAGGAGAAGCGTCTGAGGAGGAAGTTGCGTCGCGCAGCTTCAAAGTGACCGCGAACGAGTGGACGTGTAGAGCTAAGGAGTTCGAGAAGGCTTGGGAGGAGAGAAGAATCCGAAGAAAGCCTACACGTTGCTGCGACAGTATAGTGGGAAGATGAAGAGATGTTCTCCTGTCTTGAACACTACCAATGGAGTTGCAGTTGGTGATGCGACGCTGCCAATATGGAAGGATTACTTCAGTTCACTACTGAATCGTCCAGCGCCATCAGTACCTGAGCTCCCGCATGTTCAGAGAGCACATTACGATGTCAGTGAGGAACCGCCGACTGAGTCTGAAGTTTTGGATTGTGTCCGGAAAATGAAGAATGGAAAGGCAGGTGGAGATGACAACATCACTGCTGGAAATGCTGAAAGCTCTTCCTCCGTCTGGGATTCGTGAAAAGACCAACACCATCCGTGCCATATGGATGAGCGAAAGGATACCCGATTCGTGGAGACATGCGATCATCGTACCTCTTCACAAGAAGCTATCCGTCACGGATCCTAAGAACTACAGAGGAATCTCTCTACTTCGTGTCATGTACAAGGTTTTAGAACGTATCATTCTCGAGCGACTTATCAAACATCGTGAAGGAACGACCAGAGATGAGCAAGCCGGTTTTCGACCTGGAAGATCGACCATCGACCAAGTGTTCGTCGTGAGAAGAGTAATTGAATCGTGGCAGCGGTTTTCGAAGCCATTACAGCTTGCTTTTTGGACTTTGAAGCCGCGTTCGACTCTCCTCATCGTGATCGATTGCTCAATGCTCATGCGAGCAGATGGAGTCCCAGAAAAGTATGTTCGGTTAATCGAGGACATGAACAAAGGAACAACAGCAGCAGTTCGTACACCTGTCGGATTTACGTCAGCTGAGGTGAAAACAGGAGTAAGGCAAGGAGCCGTTGCAGGACCTTTCTTTTCAACTTCGCCGTTGATGACATCATGCGTAGAGTTGCAGAACAGTTTCCTGCGGATGTGATCCTAACACCATCAGGACGCTCCTTGTCGACCTGGAGTACGCCGACGACATTGTGTTATTCGCTGAAAACAACGCAAAACTGCAAAGGATTGTGAACCTCGTTTCGAAGTATGCCGCAGCCTATGGACTTCGTCTTCGTCCCGACAAATGCAAGCAGATGTGGGTCTCTCAGAGGCCTTCAACTGGAGTTTGTGTGGACGGACAACGTATCGAACTGGTGGACGATTTCTGTTATTTGGGCTGTTTGCTGAAGAACGATGGTAGTTATGCAGCGGATATTCGACAACGATGTGCCAGCTTCGTCTGCATTCAATTCTCTAACCAAGTGTTTGTGGTCTACCACCATCGCGAAGGAAGTCAAGTTGCGCGTCTACCTATCCGCTATTCGCCCTATCATGATGTACGGATCGGAGACGTGGGCAGCACCGAAAACGCAGATGGAAAGGTTGGATTGCACGGAGAGGAAGCTTTTTAGGCGTTTGCTTGGATATTTCTGGCCGCGTGTATGCCATAACGAAGACCTTTACAAGGAAATCGACGCAGTACATCAACGCTTGACACGAGGAGGTGCCAGCATCTCCTAACGCCATCTCAAGCAGCAATGGAAAGTCGACTTCGACTGCTCGGGCATATACTAAGAAGAACGCCGGATCGTCTCGTACAACACGCTTTAAAAATGCTTCCAAATCCTGTCTGGAAACGGCCACCTGGGCGTAGGCGAAAGTTCTGGACGGATGTGGTTAAAGAGGATTTAAAGTCACTCGGCATCAGAAAGACAGTTCAGGCGCGATGTTTCACGTTTCGCAGGAAATGGAATAGCGACAGCTGGATGGAATGTGTTCAAATTGTGGCTGAAGACCGTGAAAAATGGACACGGCTGACTACTAGGACGGCACACCTCGGTGTGAAGATGCGGAATGACCGCGTCCAGCGAAAGCCAACCGATTAAGTCAAGTAAGTCAAGTCATTATTATTATTATTATTATTATTATTATTATTATTATTATTATTATTAGTATTATTACTATTATTTTTATTGTTATTATTATTATTACTATTATTATTATTATTATTATTATTATTATTATTATTATTATTATTATTATTATTAGTATTGGTATTATTATTAGTATTATTATTATTATTATTATTATTATTATTAGTATTATTATTGATATTATTATTATTATTAATATTATTATTATTATTGTTATTATTATTATTATTATTATTATTATTATTATTATTATTATTATTATTATTATTATTATTATTATTATTATTATTATTATTATTATTATTATTATTATTATTATTATTATTATTATTATTATTATTATTATTATTGGTATTATTATAGGAGTAGCATTAACAATAAAATTTTAGTAGTAATGGTAAAATTAGTAGTGGTGCTGATAATGCTATGCCTGAAAGTTTTTTTTTTTCGGAACAACGTCACTGCCCCATGGCGATCAAAACCAATTCATTTAATGCTTCTCATCATTCCAAGCGAGCACTCAGTAATTCCTGTCACCCCCGCTACGCTTTATTATTTTTTAATTTCACCTTCGATTCCTGAAAGACGATAAAATGCAATCAATTTGTGCACTCGACGGCGATTCTGCTGATCACGGTAGACCTAGCTCGCGAAACCTGTGCACACAGTCGATTTCTTCCACTCGGCAATGCAACTGGCCTCATGATCGCCTACATAACTAGATGGCATTTCACATAGCACAACAGGTAGTCGACGAAATAGCGTAGTGGCATTGCTCCCCGTTCTGAAAGAAGCGAGGAGTGGATCGATCTCGTGCGTTAGCTAGGTTTTGAATGGGGAGCGAAACTCAGCTCACCGTCTTCTGTCCATTATGTCACCCTCTGAAAACTGAAGTTGCACTCAAGTGCCACTTCGACATTCATGTTAAGTGGCATTTTCAAGAGGTTTACTACCACCCCAGGTATTGTACCAAAGTAAGAGGTTAAATTTCTTGTGGTATAATTGAAAAACCTCGTGATGTTATTGAACTAGAACAAAATGCCGAGGTTCAAGGACAGTCGTCCATACACTATTCAGACACCATTTCTTACCTGGCTATCGAAATACGATTCGTGCATGAGAAAGAAGTATTTTTTACTGCTAATTTTAGAACATTTGCATCGTTTTTGTACGAGATTTTTTTATTTTGCCGTTTGTTGATTGCCGATTGCCGTTTGCCGGCCATTTTCGGACAAAATTTGTCGATTTCCGTTTGCCGATTTTTCAAAATCGTTTGCCGCACATCCCTGGTCTCAACTCCTCCGAATAGGCGAGAAGTAGGAAGAATACTTTTATCCGACCCACCCTCCCCCCAATCGACTCACTCGAAATTACTTAGAAATTTTCTCAGTTCTGACTTCGATTCTATTACTTATTGAACACGGCTGGGGCTGTTTTCCTACTTTCTAGTCCGCGCGGAGCTTTAACTGCTTACCTCTGAAGAAGGACAGGCGCGTCAATGAAGACACAACGCTCTTCATTTGTTTTATACCCTACATTTTATCAATTGGGTATCATCAAATGTGTTTACGAAAGTCGAATGGGCGGGACTGTATAACATTAATTCTTAGGCACGCCCACTTCGATGAGATCCAGCTCAGCAGGACGAGTTATTGGTTTGGAATAATAGCCCCATTCTTCCCTTCACAATCAGACTCCCTGCATTCAGACTTCTCCCGTTATCTGTTGCGCGTGTCGATAAATGGAGGCCTTGTACATCTCGTCCACCATGTTCTCAACTCCCAAATTTAGGCAATTTTGGAGGGCTCATAGCTTCGTTCTTACTATCAGTGAGCAATTCTGAAGACACCAATGTGATCAGCGTGAATTTTCCGCCAAGACAAGCAGCAAAACTTTAAAACGATTCTGAGGTTGATTCGCGCTTTTGAAGGGATTCAAAATACATTCAGATGATTTTAAATCTAGGATTTACTAATATAATCTGAAGCACTTCAGATTGGCTTGAAACACGGCAGAGTGACAAAATATGTAGCGTGCGGCTGCCGTAGACGATCGAAGGAAACATTCGGCTTGGTCGGGGGGCAACTCGCAAGTTTAGATAAGACAGCTCTTCTTGAAGATTTTTCATAAATTTATGCGAACCTTAATTGATGAAAAACGACATTTCCGAGTAGAGGCGATTAAAAGTAACATTTAGGCCTGATGAACCTATTTTCGAGATTTCTCGATTGTTTTTTACTTCCTACAAGCAGAAAATCTTCGATTTGTTAACAAAAATACATAACATGTCCGAAGCATAGGTCTTTATGCGTAGAAAAGCGAATACCTTCCCCAGAGTTTATTGTCCTTTTAAAAACCTGTAACGTTTTTCACGTTTTATTCCTGGTGCAAACAACGCACTCGGTCATCATGACTGATTGAGGAGATCAGAAACTGAATCTTGGTATACAAGTAACCCTACTGAATGGAAATTCCCCAGCGAAGCGATATGAAGAAATTCGCATCTGGATTCATGGTGGGCTTGCAGGTCGACTACAAAGTCATACCTCACTCACGGCTGCATGGCTACCTTCTCGTCCTTGTGGGGCACTTCTTTATTTTTAGGGCATAAATTTCACCGGTTCTTCACATGTACCATACTTCCGTTGGGGCCATAAGGATATACCTAAGGATTTAGCTAACGTTATTGCGTTTGCTGTAGTTTTCTGGGGCAATGTCATCTTTTTCGAAGTCATTAAAGGTATTGTCAACTTGGTGATGAACTGAGTTTTCCACAGAGCGCTCATTTTAGGAGAAACGTAATTTGGGTTGTGCCTAATACGCACTAAAAACCTCCAATTCCACTACGAAACCTCTGATATGAGAGAAAATGGGGCAAAAACGAGGCGGAAGTAAGGCGAGACAACACATATTTGCGCTATTTGCGTAGTCTCCAAAATCGCGCCACATTTTTTTCACCTGCTAAGGCGAAAATTTCATCGAAATGAGGCCCGCGTCAGACTTGGTCGAAAAACCCACCGAGTCCAACTGAGTCCAGGGCAGGAAATCCGACCTCGGTGCAATGGACCTGCCCGTGTGCGTGCGTTAACCACCAGTATCGACTGGATGGATTGCGGTCGGCAGCAATCGGTCGCAGTTGGACTCAGCGGGTTGATTTTTCTGCACCCGTCTGTCACTATTTCGGTGCGTATCGGAACTCAGTTCGTCGACCACCCCTGACGGCGGCCGGAGGCAAGACAAAGGCCGGTCTGGCGAGAGTTGCCGCATTGTTAGGCATCACCGCAAGCGCGGCACGCGCGTGACGCGCGGGAGGGGCGGTGGACAATGAAAGTTCTTACCGCGCGGCACGCGCGGTAAGAACTTTCATAGTCCATCAGCACCGCCATAGCGGCGCCGCCCAAACCTCCATGGCGGTTTTCCCGTTTCAATAAATAATTGCTTCTCGATTTGAGTCCACTCCAACATAAATAGTTCTGGGACTATCCTGCGCCACCGCATACGCAAATGCAAGCCAGGAATTTCTGTACAAGTCCCAGTTCAGGCCCGACTTTTACCCACACCGCCATGGCGGTGCCGCTGGAGATTTCATAGTGACTTTCCGCTCGTCCCGCGCGTGCCGCGCGGTGAAAAGTTTCTAAATCCACTGCTCGTCCCGTGCGTCACGCGCGTGCCGCGCTTGCGGTGAGGACAATGAAAGATGCCTTACGGGGCACCCCTAACTTCTAGAAAGCGACCTCCTGAACGATTTTCAGAAAAACCATCCTATTTGGTTTGCATTTTTTGTTAAAACTGTTTTTGGAATGGTGAGCGTGATTTTTCTGCTCCCAGAAATTTTTCCACATTTAGAAAAATACAGCCCACAACTGCATAGTACATTTGTTCGAGTTTAAGGTTAGCTCTTGCCGTTTTCACCGGCACGATAAATTTTTCTTGCCAGACTTTTCGTTTGGCGGAATGTTATATGCAGTGCATTTGTAAACCATAACATCACCGCTGAAAACAGTGCCGTACAAAAGAGGACTCCGATTCGATTGCGGCTATGATTCTTGAATTCCAAAATGATGGCGGAGTACCTGTTTGCTGTTGTTGTTGTATGTTTGTATGTTGTTAGTCTATATACCGAATAATATTGCGGTCCAGAGTTTAACACAGAAAAAACTGATTCTGACGGATATTTTCTTACCTCAGATTAATAAATCAGGGAGGTAAAAAAAGCTACGCACCTGAGCTGAACGTCACACTTTTATCTCATGAACGCTCTCGAACGTAATCTTTATGGCGGTTAATGTACTTGAGCAGTCTGAGTATTTGTTTGCTATCATGTTTATTGCCTATTATGACACGCCTCGCCATATACAAATTAGTTAAATGTTAATACAACGATCAGTTGTTCAATAATTTATTCGCATTGACGAATGGTGTCTGTTCAGTAAATCTTCGATATTGGACCAGTTGAAACCTGAATCTGGAAAAATTAGATGATTACAAGAGAACAATTATAACTTTTTTTTGAAACAAGGGAGGAAGTGCTTAGAAAGCATGTTCTGTTGTCCCGTTTGTTGGATTCGTTTGTATTCAGGCATGTTAGACAACTGCCACTTGTACTAATGGTTGGTGGCTTTTAAAAGACCCCCGTATATTTTCTATGATTTTTAAAATTAGATTATGATACATAATTGAAAGTACACCTTCACATCAGAAGGCGGTCATCGTCACTCGGGATGCGAGGAGTGCCGGACCAGGCCTACCTTCCGTAGGATTTGGTCAGAAAGCGAGAGAGGTAGGGTTTTCGCGTCTTCTTTGTTTGACTCACTTCAAAGTCAACGTCGAGCGAAACTAGGGAGATATTCATGATCCTGGCGTTGAGAGCTATCCAACGGTGTAGCCGTTGTCGAGTGGAAGCTTCGCACTCGACCAGCTCTCCATATACGGTACACACAGGGAAACAGACACAGACGGTAGCGCTTCATACGCAACGGTGCCGTAATTACAAACCTGGGGCCGGATTCATCAACGAAATTTAGCGCTGGTAGCCTGGGTAAGGGTAGCTTCCTACCGGAATTCGCGCGAATGACGCGATTCACGAAACTTCCTACCCACGGTAGCAGCCTACCAAGCCTACCCTGCGCGAATCTCGGGTAGGGTCCTACCAGCGGCGTCCTACCCAGCGAGATTTCGCGCTCTGATGACTTTAAGACACCAAACTTTGTTAAAAACAACAAGGAATTTTTTAATCCGCAAAATTTATTTTGCTTTTCTTCTACCGGTAGGGTAAGATAGAAGAAGAAATGCGCTCTTGAACGCCATACTAAATTTTGCAAGAAGAGCTCGTTTCGGCGAAAAAGTACGATTCAGTAAAACCCGCAATTATATTTGCACGAAACTGATATGTATCTATGATTTCCCTTTTGTGTGAGAATTGGGTTCTCACAGCTTCTATTTTTCAGGCAAAACACTTTTAGTTTACCCAAACGACGAGGGCGGCGAACAGGGATGTGCGTAATTACGACTAACGACTAACGAATTTAACGACTAACGGGCTTTTTGGGTGTTACAACTAACGACTAACGACTAACAAAATTTAAAATATTTTCGTAAGCAATCCCAAAATTCGTTAGAAAGTCAATAGCCATTCAAACCGCGCTTCAACCCAAGTCTTACACCAGGATTGATACATATTGCACTGTTGGTTGTTCTAGGTGAATGGTACAAAATAACCATAGCCTTCAGTATCTATTATTTCTACTGACACTGCTTTGCAGTTCTGAAACCCCACCCCTTCCTCATTTTGATCTTAACCCAACGTTGCGCAAAGGTCCGGAGCAGCGCTTTTCGACTTCGTGTAGGTCGCACGACTCTATGGTAGGCTCGCTGAACCAGACCCGAAACATTATCGGCTCTAGCGGAGTTTTTTTCACAGAGGGCACTATCAGATGTTATAATATGGAGCGGTGCCTGCAGGCCACAACTGCCCAACGACGGTACCTGTATCTGATGATTGGATTATAAACGATGCCGTCTTTCGACTTTCAGTCATAAATCCGAGACATGGGGTCTCTATAGGGTGGTGCTGGGACGTCTCAGTGGGTGAAATTTTCACTTGGGTGCTAAATTCTTCCGACCTTTCCCCATCAAGGGAACATGCTCTAAACCAAGCAAGCACTGGGGCCGGATTCATCAACGCAGCAGTGCCGGTAGCCCTACCCAGTGGTAGCTCTACCCACGGTAGATTGCTACCCTAACCATCACATCGTGATTCACGAGCGCAATGCTACCGCGGGTAGCACTACCAAGCAGTTACGCCTAAAAGCGTTATGTGTGTGGCGACGCCGCCGTGTTTTACAAACGACGGCTACTGCACATCGCTCGTAATCGCTTTCCAAAAGCATAAACTTTTGGGAACTCACAAAACCTAAAGCATAAAAAAGCAAAAAAAAACATGAATAAAGTAAATCTATGTTCGAATCACATGAAGAATTCAGCGGTATGGGAAACGCGGCTATGGTTTTCGGTTTTTTCGGTAGATTTTATTGATACTTTCTTTAATCTGTAACATATGTAATTTGAAAATTGAATATGAGGATGATGTGTATATTAATCGGGATTTTTTTGGGACTCTCAAATGATTTCTCATATGTAGCTGGATTGCGGCGTCCCATAAAATTACCCAAGACGATATTTTACGTGGAAAATGCCAATAACTAGAAACAAAAGAAGCAAAAAACCAGCCGTAACAAAAAAGCTTGAGCCTAAATGTGTAATCATCTGATTTGCCGTAGTACCTATGCGAACGCTTTATACCTTATACTCACCTAGTTGGAGTATAGTTTTTAGGTTAGGAAAAAAAAACCGCGAGTAGATCACGGCTGTTCTTTTTCGATGATGTTTTCAATCTGTATTTTTTCCTATTCTCGTCCTCATCAATCCTTAGCCGCCCTCGTCGTTTGGGTAAATTAAAGAGTGTTGTGCCTGAAAATTAGAAGCTGTGATAACCCAATTCTCGCACAAAAGTAAAATCTTAGATGCATATCAGTTTCGTGCAAATATAATTGCGGTTTTTACTGAATCATACTTCTTCGCCGAAACGAGCTCTTTTTGCAACATTCAGTATGGCATTCAAAAGCGCATTTCTTCATCTATCTTCACCTACCGGTATAAGAGAAGCAAAATAAGCTTTGCGGATTAAGAGATTCCGTGTAGTTTTTGATTAAGTTTGGTGTCTCCAAGTCATTGCGTGAAAGAGACATTGAAGGCAGCAAGGATAATCACTTCTTAGAACACATATCAAATTTTGTTTCAGACAATGGAGTTTTATGAGAAAATACAAGAAGTATCAGATACAGAAGCATAAAAATCCACAAAAAAAATCAACCGCTTAAGAAAAATCATTTATCAAAACCCAATTATTTTTGCTCAAACCAAATAATTCAAAAATAATCAAGCCTTGACGATAAATAACGAGTATTGAGAAGAGGAAATTGGCGATGAAAACAGAACATCTTGACCAAATAGATATAAAAATTGCCGGAAATCCGTTATACAAGGGGCTTGAAAACAGCTGTTCAAACGTCGAGCGCGCAATTTCAGCATCAGAGCGCGGAATCTCGCTGGGTAGGACGCCGCTGGTAGGACCCTACCCGAGATTCGCGCAGGGTAGGCTTGGTAGGCTGCTACCGTGGGTAGCAAATTTCGTGAATCGCGTCATTCGCGCGAATTTCGGTAGGAAGCTACCCTTACTCAGCTTACCAGCTCTAAATTTCGTTGGTGAATCCGGCCCCTGGGCTCGCGACGCTGAGCAAAGAATAATTAGTGCAAACTCGGTGCAAATCTCCGTGTTGTCACCATCGGATAGATCTCAACTAACATCATATAGCGCAGAATAGCAAATTTTACACTGGAAAAATAGCAAAGTTCAAGATTTTCTCGGTTTCCCATAATGTTCCTTTTCTTACCGAAAAAAATGACAAAAATCGATAAACACGTACTCTCGAGTATTAGGCTTCCGTGCATATTTTTAATTTTGTATATTTAGGTTTGCAGTTTGAACTAGGTTCTCCAACAATGAGTGATTTGTGTCTTCAATGGCCATGAATGTTTTGGGAAACATATCTTTATGCCTTCCTTGATTTTGGCCGGTTGAACGACTAACGACTAACGAATTGCAAAATTTCTATTACGCAGATCCCTGGCGGCGAAGGATTGATGATGACGAGATTAGGAGAAAAATACAGTTTGGAAAAATCATCGAAAAAAATAGCCGTGATCCACTTCCGGTTTTTTCCTAACCTAAACACTATGCGCAAAGTAGGTGAGCATAAGGTATAAAGCGTTCGCCTAAGTACTATGGCAAATCAATGATTACACATTTGGGCTCAAGCTTTTCAGTTACGGTTGATTTTTTGTTTCTTTTTTCTAGTTATTAACATTTTCTACGTAAAAATATCGTCTTGGGTACTTTTATGGGACGCCGCAATCCAGCTATGAACGTATGAGACGCGAAATCATTTGAGCGTCCCAAAAAAAATTTCCCGATTTATATACACATCATCCTCATTCTCTATATTCAAACTACATATGTTACAGATTGAAGAACATGTTAATAAAATCTACCGAAAAAACGAAAACCATGCGTTTCCCATATCGCTGAATTCTAAATGTGATTCGAACTTAGATTTACTTTATTCATGGTTTTTTTTTTGCTTTTTTATGCTCTAGGTTTTGTGAGTTCCCAAAAGTTCAAGCTTTTGGAAAGCGATTACGGGCGATGTGCAGTATCCGTCGTTTGTAAAACACGGCGGCGTCGCCACACACCTTACGCTTTTGGGCGTGACTGCTTGGTAGCGCTACCCGCGGTAGCATTGCGCGCGTGAATCACAATGTGATGATTAGGGTAGCAATATACCGTGGGTAGAGCTACCACTGGATAGGGCTACCGGCACTGCCGCGTTGATGAATCCGGCCCCAGGGGTGGGGCAGCCGAAACCCCGCTGAGACACAAATTATTGATTATCTCCAGCACTCGCACAGCAATCATCAAATGCGTCGACGCTCCAAACCCTGCTAAACCCCAACCTGACCCGTCGCGTACGTGCATGCCACCCTAGGATCACGGTTATAACCCTAGTTTCGCTCGTAGTTGACTTTGAAGCGAGTATACAAAAAAGACGCAAAAACGCGACCTCTCTCGCTTTCTGACCAACTCCTACTAGCGGTAGTGTAAACACGTGTGGAGGTGCACAACATGGAAGAGAATGCAGACATGAAATTAAGCGAATAATGCAATGGAGTATGCCTAAGTTTTCCCCATAGATAGTAAACGCATATGTACGTAGGTTCCGAATACCCGGTTTCCGAATTCAGCCTTGACACTCGCCTCGTATCTGTTCAGGTGGGATTTCTGTCATAAAAAGGAGAAATCGTTATAAGGCACTCTCCTAATTGAAAGAGACTGCGCAAGCCTTACAACCTATCTCTGCTTCGATCACGCTGGGTATTACATAGTAAGAAGCAGCTTTACTCACCATGATGGTCGGTGGTTTTTTGCTGCAGGATATCAGCGACATT
>JAPDOI010001322.1:57500-194977 GCA_029168955.1 Aplectana chamaeleonis
ACCCCGCGCGAATCGAAACCCCATTCTCGAGTGAGGCCGTCAACCCCGCGCGGCCAGCGGCCTGGTTCATGCGTCAGACTAGATTGAAAACGAAAACCATACTTCCCTTGATCTCAAGTTGTTTGTTAATGTACAGCTCAGGCAACTCTGGCGTTTTGCACCCGCCCACTTCCCCACAAACTGTAACCGGTGCACTTCGTTGCACTTTCCCTGCAAGCTTCTCATTTTCAGTCTAACCACGCAATTGCTACTTGCAGGTGACGTAAATATTTTCCTTCAGTAATAAGTACTTTGCAATCCTTCTTACGCAACGTAAACAATTAACGAATTCCAATATTTGATAGCAAAAGTCGTTGATGAGATGTGTGAGAAAATCAGGATGATGCAAACCGGGATACTACTCTGAACTCATGAGGTGGTAACCCTTCTTCAAGCTCAAACTTTGTTCAGGGTCTTGTTTTGGTTGTGATTACGGGGCTGAGCAGAGTGGTATTGCGGCGCAGTACGGCCTTATGGCGTCGATTATACTTCCGCCTAGGAGCGGCGCGACGGTGTGCTTTTCAACCATTTCGATCACGCGGCGCGGCGCGATCAATAGTGTAGAATTGCACTTTGCCGCGCCGCTTGGCGGCGGAAGTATAAACGACCCCTATGATGGGCCGCCCTATTGATTGATCGCCGCATATTTTCGGACCTCTCTTGCGAAATGGCTGAAGCACTTCACTGAAGCCGAAACTTCCAACATTTTCCCTCTAATATCAGGGTGTTAGACAGATATGATAGAAAACTTTGTGTTCTGCTTCGTTTCTGTTTTCATGGTTTACTGTAAGGGGTCTTTTATACTTCCGCCGCCGAGCGGCGCGGCATAATGAATTTCTGTAATATTGATCACGCGGCGCGGCACGATCAATATTATAGTGTTGCACTTCGCCGCGCCGCTCGACGGCGGAATTATAAACGACCCCTAACCTATGCTTTGCTAGCGATTTTAATTTGGGGGGGGGCGCATCTCTGGGAATGCACACTTGGGACGAGCGTATGGTTGAGGATGAGTGGGATGAAGAATGTGTGTGTGTGTGCTGCTACATCACTAAGTTTCATTGGAACGTATATATTAATACTTACTTGAGAGAGCATAAGCACATAGAAAGGGGAGAGCTTTGGTCTTCTGCAGATAACCACCAATATCAATACATATAGAGGCAATGTTATGAAGGAAATGAAAGTGAAGACAATCTGCGGCCAAGGTAAATTCATTCCTGTAACAGGAAAACGTTTATAAAGTTGAGCAGTGTAGGCAAGTGTCTGCGATCCGCAAACTGCACTATATGTATCACACTTAAAGCCTAATAATCGTGTCCACGATGAGTAAAGTCTTTTCTACCAGCAAAGGAGTGGTACGGGACTGAGTGCAATTACCACGTCGAAGTGATAAAGAACTAGCCGGAGATCGGTGGATTTATCCTCACACGGCAGTGAAGCCGCAATCGTTTGCTCACGCTCCCACCCATCCGAATCACCTGGACGTATCCTCTGTTTCCGAGTGATATATATTTCCGTTCATTGCGTGGGTCTGCGCGCGTACGCTGCGTCTCCTTCTCCCCGTTTTTTCTCGCTGCCTCTACGCCAGGGTTCGGCGCAGGTGTGGCCCCCACAAGTGGGGGGGGGGGAGTCTGAGCTCCGGAGGGGTGGAAGCGGGGGGTCTGATATATAAACGGAGACCAATTGAACCAACGTGTTTGTGAGTACAAACCGTCAGGAGCAGTTTTTCTTCACGTAGATTTCAAATACAGATTGCGATTTGATTAAAGGATGATTTAACTGATTCACGAGTCGCGGAGTTGAATTAGGAAGTTTAGGGTTAAGTAAAGGCCTTTTCAGAATGAAATTTGAGGCATATTAATCCTCCATGTGAAAAGTCCAAAGCAGTTTGACCACTAAATGCTAAATGATTTCCGCAAAGGATTTATATGAGTCACGAGAGTTGATATTTGAGTGGAGCGGGGTCGATTCGCTCTATATACTCACTTTCACCACCTCATATTAATGCCGAAGATCGCTACACTGTACGGGATCACACCCTTCTCAGCTGTGGTCCCGCCGGACGTCGTCAATTTTGAGAACTAGGAGTCACGAGAGTTGATATACTCTGTTTATCTTTAATTGCACAAAAAACGGTCCGCCAATAGTCCTCTAGTGGGCCGGCTAGTACCGTAGTTTACGTCCACGACGCGTTCTCGGAAGACCCGGGTGTGCACCGGGGTGTGCTGAGCGATCGATTCATCGATGCCGTCACTCGGCCACCCACCCTGCCACTGTGCACAACCGGGTCTGCCGAGAACGCGTCGTGGACGTAAACTACGGTACTAGCCGGCCCATCAGAGGACTATTGGCGGACCGTTTTTTTGTGCAATTAAAGATAAACAGAGTATATTGGAGTCCAGCGTGGTCGATTCACCCTTGTTACGAACGTTCATCATCTCAGAGTAACACCGAAGACCGCTATATAGACAGCGGGGGGCGATGAAAAAACGGCCAAATCCACGAACATAAATGTGGGTTTTAAAACTGCAGTAATTTAAGTTCTAAATAAGGTACCCGGAAAAATCTTAGCTATAAGAAACTACGCCCTGAACCCTACCGTTTAAAACCACCCGCACTCCTGGAGAAGGCTTTTGAAGATAAATTTCCTGGTGTGGCTTCTGCTACATTTTTTCGCGTTTTCTCAGTACATAGGTGTGGGCCCAGCCGTGGGCCCTCAGTGCATTTTGAAGAAGAACCCACACGTATGTAGTAAATTTTCTTCAAAGGCTTTCTCCTGAGGTGCGGAAAGTTTTGAATGATATATTATAAAGTCTAATTTCTTAAAGCCAGGCTTCTCTAAATAAATTTTTCAGCACTTAACCTAAAACGTTACAAAAAAAACTCTTTTTTTAGGGACAGCCGATTTTTTTCATCGTCTCCCCCCATCTATGTAGCGGTCTTCGGCATTCATCTGAGATGGTCAAAGCAAGGCTTTAGTGTAGATCTACAACGCTGGACCTAAATATCCTACTCCGATAACTCCTAGTTTTCAAAATTGTCGACTTCCGGTGGGACCACACCTGGGGAAGGCGTGATCCCGCGTACTGTGGTGGTGTTCGGCGTTACTCTGAGATGGTGAAAAATTGTATCTAGAGTAAATCGACCACTCTGGACTCATATATCTTACCCTCATGACTCCTAGTTCTCAAAAGATGTGATCCCGTGTACTGTAGCGCCCTTCAGCGTTCACATTAGAAGGTCAAAGTTGGTACACTTTGTGAATAACACACGCTTGACCCAAATATCCTACTCTCGTAACTCGTAAGAGAAAATGGACTCCCTGCGAGATCGAATTCTTTCTTAAACACATCTGCATTTTATTACACAGCACAAGCTCTTACCAGTTACTTATACTTTTGCTGTTTCAGCTCCTGTCTACATAAATGAAATAAGCGCTGCTTGTGCTCTCGTCCTCTCGAACATCCGAATTTTTCCGCAAAGCTGTTTGCATTTGACAATTTTATACTTGCCATTTGAATACGACAAGAGAAATTTTACTGCAGTGAAATGTTAGAGGTACTGTGCTTATCTGGGCCAAATTCCGGTCCGCAATTGCGTCTGGACAAGCTTTGCAGCCGCACGCGCTCGAGTCATTCGGGTTTCCAGCGCCAAAGCCGACTCAATGTGGCTTTTTCAAACAATTTTCTCAAATTTTCCTTAGTTTCCAGTTTCCAAAATCCACCTAGAGTCAGCAGATCGGCGGCTGGGGCGCTGGAAGCTCTTCTGACTCGGGAGCGTGCGGCCGCAATGCGTGTCGAGGCGCAATTGCGGACCGGAATATGGCCCAGATAAGCACAATATGTAAGCCTGCAGGAGAAACTGCTTAAACACATCAGCTCTTGGTGGCGGTGGATGAAAACGGTCAAAAATTGACCTACTAACATTCCTGAGGGGGGGGGTCTGAGCAAGACTGGCCGGCCCACACCTCGTGCAGTAGTGCAGTGCAGTAGTGACAGAAAAATCAAGGTTATGAAACAGGTTTGCGGCTCAGAAAAAATTACGATTATATTCACGACTGTTAGCGCAATGACTTGAATCGCAGAGTATTCATGATTTTTTATCGTAAATTTCAAGTTTTCGTTATACAAATTGCCAAAATGAGTCTTCCAAAAAACACGGCTGAGAAAAAGAAGTACAAATTTTGCTTTGGCGACATCTCTACTGAAAATACTAAGATAGACCCTGAAAGATGCCTGAAAAATTAAAAGAACAAGTTCTTATACAAAAAGGTAAATTCGAAGTATGCTATCCCTCCCTGTATAACGCTTGCCAAGTGCGAGCTCTCAATTCCTCTGAACAAGGGAGATAAAAAAACACGCTAGCTCGCTCATTGCTGCAGACCACTTTGTCACGCCCCTCTGGAGATTTCTGGAGCTCAGGCTAGATGCTGGATGGATTCCCTATTTACCGTCCCTTTTCACTAAGATTTGCTTCCGTGCAATGGCTGCGAATGAAGGGATTGCAGGCCTCGGACATCTCGTCTACAATGCTTTCGCCTTTCGGATTCAGGCGATTTTTGAGAAATGATAACTTTATTTAAAGGAGTTTTTGTTCAATCTCAGAAGGAAAGTCGGTTCAGCCTATGATTGCCTTCAAGTAAGGCGGAGAAATCATGAGCAAATTTGATCTCAACATATAACAACGGCTTATTAAAAATGCGCCATATAGCATTCAAATGTGAAGTGGCAAAGTACTGCGATACTGGGGACGTACTCTACGGCAAAAAAGGGATCATGCATTTGATATACTGCCGATGATTTCTAATTCTTGGCTGATTTCGTTTCTGAATTTTCGAATAACTAGTCTCTGATTGAATTGTTTCGTTATGACAGAATCATCGTCCAAAAGATTTTCAACCGGGAGCTGTGTTCCACAGGATCGCCCTCACCAAGGGATGTTGAGCTATACATACCCAATGCATCACACTCAGGAGGAACCTTAGAGGAAGAAGAAGTAGGGCTGTCCTATCTGAAATTCACTACAAAGGAACAGTTTGTGACAAGAAAAAATCTGCCTACTTCAAGCTGCGCTCCAGAATGGTTGACATGTGCGCAACACGGAAGAACATAAAACTTTTTTAGTGCCACTACCTGTCCACGAAACAAGATTGTTTGTAAGCGACCATCGTGATCATGCCTTCATGTGCAATTGTTAAAAGCAGTGTTCGCGACGTAAAAGTTGTCCGTTTTCCGGCAAAAGAGTAAGCTTTGGGTTTTTCTGGAAAGAGTAAGAACGGAAGTGCGATGAAAAACGGCTGGGGAGTGGGTGACAATCTCGTGGACCTGCAAACTATACATTGGATCCGACTCACTCTTTTCTGGATATCCATCCGAATAAATCGAAAGTTTCGTGAATTAAAGCCCGATTCACTGAAAAAACGTCAAAGTCCGAGTGATCAAAAATCCGAATCACCGAAAAAACGTCAAAATTCGAACGATCTAAAATCCGATTCACCGAAAAAGCGTCAAAATCCGAGGGATCCGAAATCCGATTCACCGAAAAAGCGTCAAAATCCGAGTGATCCAAAATCTGAATCACCGAAATGTGCCATGAGTCGGATAATGATTCGGATACCGAATATCCAAAAAATGGCATGATTCGAATCGGATAATGAGTAGGGTACTCTTAGATTCGGCATGTCTTGTTACTCAATAAAGTATTTCTTATGTCATGACTCGAGATTTTGTTATACTGTAGCCCTGCAGGTGCGTATTTACACTCCAGACATCAAATTTTAGCGCATTGCGAAAATTACGCCGCGTTTTCTGCGCATCGTCAGCGCAGAGTTTGCGCATAAGGGGTTTGGTATACTTTTGCGACACACGGTCGCGTCGCTCTGCATAGCAACAGCGGCCGCCTATTGCGAAGCCTTCAAAGGCAGTGTTCACGATGGATAAAGTAATGGAGAAAAGTGCAAAAATCTGTGTGGTTCGAAAACAGCTGAAGAACTGAGAAGGCGCCCCGGCGACAAATGCGCTAGGATTAACGTTATCAAGGCACAAAAATGCTAGTCCGTGCACAGGTGCATAGAAAGTGGAATTTGCTGCTGTGCCTGGTCAAAATTCTGCGACGCGCACAACGACTAATAAAGTAGTTCACGCATTAAAAGTTATATAAATTGTGTAAGACTTAACCAGGGCGTCGTCCTGACAGGTCTACGACTTATATAGTCTATGACGGTGTACCTGTTTTATCGGTATGTGGGTGAAGAAATGATTGCTTCGTAAAGGATTTACCGAGCAGTTGAGTGAGAGCGGCGCTGAGGCTTCGGTGGTGCAGTGCGATAAGGCGATCCCCCGGAAAGGGAATAGGCTGGTTCAATATCGCCGGGAGCCAAGCGTTTTGAGATCGACTCAGCACCTTATTCAAAGTAATTTACGAGTATACAGACACAATTTTTTACACAAAACAAGTAAAAAGCAGTTAGTGTTAAAAAATAATAACAGTAGAACTCAGGAAAGGTCGACTCAACTGTCTGAGAACAATTACTGATCATCAGTTTTGAGCCAGTTGATGACCCCTGATACTACAAAACATCAAACAGGCATGCAATCTAACACGAATCGCGACGTGATTCGCATCGGAGCAACGGCATCGGTCGTCCCAGGAACCGTTTGTGCGTGTGGGTTGCGGCGACATGTCGCGGAGGGCTGACATACTGCAAATTTGCCAAGGCGTGGCGCTACTACTGTCGCTGTTGTAGTGTACGGCCTCTGCACATTTGCGGTATGTCAGCCCTCCGCAACAGACAAACGCGCGATTACTGTTCTTACGACGACCGATGCTGTTGCTCTGATGCGGGTCTCGCCGCGATTTGTGATAGATTGCATGCCTGCCACTCATGACAACGACAAAGTATGCCATGCCCCTAATTGGCATTAATCCTCTTCGTTTGATTTGTTTGCGCGAGCATGGCGCCGTGAGGGCACGATTGGCTCCCAAAAACCATGTGTATTGATCGAGCGGGCAACCCTGTTCGAAGAAGTTTATGTAGGAACTGAAGGGTATTTAGGAATTTGGTGTGGAGGATTGGTACTCGTGATGTTAGTGCTTTAAAGGCAGTGGTCACGATGAAAAACGTTATCGAAAAAATTACAAAAATCAGCTTAGATCAAACACAGCTGAAAAACTATGAAGGTAGCGAGGTTAAAAAAAAGCTAGAAATAGAGATTCTAAGGTCCAAAAATGCCAGTTCGTGCACACGTGCACAGCGATGACGAAACAGATCGCCGTCTCATGCCGAGCAGTCAAAAATCATCGACATTCAGAGGAAGAAATAAATGCTAATTTACCTAATAAAAGCAGTTGAGCAATGAAAGAAAGCACTCCATCAATGTTTCTGACTAGATGTGTACATAAATCCGAAGGTTCATTGATTGAAATTCATTTTCAAGGCAGCTTATGTTCTTGATATAAGAGGTCATCGATGCCGATGATGTTGAGTGGGCTCGTCCACCATCAAAAGACAAGAAAGATAAGGCTTTAAATTTGGCCCAAAACAGCGGTTTTTCCGCGATTTTTTCTTATAGATCCTACTACTCGAGACCCAGAAAAGGGTTTAGAGGGAAAAAGACGACAAACATATTTGATCGCGACCACTGCCTTTAACATTACACTTACTTTGAAGATATTAAAGAAGAACGGACACACTTTTCCAAGACTGGTTGCGAATATCTGGAGATATAGTAGATGATTATCAAAGAATTGTTTAATCTTGGTAGGGTGGAAGAACCTTTTTCGGAAGGATTTTTGCCAGACTGGCGATTTTCGATAGACTTTTCGCATTATACCAACTTGTATCCGACCGGATATCCGACTCGGATATTCGGATTCCGACTCACCGAAGAAACGTCGAAATCCGAGTGATTCAAATTCCGAATCACCGAAAAAAGGTAATTTTCGGATTGATCCGAAATCCGACTATCCGTTTAGGCTCCCTATCCGACTGAATAGGATTATCCGATGTTGTTAATTTTGAATCTATCCATTTGAGTCGGATATCCACGGCCTTTGGTTTTTGAGTTATCCGAAATCCGAGTATCCGAAATCTTTTGATGCGGATCCAATGTATACTACAAACCCATTGGATCACCCTGCCCACGTCATATACAGTTATTCAACGTTCGTTACACGGAAGGAACGGACGGGAGACTTTGAGTACACCTGCTAGCGGCTGTCATCACGAGAGATTCTAATTTTCAAGCATGTGTATTGGTTCATCTTATTCCTAAGGAGTTTTCGGGACAAGAAACATAAACCAAGTTCACTAACCTAATAATTTTGAAGCGGAAACACATTTCCAACGTCAGTATGACGCTTTGTCCCCAGTCATCCAAAACAAAAAACAGGCATAAACAATTATTTCAGAGGTTTCCTTAAACATTTTTTTCTCCGGAATTTGGGAAATCTGTGGAGACTTCTCCCTATTAACCACTACTCGTGGGCTTACCTAATCAAAAACATCGAAAAATAGAAAACGGTATTTTTATTGTCAACACCGTCGTCAAAAAAGAGAAAAGAGTTGAGGTTCTTCGAGTATTTAGTGTCACCAATCATTACACTCAAGGTTCGTTATTCAATTTGTTCCGTTGATTTACACACAACCTCAGACAAAGACGGTCGCCCCTCGAGGCGGACTCGGATGCAAGGCGAGCGACGCGGTCTCTCCCATCTCCGAGCAAAGCTCAGCGATTTATAAGGGCGACCGCGGCCTATCCCGAAAAAATATACAGTTTCATTCCCAACCTCGATTGCTGCCGTCCTTCTTGTACAATTTTCCCTAACCGCTGATTTTTCTTTATTCCTGCCTCTCCTCATAAGGATAAAGCCTCTTCTGTGGGCAAGGAGGTTAATCCTGCCACAGACCGTAGGAAGGATACCGTCCCACTGCTCCGCAATCAGGAACAATCAATCACGTGAAGCTCATCTAATCACTTCGAGAGCGACCGATTCCGCCTTTCTAAATTTCTCGTTATGGCGTGAAAACCAGGATGAAGAGACAGGCCGGCAAAGGAATGAAAATCAAAGACGCAATTGAAATTTCATCAGTCCATTTAGCCGCTATAAATTCGAAAAGCAGAAAAATGGCCCGAGTTATTGGTTGAGAGAGTCGATCTCGTTGTTGTCCCGCATATCTCGCTCATTTGTAGGAATTGGGAACTCGCACTTGGCGCGTGCTATGTTAACACGTCTTGAGAAAAGGTGCTGAATCTTCAAAAAAGAAAATGGGCTAATTCGTTGAACATTCTGAGGGTAAAATAAAACCCTGCAACCGCAAATCGTAGTATGGTGTTATCGTAGTTTCGTAGGTCTCCACTGCACATACAGGGCATAAAACGGCCAATGTCTCACCGTCGACTGCGTACCACGCGCTGCGCGACCGCACGCGCGTCGGAAGCGAACGAGTTTTGGCTGCCGCGCGGCGGCCGAAACGTCGCGCGGCGGCCAAAACTCGTCGCGCGGCGGCCAAAACTCGTTCGCTTCCGACGCGCGTGCGGTCGCGCGGCGCATGGTACGCAGTCGACGGTGAGACATTGGCCGTTTTATGGCCTGTATTCGCGTAACTTTCAAGTATTGTATCTGAGTATGTGTTGTGCCTTTTAGCAAGCAGACCACGGTTCTCCAGACATAGTTACATTGTCTTAGAAAGTTACTAAGGGCTAGCCATTCACTGTAGGGGTCATGTAGAGAACCATTGAAGAGCAGCTTGTGCTGTCCTCAGACTACATACGTGGGAGCACTGAACTCCATTTAGGCTGAGTTAACAAAGAGGCGAGGATTGGCGCAAATACTGGCAGCGTCCGCGCAGAAAACCACATTTGGTTTCTTTTTGTCAGTCCAATGTTTGAACCAAGTGGAGATAGTTGGCAAAGCTTGAGACCTCAATGCTGCGTTTTTACATTGCAATAGCCGCTTGTAAACTTCTCCGTGGTCTTAAAAGCGTTTTCCCGGTCGATCATCTAGCACAAAGAGCAGGAGTGCCCCGACAGACAGGTCACGGAAATTCGAAATTCTACCGTTAGTCTCTCTCAAGTAGCAAGGCGCGCTCGAAATGAACCTCTTTATTAACTTAATCGAGCGCAAAATTGTTCAATCAATAGTTTTCCCTTCGCTTTCCCGCGCGCGATTTTCCCGCCAAGCAGCGTCGCGGCTTTCCCTCATCCAGTAATTGGCGACATATTCCTTATTTCGAAAGATCCTCGCGTTTAAACGTACTTATTTATTTTACCCTCATTGTTTTTGTAGAATTGTTGGCAATGGAAAGGCTGAAAGAAATAATCAGTCCAGGGAGTTGGGGGGCTAAACCATTCCAGACTTCTAGTTTTTCGACATTTGTGTAATACACGAGACACACCCCACAGACGTGAAAAAAGGAAGCTGCTCCGGAATTTTCGAACGAGTTTTTCTCCAGAATTTGAGTGTTTTGGGTCTTTTTTTCGGCGTATTATCACAACCTGGTATGCGTATCGTCAATCACCGGATCGCCGCGACGCTGCTTGGCGGAAAAAATTGCGCGCGGTAAAACGAAGGAAGAATGGCTATTGATCGAAGGATCTTGCGCCCAACTGCTGAGCACGGCTATCTCCCTGTGAGACACCAACGATACCAGGGCAAAATAGTAAATAAATTGAACATGGTTTTTTGGGCGCACGCTGCGTTTAATTTGTTTGTTTCCTGGCGAGACCAAATTTGCAACAACGTTGGTGCGAAATGGGTACAGCCAAGAAAGAAGCGAATTTTGTGCTTCTGCTCCAGGCATAGCCTCTTTCTGTACTTCAAGTACTTACAAGCGCAGAGCTTTGCATCCCACGAACCTATTTGGGAACGGCAAGCTTCATTGTTTTGTTTTTGTCTATTTTGATAAAAGGTAACACTTCCCCAGATTCGAAAGTGGGGAATTCTTCGAACATTATGCAAGTAAAGGAGATCGTTTCGTAGTATTGTGTTTATTGAAGATACATCTTTATACCTTTCATATATGTACTAGAAACTGCAAAATTCAGGGAAATTCAGCTTTAAACATAGAACCAATGGGGGGGGGGGGTTGAGTCACTATTCAGCAGATCGGTGTCATATTAACCACAATGTCTTATTCTGATGATGTGGCCCGAAGAGAGAGATTTAAAGTTGGCCTGAATGAGACTGTTCACCCACGTGGTCGGTGTGCGTGTCAGGCGTCCATCGGAAGGATGTTTTTTAAATCTTGCGAGCCGATGGAGAGGAATATCATTTGAAAAGATAAGATATCCCAATCAGCTGTCTGCACTCGTAGACATAATTCATCCGAAAAAAGGCTACTGCAACGGTCGCTCGGCACGCGCGCCGACCGCGTGGAAGGACAGTCTTATTTAGAAAGACTTATGTATATACATATGATGTGTTTAAGAATTCAGTGAAGCACAAGGGATAGTAAGCACTGCGTCGCGTCGCTCATCGCTGAAAGTATGATCCCAGCCTAATTTGCGCCTTCCACAGTCTGCACACAGTAATGGTTGGGAAAGAAAACGGCGGTGGGACCGATACGCACGCCTGCTTCCAGTGCGAACAATTCGCATGCGTCCTTCTATGGATGGCTTAAAGGCAGTGCTCACGATGAAAAAAGTTTTCGAAATTCCACTAGGATTGGATAGTGGAGGGACACTCTGTAACGATAACGTCGAAAGAACGCATGAAAACGAGCCAGGAAGAGCCCTAAAAGAGCCCGAAGTTGCAATTTCGAGCGCATTGAAAACCCCAAAAGCGCATCACACGCCCACCGACGTGAATAAATGAATGCTCGAGATCGTGAGATGAGCGTTGATTTTCAATAATTAGCCCCGTTCTTCCCTTCATTCTCAGCTTTTCTCTTTACTCAGGTCAGCTCGCATAGATCGGCTGCAAAAGACGGAAGTTACAAGCCTCGGACAACTCGTCCACCATGTTTCCATAGCTCAATCTTTGAGGGACCATAACTTGGTTCCCAGAAGGTCGTGTACGATTTCAGAGACATCATTGGAATCAGCATGGGGCCGTTTTCAAGATAGGCTGGAAAACAGAAAAACGATTTTCAACGTGAACACTGCCTTTAAGGTGTTGTGTGTGATCTTATGAACCTTTCGCTTTTCTGCTCCTTCCACTTTCGCGGGCGCATTTGTGCGGATATTTGGAATCTCAAACTGCTCTTTTTGTGACGATTCGGTGGCCTATTCCGGCCCGACCTTTAAACGACAACGGGCTTGTTGGAAGTTCGAGTCCAGCCCAAGCAGTCAGCCCTGTACCAGCATCAGACCCACCCTATTATGATTACAGATGGGACCGCAGCTCTGACAGTCGAGAACGAAAGGAGCACCGTACGCCGTCTCCTTCCGCCCAAAGATACATATATGGTCCTCGAATGGGATTGCGAAAATTGATACAAAAGTATATTCAAAAATGATTTTCTAAATAAGCCTAGGAGAAACCGGTTTCTCACAGATTTTTTCTAATCTCACGTCTCACGCACGACAAGTCTGAGGATGCAGAGATTCTAGAGCCGATCACCGCTCCACACCTAAAACACTGCCTTTAAGGGGTATGGTATACTTCTGCGACACACGGTCGCGTCGCTCTGCACAGCGACAGCGACCGCCTCCCGCCCTTTAAATCTGTCGCTGTCGCAGTACACTGCACAGCGACAGCGAAAGTGGTAGCGACAGGCTATGGCAAATTTGCAGTATGTCAGCCCTCCGCGACACGTCGCTGCGACCCACACGCGACATCTCTTCCTACGACAACCGTTGCCATTGCTCCGATGCGGGTCCCGCAGCGATTTGTGTTAGATTGCATGTCTGTCGCTCATTACAGCGACAAAGTATACCATAAAGGCGCAGTGCACCCTCAAATATGAATTTTGAGATTTTTGTGCAATTGTGTAGAAGATCCCTCGTGTACAACACGTGCCAAATGCGAGATCTCAATTCCTCTAAATAAGCGAGATATAAGCGACCACCACGGGCTCGACCCCCTTCAGCCACCACCACCACAGGTCCTGCCTCCTTCCTGATTCTCGATCTCAATAGCGGCTAGATGGATGGATGATTTTCTACAGAGTCGTCGTTCTTCACTCCTTTCCAATCTATCTCCTCTTCCTGTTTTGCTCTCGTTCTTCTACGCGACTGCGAATCAAGAGAAATACAGGTCTTAGACAACTCGTCCACCAAATTTTCGCCCTCAAAATACTGGCATTTTCAAGAAGCCATATCTACGTTCGTAGCGTGCCTTGAACGATTTTAGAAATACCATTGTTATCAAAGGGTGACCCTCTCCAAGATAAGGATAAAACCTAAAAAAATAATTTTCCGGGTGTCCTGTGCCTTTCAAGACAGCGTCTTTGGCGACCACATTTAACATGTTTAGGATAGCAAGAACCATTGTTGTTAGATTCTGTGCCGTAACTGGCTCTATTCCTTCAGGTAATAAACTGTAATAACGAAGGCTAAACTGTTAGCTGGATTCCAGCCAAGCGAATAAGGTCGCATATTTGATGGAAAATTAGCTCATAGACAGAGCGAAACATTTCCGAAAACTGCAAGAAAATAAATGATAAATCAGACAAATGGATCAGTGAAAAAATCTGATGAACAATTATGAAAAAACTTTTGGAATCAGAATAATGATTCAATCATTCATCAACGAAGATCCTAATTGTTCAGGACTGGATTAATTGAGTTTAATGAAGGTTATTCATAAAAAATTGCTGCAAACAATTATTCGTTGAGAAGTTTCATTATACGATGCCTTCTGATGTGAGTTTTGACGCATTATTTCTCATTTTTGGAAGATGGTGAAAAGGAGAATTCACTCATTTTCCCTTAATATTCAAGCTGAACATCATTTAAAAGCAGTGATCACGATAAAAAAATGTGTTTCAGCTTCCACCAGGAATGCGTAGTGGAAGGGCACATTGTAACGTTGACGTCGAATGAACGTATGAAAACGAGCCAGGGAGAGCCCCAAAAGAGCCCGAAGTTGCAACTTCGAGCGCATTGAAAATTCCAAAAACGCATCACACGCCCACCGACGTGAACAAATGAATGCTCGAGATCGTGAGATGAGCGATGATTTCCAATCATTAACCCCGTTCTTCCCTTCATTCTCAACTTCTCTCTTTACTCAGGTCAGCTCGCATACATCGGCTACAAAAGACGGAAGTTACAAGCCTCGGAAAACTCGTCCACCATGTTTCCTTAGCTCATATTTTGAGGGACCATAACTCCGTTCCCAGAAGGTCTTGTACGATTTCAGCTCAGGCTGGCTGAACAGAAGAATCCTCCATTTTTTCACTGCCGAAGCATTAGCAGTAACAATGAGGAGTTTAAAAAGCTGCAACATCTCAAAATAAATTCTTTTGTCGATGGTCCACATTATTCGTTTTTGATTGGCGACTTGTTCGCAGGAATCCATGTATCTACTCTTACATAAGTTTTATCATTGTGCCAATGGGAAGCTTCAGTTCTGTAATTGATGCTATACAGTGAAGCGAAACACAGAATGATGTTCAAAAGCATTCGTGCAGACTACCAACGGGATCTTTGTGCAAAACCGCACGGACACTGCAGGCGAACCTCCACCATGCCCGCAAAGCCACCGCATTGATAGCCGGACGGCGGAATACCCTGCTAGTCTTGCTGCGAGCAGAGACTAAGGGGTCAGCCGTATTCACTTGTGAGTTGTCCCGTAACCCTCAACGATTCCCTAAATTCAAGCGGCGGAAGCATGGCGGACGATTTGTCCGAGGACTGTATTTCTTTTCATACACAATAGCGTCACGTAAGCAAGCCTGAAAGCATAGAGAAGGTGGGGATCAAGGGAAGAATGGGAATTCTAATTGAAAATTGCTCACTTCCTCACTGTTGAGCTCGAAAGGTAGTCTAAGGGGGGGGGGGCGGGCAAAGTGGCTTTTGCTGTGGGTGCGCCTGACTAGAGCTTACCTTACATTTCACGTGGGCTTTTATAAAATCATAGGTTGATAGTTGTGAAATCTGTCCGAATGAGACCGTCCGCCTATGCGGTAGGCGTGCGCTTCGAGAGGCTGACACGAATGCATTTTTCGGTCAAGCCTATTCACGTTTGTGATACACCCGACTGGTGTATTACACTAAACGAAATTTTTCAAAACATCGAACTTTTTCTGTACATTTTTAGAGTGATCTATGCTTCTTTCATTAAATTTTCGAAACCTTACAGTTGGCCAGAGCAAGAAGTATAGACTCTCCAGAATTGCAGATTAAGAGTGCGATGAGATGACAAATGTTCATCGAACCTTCCTTTCCCCAGGCAATAAAAGTTCGATTATTATTAGAAGCTCAATACATATTTCTGTACAAGGAGTACGTATTGAAGTCGGAGCGAGATTTCCGTTCCTGAGTGTACATATTTTGACACTTATTGCAGGATAACTGCTGGTTTGAACACTGTACTACTCCTCAGAGCTGAAAGTCACGCCCGTAACGCGCGCCTGTGCTGTTAGAGTATAAATGACCTGACGCGCCGTTCGCTCCACCGTTGAGAGCCTCTCGCACCTCTGTGGCAGAATTATCATCTGCCTCATAGGCTCACCATCAATTTCCTGGCGCTTCATCTTAACTGAATTCTGCGCCATCTGCGGTGCAGTGAATTAAAAAACGTATTTCGAGTTTTGCGGGCTTAGTACAGTTGGGGCCTACATTACCCCGCTCTACGAAAGCGGGTACGCTAAGGAGCGGGTATTCGTAGAGGCTTGACTCTGAGAGAAATTGCCGCTGCGGCTCCGCAATAGTGCCGCTTTGGCGCGTGCAGGCACCGAAGCGGCACTATCGCGGAGCCGCGGCGGCACTACCGCGGAGCCATAGCGGGGACCCGACAGTACCACTTCGGCTCCGCGATAACGCCGTAGCGGCTTCGGGAGAGTGTCTGATATGAAACTACTTAAGAAATATAAGACAACTAGAGGGGTCTAGTTGTAAGAACAAAAACTCGCACGTGCGATCGTTACGTCCTTTGTCTGATAAGGACAGAGGTTACCGCCGCTTCTGCGCCCAAGTAAACACGGAATGTACCTCAAACTTGGGTATATTAAACCGGCGAGAATTTTGTTTTACCACACAGGACAGTGCATTGTACTTCACTCGGGTTCGCTGCTGCATCCTCGCAGAGCCGGCGCGGTTCTAACGCGGAGCTGCTGCGGTACTATCGCCGCGTTGTCAAGAGTCAAGGCTCGGCAGCATAATTGTCTGATCACGGAGCCGCTGCGGCACTATCGCGGAAATATCGCGGCACAGTCAAGGATCGCGGTACTTTGCCGGCACTGAAGCGGCACATTTTTTCAGAAGAATGGGTTTCGTGCTTATTTGGTGGGTTGCGGGGCCAGCCGACTTCCCAATGAGTGCCTTCATCTCCCTACATAAATCTGTTTCAAATTGAAGAATACCGGAGGGTTGGTTGGTTTGGTTTACCTCGGCGAGGATCGGACCCGACCGTGTACAGCGAACAGCACCGATTCCACCCACCACGCAACACGTGCCCCCGTCAGACTTTGTCGAAAAACCTGCTGAGGCTCCCGTCATAGTCGGTGGATCTACTGAGTCCCACCGGGTCGATACGCACCGAATTCGTGGGAAATGGGTGCAAAAAATCAACCCACTGAGTCCGACTGCGACCGTCTGATGCCCACAGCAATCCCCCCGGTCGATACTGATGGTTCTCATGCGTACAAGGGCGGGGCCAATGCACCGACTGAGTCCGTCTGAGTCCCACTGGGTCCCACCGAAATCATCCTCACTCCACCGGGTCGATATATGTAGGTGTTTCTCACGTGATTTGGGTGCATTTTTTTCGGCCGACTGCGACCTGCCGGGTCCCGCCGCATTTCGACTCTTGTCATCTGCGCTCTGCCCCACCTGCTGCTGATACGGAAATCAGATTCAGACATGTTGAAAACAAGAAAAATCAGCCACCAAACACGTTCCGATTCACAGCTGAGGTGATAATCGTCACTATCAAGGGCGTGTTTCGCAGAGGAGTTGGTTGGCGCTGGGGGCAACCGGACTCAGTGGGACTCAGCAGGTTTTTCCACCCCGGACTCATTCGGACTCAGTCGGACTCAGCAGGTTTTTCAACGAAGTCTGACCGGGGCCTGAGTCCGACTGAGTCCGGTTGCCCCCAGCGCCAACCACTTCCTCTGCGAAACACGCAATTGATAGTGACCACCTCAGCTGTGAATCGGAACGTGTTTGGTGGCTGATTTTTCTTGTTTTCAACATGTCTCTGTCTTCAACTCGTAAACCGTTTCTAAGAATCATCATTGGATTGATGGGGTGAGGATGATTTCGGTTGGGACGCAGCGGGACTCAGTGGGACTCAGTCGGTGTATTGGCCCCGCCCTTGTACGCATGAGAACCATCAGTATCGACCGGGGGGTTGCGGTGGGCATCAGACGGTCGAAGTCGGACTCGGTGGGTTAATTTTTTTGCACCCGTCTCCCACGAATTCGGTGCGTATCAACCCGGTGGGACTCAGTAGATCCACCGACTATGACGGCAGGGGCCTAATGGATAACCACTACAGCGAGATAAAAGCGTCTAGCGTAGTACAGCTGCAGAGAGCCTGGGTGAAGTACACCCTCACCCTATCTGCTTAGCTTCGAAAAATCCAAAAAAAATCAGTCCTGTTGCAAATAGCGGTACACGTTTTTTTCTGTTTTCTGTCCAATTTTTGCCTATTTTTACAGAAAACAGAAAAAAAATGGCCGAAAATGGGCAGAAAACAGAAAATTCCGCACATCCCTGGTGCTGATTACGGGTTCGAGGCTCATTAGTCAATATTCCAAAAATTCCATCAGATTTGGTCCGAAGCTACAGAATGGGAGATTATTCGCTAGCTACAAGCGACTCTGACGATTTCGAGAATGCTACGATGTAATCGTCTCAAAACTTTTACATGGAGGTTATTTGGGCTGCCTAACACAAATCTGTGGTTACTTCATCGATTTTCCTTGGATTACGGTATGTAATGGTGGGTATAAGGTAGCTTGGTCGAAGTCTCAGATTTTACTCAGAATTTTACTGTGGGTGTTATTCACGACACTGAACTCGATTTTGAGCTCCATTTTTTGATTTTCGAAATTTTAAGGTGAATAAAGCCAGTTAAAAGGCATTATGCCTACTAACACCTGCAGTAACCCCAATTCTGGCGAGGAATAGACCTGAGAATCGGGTTCAGCGCCCTAAATGACCCCTGTTGAAAGTTTTGAGCCGAGTCCGCGATTTTTTCTGAGCACTACTAAAAGTCTCTGACGGGTACATTTACCTTTTTTGTGGAGCGACGAGAATGCCATTTTTTAGAATCCTCGCAGCCATTTGCAGAATTTCAAGCATTTGTCCTTTGTGTGCTGCCACAGACCTACAGCAACGACAACATGGTTCCCCAAATCTCCACGGGAAGTTTAAAGCAGTCCCTAGTGAGTGGCTATTTCCTAAATCTCGCTTGTTATTTGAGGTGGATCTTCTTCACAATAGTGTGGAAATCCCTGAGATTGATTGGACTGCGAATTCAAAAGCGTCGTACGTGCTGTGATCTATGTCCCGGTTTTACTTTTCTGCGTTGTCTTTAGTTGCTTAAAATTGCGAAAGCCCTCGCCGAAACCCTGACGTTGTTCATAAATTCTCTTTTGAAAGTAAGTGGATTCGGCACAGGATTCATTTTTGGATGGTTGCGCTAAAAGGTGTCCAATGGCGCATCCTCGGATTTAACCCGACTGTAAATATTCTCAGTTGTTTCCTACTGAATCTCCCTGCTTTGTTGTCGGTGGCGAAGTTTTCCATAAATTTCCTTTTCAATGCTTTTTGCTTGAGGTTTAACAAAAAGCCCTTAAAGAGAATGAAAACCTGTTATAGATTTTACTTTCTTTGTTTCTAGCAACATTTTTTGTCCTTGGTTCCTATGTGGAGTAAGATATAACTTGTGACTCACGCTTTTACACTCGTTATTTTTTGTTTAGGCATTTTCGACTGAGACGGCTTCGGATTTCTCAGGCTGATTTTCCGGAAATCGTTCTCTAATTCAGTTTGCTTTTGTCCTGCCTCCTTCGTTTCATGATTAGAAATTATGCCCCATCATGGTTTGTTAGTCTGTCAATCGAGTCAGTTTGCCAATACTGACTGTGATTTCTATTCTACGACGCGCCAGCAAACGACGGGATGCTCTGTATTTAGCGCGGGACTGGGAAATGACTAGAGAAATTGGGGTGGTGGCCATCGTGTATCAACACCCCCGAAGAGGCGGGAGAAACGGGGGAGGAGCGAGATTCCTGATTGGACGCAACACGGGGCTAGCCCGTATTGCGTCCAGTCAGGAACCTCGCTCCTCCCCCGTTTCTCCCGCCTCTTCGGGGGTGTTGATACACGATGGCCACCACCCGAGAAATTGGGTGGAGTTGCTTACATTATGCAGCTACCGCATGTCTTTATGGTGGAGAATTTCTGGCCAACTGAATGTTGCGAATATTCTCAGGCGGACCCAACTAAGCCAAGTAATTTAAAGGCAGAGTTCACGGTGAATCTCGATTTTGAGTTTTCAGTGTGAAGCACTACGCTGGCAGATGCTGGAGGGAATAGGGTCGAGGAAAGCATCGAAAACGGGCCAGAAATTGATAAAAACGACGGCGAAGTGAAGATTTTATATGTTCCGATGGCGAATTTCCGAGAAACTCCGCCATGTCCGGTCTCATCGATTCACGCAGCTTCCGCCATTAGAGCGCGCTTGCGGAAACTAGCAGGGCTCGTGAGCTCGTCCACGCCCTGAACGTTAGAATTCGCTTTTTAGCTTATTCTGAGCGCTTTTCTTCGCTGTTTCTTTACTATTCGATAGATCATGGCCGAAGATCAACCCCATTTTTGGGTCGAACTTGAGTATGAGATTCATGGTGAACTCTGCCTCTAATATAGTTTTCAGTGGGTACTGATGGCTCGAAGGACAGCTCGCAGTTCCAAATTGTGAAGCCGTTCTCAACAACGGTAGTTGGACCACATAGCGTATGACATAACGAGAATAATGTCAATTGCACAGCAAACTCAATTTCAGTAATGGCCTGCTCATATAGACGCATGTCTAGACGTCACTTCCTACTTACTGAGCCATGTTGGTAACTGAAAGGCGTACTATGCCTTTGTTCTAATGCGTTATATCGGTGGAGTCAAAATTTGTGTGTGAGCGTGCATCCTTCATGAAATTCACAGCGGAATTGCTTTAATGGCAGTGTTCACGATAAATTTCACCGATATCTACTCGGTTTGCGGAAGGTCTGGAGCCCTGAATAGCAAAGCATGCCTTGCGCTTAATATTGCAACTTCAGGCTCCTTTGGGGCTCTTTCTGGCTTGTTCAACAGATCTCAAGAAACCAGAGTTCGACGAAACGCTCATGTGATCCTCGAGAAGCACTCTGATAGGCAAATATCATGTTGACAGCAGACAATAGGAACCAAGTACATCGGCTTAGCTGTGATATTTAGCGCCCAACCTCCTTAGGAATCCAAGGAGACCCAAGGATTAAAAAACCTCGAGATCATTGTTTATAGCATTGCTCACGGTTCACGGAACATTTTGATACGCTTCGCGATACCCCTGAGATAACACAGAGGCTGAACACGATGTTGCTCGAAGTTCTCCTTGCAATGTGGATTTAATTCTGCTGCAAGGATTTTCTGCCCTGAGATCATACTTTTTGCTGCCAAAGTAGAGCCCTGACTTAATAGTGTTCATCTCGAGTGGGACGGGAATGGTTTGGCGTGATTGGATGTTACGTATTTTCAGCCGATTTATCAATACCATGCGTGAAATGAAACTCTTCATAGAGAGATCCCTCAGAACCCCTGTCAGAATTGGTTGAAAAAATGCCGTGGCCAACCCCGTTGATGCGTATGAAAAACAAGGACGATGGAAGTTGTAAAAAACACTCGGTGTGGCCAGCTGTGGCTGACGCGGTCAACATGTGTGAATTATCTGGAACGATATCATGGATATCATTCATTTCTTACTATATATCATGTGAACATCGGTCGGGTCAGCCACATCGAGTGTTTTTCGCACCCCATCTCACTCATGTCTTTCATGATTATCGATCGGACTGGCTACGCTGATCGGCCAACTATGACCGAGGCCTCAAGAAAAAAAAAACTAAAACGTAAGCGCTGAGTTCCTCTAAGAAGATTAAGAACGGAAGTGTGACGAAAAAATGCCGGTAAGGGTGAAAATCTCGTGGGCCAGCCAACCCATAGGGCCACCCCGCACACGACCTGTAATAGTTTCCATGAATTCGTGGATAGATGAGCGATGGTTTCCGATCAAAAGCCCGTTCTTCCCTTTTTTCATTCTCAACTTCTCTCTTTACTCAGGTCAGCAAACGCGTCGACTGCAAAAAAAACGGGAATTACAAGCCTCGGACAACTCGTACACAATGCTTCCCTTGCTAAAATTCGAGGGGCCATAACTCCGTTTCCAGGGGTCTCGTACGATTCCAGGGACATCATTGAAATCAGCATGGGACCGTTTTTAAGATAGGCGGAAAACAGAAAAATGACTTTTATCGTGAACCTTGCCTTTAAGTGAGGAGAGCAAGGAGCTCAGATAGAAATAACTGACTATTCATTCAGTAATTTCATGCCCTGTTGTGGTGAGTCCTATTCAACAATAAAAGTGAGCAAACCAGGAGAGAATTCTAAGAGAGTATTTAATGGTGACAGCAGCCGACATATTTGAATAATGCAACACAGTTCAATAACTTTCATGAACCTTGATATTACCTGCTCTCTAGTAAATCATCTCTTGGCTGTTTGCAAGATAGGTAGACTATGTAAAATCCTTGTTATCCCACCTAAAGTAGAAATATTTCATCAAAGGTAGCTTTTTTTATCTTAAGAACATACCTTCGTATAATTATTTATCCCATACATATACTTATTTATCATGTTGTAATCACATAGATTGGACGGACTCGCATGGACGCGCATCATAAAACCCATAGGCTGAGCGGTAAATGGAACTGAGCAGCCATCATAGGAGAAAATCACTATGACTCACAGTAATAAATCTACTATGTGTGGCCAAGTGTCATTAAACAATCATAAGGTCGGTGCGGTGCTATTATTTGGATGATAGGGGGGAGTACTTCGATAGCAGTATCAGCCCCATGAGCAACGTCCACTCTACAAAGATGAGACTCTTGAGTGTGTAAATATACAGATGCTCGTATTAGCTAGCCATGATGCCTTCAGTAGTGTAAGACATCATAGGGCTTGATTGCGCAGAACACCCAGAGAATAATTTCTCAGTTTTTATGCTGATCTTGGAGACAGTCACATGCTGATCACAACAGGTATCTCTGACATCGTCCAAGACCCCCTATAAAGAGAGTTATGGCTATATAAAGATGCCCATATTTTGAGGGTTAAAAAAACGAGTTGTCTCAGGTTTGTTTTGCTCATCATTCGTACAGGCTGTGCGACGACGAGCCAGGATAAGGACGCAGTCCGGCCATGGACTGAAAAACGAAGACTTCTTGGGAATTCATCCATCTATCTAGCCGCTATCGATATGCAGGAGGGGTCTACACAATCAAATAAAAATCACGAAATTCATGACTGAGGGTGTACTGTTTTTTTTAACGGAAATTCGGATCATGATGATATGGCAAGCTAGACAGAGTACGAGGTACTGCAGGAATGTAACAGTCTAGAGAGAGAGAGAGAGAGAGAGAGAGAGAGAGAGAGAGAGAGAGAGAGAGAGAGAGAGAGAGAGAGAGAGAGAGAGAGAGAGAGAGAGAGAGAGAGAGAGAGAGAGAGAGAGAGAGAGAGAGAGAGAGAGAGAGAGAGAGAGAGTGAAAGCACCGGGGTGAAATTATGTTAGGTTTTTAAACGGAGATCAAGATGGTGAGATCGGCGGAAGTTTAGCACATACGCTTTTCTGTGCAAGAAAAGTACTTCCCAACAGGTAAGGCGATAATCAGAACATAGTTATGAACGTGACATGATTGAGCCAAACAAATAGAACGATATTGAAGAGTAACAGCAAGGAATAACGATAAATGCATCGAAACGTAGAGTGATTGTATAGTGTCTGTGAACTCCTCCCTCAGTGTGTAGACAGCGCCTGTCCCCCCAAACCTGTTGCCACAGATTCACTATATAGAAACGAATAATCTGCTCATTTATCATGCAAATGATTCTGTTTGCAAGATTCTGTTTAACTCGGTTTCATTTCTTTGGTCATTACCGTGACTGGAGATGTATATCACGGATGCTGCCCTAATCGACAGGCAGAGGAAAAGTTGGAAAATCGGTCATCAGAGTGGTTGGCAAGCATACTCAAAACGACTCCAAATAGCAACATGTGCGTAATAGAAAGAGCAATGTTCGCTAAAAACATAATACGTGCTTGTAAAATAGAAACTTCGAGAGTTGACCGTAATACGAACGGCATCACGATGCAAGCAATAGAATATGGACAGCACCCTCGCGTGTAGTTGTTTGTAGTACATAAGTCTCCGCCCATGAACGGGCTCACATGAGCGACTGAAGTGCTTGACTCACTCCAGGTCGACAAGGGAGCGTCCTGATGGTGTTAGGATCACATCCGCAGGAAACTGTTCTGCAACTCTACGCATGAATCAACGGCGAAGTTGAAAAGAAAAGGTCCTGCAACGGCTCCTTGCCTTACTCCTGTTTTTACCCCGAAAGCTGACGTAAATCCGACAGGTGTACGAACTGCTTCTGTTGTTCCTTTGTTCATGTCCTCGATTAACCGAACATACTTTTCCGGGACTCCATCTGCTCGCAGAGCATTGAATAATCGATCACGATGAGGAGAGTCAAACGCGGTTTCAAAGTTCAAAAAAGCAAGCTGTAAATGCTTCGAATACCGCTGCCACGATTCGATTACTCTTCTCACAACGAACACTTGGTCGATGGTCGATCTTCCAGATCGAAAACCGGCTTGCTCATCTCTGGTCGTTCTTTCACAATGTTTGATAAGTCGCTTGAGAATGATACGTTCTAAAACCTTGTACATGACACGAAGTAGAGAGATTCCTCTGTAGTTCTTAGGATCCGTGACGGATAGCTTCTTGTGAAGAGGTACAATGATCGCATGTCTCCACGAATCGGGTATCCTTTCGCTCATCCATATAGCACGAATGGTGTTGGTCATTTCACGAATCCCAGATGGAGGAAGAGCATTCAGCATTTCAGCAGTGATGTTGCCATCTCCAACAGCCTTTCCATTCTTCATTTTCCGGACACAATCCAAAACTTCAGACTCAGTCGGCTGTTCCTCACTGATATCGTAATGTGCTCTCTGAACATGCGGGAGCTCAGGTACTGATGGCGCTGGACGATTCAGTAGTGAACTGAAGTAATCCTTCCGTATTGGCAGCGTCGCATCACCAACTGCAACTCCATTGGTAGTGTTCAAGACAGGAGAACATCTCTTCATCTTCCCGCTATACTGTCGCAGCAACGTGTAGACTTTCCTCGGATTCCTCTCCTCCCAAGCCCTCTCGAACTCCTTGGTTCTACACGTCCACTCTCGCTCGCGGTCACTTTGAAGCTGCGGACGCAACTTCCTCCTCAGACGCTTCTCCTCCACAAAGTTTCCTGCAGTTCGGAGAGCACATACTCTGTTGTAGGTAGATGTTGTTTCTTCTGAGACGTAGGCGAACTTCTTCTTAGGCTGTACAACCGGGAGTGCCTCTTTTGAAGCGTCCTGGATGCACTTGACAAAGAATCCGTGTCGCAAAGTTTCTTCTTAGTCCGTACTCCGATGTGAATAGAAACGCGTTGTCGAAAGTTCCTTCTGCACTCTTCATCTTTGAGACTTGTCATGTCAATCCCCTGGAGAGGCTGAGCCCCTCGCTTCCTCTTATGAATCCTCGCAGTGAAGTTCAACAGAACAGGACGGTGATCCGAATCGAATGCGACATCCCACACAGCTCTAGATCTTCGAATGTCCGATACAGGAATATTCCTCGTAAGGACATAGTTAAGCTGTAGTTTCAAAGTTGCCATCTTCCGCTTCCGCTGCTATTCTGGAGATAGCTGGGTTGGTCCCTGCCACGTAAGCTGATGGCGGCGATGATTCCTCTTGAATGTCGATGCAATAATCAGACCACTGCGCTGACAGAAGTCGACAAGGCGGTAGCCATTGTCCGATGTTCGCTCCACTGGGTAGAACCATTTACCGAGTACTTCGGATTCCTGATAAAGTCCCATCTTCGCATTTGCGTTAATCCCCACGACAACAGCATGTTGACAAGGTATCCTGGCCAGCAACGTATTGAGTTCCTCATAAAACGCATCCTTCGAATTGTCGTCGGCGGTTTCAGTGGGCGCATGAGCACTCACTATCCACAGATTGAATCCTCTACGATCCCGCAGTCGTACGAATGCATTCCGGCACGACGTTGAGCCGAACTCTTTGACCATACCATTTAAATCCTTCCTTACAGCCATTGCAAAGCCTCCCACTCTCCTATCGTCAGCGTTACCGCAGTAGATGGTGTACTCTCCGACGCTGATGACGGGTCTATCCTTGAGGCGGGTTTCCTGCAAAGCAGCAAATGGTGCATGGAAATAGCTCAGAAGTCTGGATAGCGCAGTTTTTTGGATATCACTCGACAGCGATCGACAGTTCAGGGTGGCGAAACTCTGGCTTGTGACCAAAGACTCCATGAAGACTGAAGTGCTATAATAAGAAACCTTTGCTCCACCTAGAGATTTAAAGATCCAAAAGCCGTTTCTCTTTCCATCTATCTATACAGCCCCGTCCATTCATTGAACCAAATTCCACAAAGACATCACAGGTGGTATCCACCCCCATCCTAATTCAAGCTTGGATGTAGGGAACACGACAGCGCCAGCAGCTGAAATTCAGCTACGCACATATGTTAGTATCTGAATACGGTCAAATAAAGCACTGCAATCTAACAGACATTTCAGGATTGTAGATTGTATTGCAGAGGCGCGACATGAGTGGGCAAAGTCGCGGCTCGATCACGTCTGAGGGTGGAGGCAGTATGGACGAAGCGAGGCATTCTTATGGCCAGCCATGCTGCTTCATGACTCCTGGATAGCTGCTCTTTATACACCTAGAAGTAGCTGTCTAGCGTTTTGCGGCTCTATCTCTTCTCGGAACAACCTCTATCTCCATGAAATCACAAATTGAGGCACAAAATCACTGCACACCGGAAAATTTCTGTGATTTTTTCCTCTCGATCTCCGGATAAAGTGTGTGGGACCCAAATGGGAATACGTCAGACGCCGTAAGACGTTTGCGGGACCCAAGAGGGAGTGCGTCATACGCCGTAAAAAATGTGCGGGACCCAAATGGGAATACGTTAGACGCCGTAAAACGTATGCAGGACCCAATTGCCGGTGCGCCGGACGCCGTCAAAAATGTGCGGGACCCAAATGGGAATACATCGGACGCCGTGGAAAAGTGCGCAGGATGTCATGAAGTGTTTGCAGGCCGAGCCGAGCCGTCACGGCGCCCTTCGCACAATCAGTTTCCGTTTTTTTCCTTGCCTTTTCGCTTTCTGTGACTACTCAGGCAGGCATATCGGATCATCTGGCGAATTTCTGTCTTCTTCCGCCTTACCAAAAACGGCCACTGCGATTTCCCCGAGCTTAAGTCCGTTACCCATCATTCGAGGCACCCATCATCCGAGTTGAAGAGTGCGTGGCGCAGTGAAAGACATGAAAAAACATGGTAAAGCGAATTGTCACGTCTTAATGTGTTTATCACATGCACAGCAGGTATAAAAGGTACCTCATCTCACTCGATTCCTCATTCGGCATTCTGATGCCGGCCCTGGAAGGTGACTTGGAGTCCCTCTCCGGAGGCCAGCATATTTTTGACCGCTGAGAGATAGGGGATCCCACAGCTGGGGGTGGGGCGGTTTTCGCCGCGGCTCGCAGCGAGGGTGGTTCCTCACCGCAGACCTGCGAAAACAAATATTTATGGAACAAAACGTGAACAAACAATAAAATCTAGTATGTTATAGGTCCACCACCGTCAGCAATGACCTCAAAAATTGTCTTAGGCATAGAAAGTGTCAAATGTGATATGACATTCTTATCAAGGTTGGTTAAGGCTTCGAGAACAGCAGCTCCAGGCTCATCTACAAAGCCATTTCGCTTGTTGTTCGCATAAACCTGGCGCACAATTATGTCCCAGATATTCTCTATGGGGTCGCGATCAGGGCTGCACGCAAGCCATTCCATCACACGAATTCGCTGCTGCTCCAACCAAGATCTTGTAGACCTCGGAACATATACTGCAGCGTGATCCTGCTAGAAAGGGAAGCGCTGACGTCGTATTCCAGAAAAGAACGGCAGTAAATGTGTCCTCAAAGATTCCTGTTATTCCTTCGAGCCCATCCGACAGGAAGTGAAGGCCATCTCCAAACACCTTCGAAGCAAAATGCTCCCCAACACATCAGCGAGCCGTCACAAAAATTCCTACGGCTAAAGATCAACGGATCCTTGCGATGATCATTCCAGTAGTACCGTGCTTCATCAGAACCATCAAGATTAATTTTTTTCCCGTCGGAGAAAATAACCTAAACAATTTGAAGCTCAATTTTCAAGTTTTCTAAGCTTATGGGAGATCGCCTTAACTTTGCCCAGTCTGTTTCCATGTTCTTTCTTGCAAATTCCGATCGAGCGTCTTTATGGTTGGAGGATACTGACGGGGCCTTCCCCACAACTTCTCAGGGAGTCGGGGGTTCTATTCTGTCACGATTGGCTTTCGACTCGACTACAAAGCGGTTGAACTACGATATGGCCACGTAATTTCCTTGCGCCACGTGGCCTAATCGTCGTCCAAGTGAGAAGCACGTGGCGCCAATCATAGCCGTTCCACTCGGCCACGATGCGCTTTCGATTCGACTACGATGAGCTTGGACGACGAACGAGCCACAATGCCCATGATTGAACACGTTGATCGGTCGCTTCAGAACTGACCCGGCGCATGTCAGCCGCACAGCACGTTTATAAGGGGCTGGATCCCGAAAAAAGCGCAGTGCGCCTTTCGGGCTGCTCCTGGAAGGTGACTACGAGTCACTTTCTGGACGATTTTTGAACCGCTAAGGGGTCTACCCCGCGGTCCTCAGCGAAGGGAGCTCCTTCGCTGTCGACCGAGGCAAAGGTGATGTCCCTGTCGTGGACTGCTGTGGGGGTGATCCCCTACTGCGGTCCGTGACTTGGACCGTATCCTTGTTGGGGGGGGGGACCCGCTCCCATCGAAGGTGTGGGAGCTCACCCCCAGCGCCACGTGCTCATATCGAACAGGCCACGTGCTGCTGCGTGAAAAACGGGGGTTCAGAGAAGGTTTTGCATTTTTGGGCTACGTGCTCCTATTGAACAGGCCACGTGCTGTAGCGTGGGAAATAGGGTGCGGCAAAAGTTTTGCCTCGCTGCGCCACGTAGTGCTATCGAACAGGCCACGTGCTGCCGCGTAGAAAATGGGGGTGCAGCAAGGGTTTTGTCTCTCTGCGCCACGTAGTCTTATCGAACAGACCACGTGCTCCTCGGAGCAGCACGTGCTGCTGCAAACTTCCTTTCAACTCGACTAGGTACCCGAATAGAGAGCCTATCGTGGCCGAATAGGACCCCCCGACTCTCTGAGTTGGCGGATGATGTTTTCATTGCCGTTTGAGGTGTTTCAGGCAGTTGTTTTCGAAACATCAAGCGATAATTTAGACCCGACTTGATTCAGCGACAGCGTGCTGTTGAAACATGGGCAGACAATCCTTTGGGCATCCTGGCTACGTAACTGCCCAACACAGTGTTGCGAACGTCCGATTCGGGCCGCTATTCTTCGCTAGCTCAGTCCAACAGAGGCGAAGGCAAGACTCTGGGATTTTTCAGAAGTAGTAAGAGCAGTACCACGTCCCATACTAGCGACAACTATGTGCCATGTACCCATGTCAATGATATGTTCTGGACTTGTAACGGAAAATTTTTCGAAGTAAGAAACCTGAATTTTTATAGGGTGAGCCTGTCATTTCCGAACAGTGGAAAACCCGGAAATTTATCTTAAAATTGTTCTAAAACGTGAAGTATTCATAAGATTGAGTATGCACAAGTTTTTTGCACTGCTGAATTCAAAAGTGAACAGTATGAATCGCCAAGCTGTGAAACGTTCTGAAAACCTCGGTTTTCAAGGGTGAGCCTACCATTTCTGAACGCCCTGTTTGACCACCCCGCCCGATTCGCTGTTGGCCACCGATAAAGGGGGTGGGTCGGGCATAGAAAATCCAGGTGCCAAATGCAAATGCCTACTTATGACCCGTTTTGAGCGTTTCTTACCTTGCTGTTGCGATGGACCACGGAATTCTAAACTAACGATGGAAGTCTGACGACCGATTCCTTCTTGAACACCGAATTTAGGACATTTCACTCACTTTCGCTTGTGTGATGGACCGATCTTTTTTCATGAGAATAACACAACAACCGTTTTTATTGAAAATTCTGTCTTCAGGAAAATGTTAAGCTGGATCACCTGCTGACAGATACCTTCATTAGTATTAAAGCTGAATCCGTGCTTCAGTAGTATGTTAGTATAATAATATAATAGAAAAGCAACAGCATAGAGAAATAACATATTAGAACAATAAGTTTCCAATTTGGGGCCTCATAGCACACCTGCAGCGGATTGTCTAAGAATAACTGTGGGACAGACGTAACTTCAATAACGCTGTCAACATAGGGAAAAAAGCGTCGAAGTGGGTGAAATTGGCAACAAAAGCGTCTTTTGCCCACAAGTCGCTCTGGAAAGTCCATTCGAAAATTTTGAAGATAAAACTATTCTTTTCAACGCGACCTACTGGTTCCAATCATAACAGCAAAGTCCGAAAAACTTAACAAGGGGACCTTTTTTGGGCATAAGTGCTTCATCATGGGATAACGCGCGAATTTGTGGGCGGTGATTGGTGGAAGCAAACCACCATGCGCAAATTTGCACTTCACCGCATGATGAAAAAATTTTGCCTGAAAACGGGTTTACTTGCAGAGATTTGCGAAGTTTCTTTACATGACCGGAACCAGTAGGACGCGTTGAAGAGAAGAGTCTTTTCAGAACTTCGATTGAAGGTCTTCAGAGCAAGCCATAGACAAAGGACTGCTTCGTTGCCATTTTATGCGTCATAATACACGCCTACAAGTACACCGCGAAGCGGCGTGGGTGGGCACCTTGTTACCAGATAAACAAGCGAAGAGTGAATCTAACTTTGAAGTAGCTTACCAGGTTGTTCAATAAGTTTTGTCGTTCGATAAGAGAGAGCGTTGCTACTAGCCCAAATTTTTTTGTTTTGTTGGTAAGCTCTTCATATGAACGTATGTGAAGTTTCATTACAATCTGCCAATTCATTATTTGTATACAAGCCATTTAGTGTCGCCGTGTCACAGCAATGGAAAAATTTGATTATCGTGCAGTGATAAAATCCTTATTTTTGTGGAATGTGTAGCATAAAAAGAATTTCACGAAGGGTTGTTAAAAGTGTATAATGATTGTTAGCCTACAATTAGAACAGTAGAAAGATGAGTCGTTAAATTTAAACGTGGTCGTACAAGCCTTGAAGACGATCCACCTGAAAGACGTCCAAAAAGCGCATCAACACCAGATATCACAGTCAAAATACAGGATATGGTTTTGGAAGATCATCGATTGACTGAGAGGGATTTAGGTGAAGCTCTACACATCTCATAAGGCAGTGTGAGCCAGAATTGAAATGAAACTTTGGGTTTTAGAAAACTGTGTGCACAATGGGTGCCGCATTCGCTAACAATGGAACAAAAACACATCCGAATGCGACTTTGTCAGCAACATTTGGAGCGTTTCAAAAGGAAAAAAGTGGATTATTTGCGTCGACTCATCACTATGGATGACACTTGGGTCTATCACAATGATCCTGAATCAAAACAAGAGGCTAAAGAGTGGTGTGAACCTGGTTGCTCGGCTTCGAAACGAGTTCGTGTCCGGAAATCGGCCAAGAAGGTTATGGCATTAGTTTTTTTTGGGACGCGAAAGGAATTTTGTTTGTTGATTACTTGCAAACTGGTATAACAAATATTTCTAAGTATTATTGCAACTTTTTGAACCAGCTGAAGGAAAAAATCCGTGAAAAAAAGACCCGGTGTGAAGAAGAAAATCATTATTTTTTATCAGGACAATGCACCGTATCACAAGAGCATTTTGACAATGAAGTAAAGTTCGAATTTCTGGAGCATCCACCGTATTCGCCAGATTTGGCCCCCAGCGACCTCCATTTTTTCCAGAACTCCGAAAATTTTTGCGTGGCAAGCGTTTTTAATCAAATGAAGAGGTCATAACGGCTGTTCAAGCGTATTTTGCAGGCCTTCCGGGTTCTCACTCCAGGGATGGGATTCACAGATTGGATGATCGTTGAAGCAAGTGTATTAATGTTCAGGGAGATCATACTGAATAATAAAGTGCATTTTGAACCAATAAATTTGTGTTTTTCTTATCTAACGACAAAACTTATTGAACAACCTGGTATCAGGAAGGAAATCCAATGGTGAACTCTTCGAATTCATCGTTGTGAGAGGCCTATCTATACCAGTCTTAAATTAAACCCATTTAGCCAAAATCACAAAGCAGCGCATAGCCATAACTCACTTTGAATTCCATTATCACCAGCAGCGGAGCGATGGACTTGGGTGAAACACAATTGGTGATAAGGATATGCCAACAAAATTAAACGACCGCTCCTTGCTATGATAATCGAAATCGAGAGTTTAATATGAATGCCCCAGGGCTCACTAGAAATGCTCCAGGAGTGCCCCAGGGTTAGCTAAACTTGCGGTGGCGCAACGACAGAACTCTGCACTCTGAGTAATCATATAAGGGCTCCATCATTTACTCTAGTAAAGGCATAGTTTTAATGGATCAGAGGCTCAACCGTGACCACTCTAGAATGTTTTTGGTCCTTGTTCCATAGTTTCTCATAGGAAACACACGAATCAGTTTCTCATAGGAAACACAATCTGGGTGAAGACTGCTCTCGAACTGCGTGTCAAGGAATTGCGATCGGTTCAAGTGGAAAAGGACAGACTTCAGAAAGAAAAAATGGCACTGCGTCAAAAACTTGATAAACCATTGATGTTACGGTTACGTATTGATAGTCCTTCTGTTGTCACTGATTCTAATTCTGCCGTATCTTCTTCTTCGCCTAAGAATGCTGATGATGATTTTCACGAATGTAAGAGAAAGAGGTCAATTGTTCTACGTGGTATACCAGAGCTCAAGTCTCCCATTGTGTGGAAAAGTCTCGAGTATGATCGTTGTAGTGTCCTGAACGTTCTTTGTTATCTGAACATTGAGTGTGCACCAGTGGCATTTTATAGATTAGGTCGTCCTAGGAAAGCTGTGAGCAGGCTCATCAAAGTTGTTTTACCTGCTTCTTGTTTTCAGCGTTTAGCGATTGATCGCGCTTCCTGGCTTCCCTCTTTCCCGGCCAGAGGTGTCTCTCTTCGGGAGTTCCTCGCAAAGGCTGAGTTGAGGAAACGTCGGGAAGAAGCTCCCAGTCGCCGAAACGCTGATTCTTGTCAAATGATCAGCCCATTCACAACCACTTCAGCTTCAGTTCAGAAGGCTTTTTTAGGGATTTACGCCCACGTGGTCGATCTCATCCGAGTTTCTCAGTTCCAGTTTTATTCCTTCCGTGTTCTTATGCTAATTTGCGGTCATCTCCTAAAAAATTGCCTAGAACTGAACCTCAGTCCTGGCGGTCAATATGATTTGTATCTGTTTTCTGAGGCGTGGCTGAAATCGATTCACTTGATTCCTTCCATGCTGGGTGATTGGATTAGAAATTATGTTGTTCTTTGGTTTGATAGAAATCGGAGACCTGGTGGTTTTGTGGCCATTTTTCTAAGAAGCACTTTAACTCACTCTGTGGTATTTCCCGACTCTGTTGAGATTGGGTATGAAATTTTGGCAATAGACATCTTTCACGGTGACTTAAGCTTTATAATCATTCTTGTGTACAGACCACCTTCCTGCTTTGTGGCAATAATAGAGCAGCTTACTAAAACTATAAGTGATCTTGCGCCTATCGAACATTTTACGATATTGGTTGGCGATTTTAATTACCCCGAGGTTGAATGGGCAGCGTGGAACGATCGAACCGCGTATACAGGGGTGGTAGTAATCTGCATGGTGGCCGCAAGTTAACCGCCGCTAAGCGGGTGGTTATCACACGGTCAGTGGGTACAATACCGCTCGTAGGATTTGGTCAGAAAGCGAGCGAGGTCGGGTTTTCGCGTCTTTTTCGTCTTTTTTGTAAAACTCGCTTCAAAGTCAAATTTGAGCGAAACTAGGGAGATATTCGTGATCCTCTCGTTGAGGGCTACCCAATGGTTTAGCCCTTGTGGTGATTACGTTGAGAACTACAGAAGTTTCGCAATCACCCAGGTTTGTGATTACGGTACCGTGATGGATGGTGCGCTACCGTCTCCGCCTGCGTTTCCCTGTGTCTACCGTATATAGAGAGCTGGTTGATTGCGAAATTTCCATGGTTCTCAACGAAATCCTTACAATAGCTACACCATTGGATAGCCCTCCACGCCTGGATTATGAATATCTCCCTAGTTTCGCTCAAGTTTGACTTTGTAGCGAGTTATACAAAAAAGACGAAAAAGACGCGAAAATCCGACCTCGCTTGATTTCTGACCAAATCCTATGAGCGGTATTGTAGCTGATCACCAGCTCGCATGGCAGCAAATAAGACATGAGAGAGGTTTATTTTGCAACACTACTAACGAAAATAGCTTGCTCTTGAGATTGGAAGTGGGAGAAGACGAAAACCTCGGCTCAGAAACTGCTGCTCCTGTTTTGAAATAAAAAATTGCGTGGTCATTCAGCAGTTTTCGATTGAGATTCACGCTGCGGCCAGCATTTGAGACCAACGGTTGAAGATCTTCTGACAGACGGTGAGAAATATGTATGCAGTGGAGAGACGAAGCGGGTAACACAACTCGTTTTCCAGCTCTGTTTTCGCAAAAATGCACACTTTTGAAATTTCTTTTTCTCGCGCTATGTAGAAACAAAGAATACCAAGGTAAACATGAATAATGCGTTACCAATTTGTGTTGTTTGTAACTTAAGAATAAGTAAAAAGATGGAGTTTAGCCTTCTTTGGTGTTTATTAATCATGTCCTTTACAGATAATGTAGTACAAATAAGCAGCCGCGAGAAAATGTACAATTCGATGTTCTTTTTCCGTTGAATAGCCTCGAAGTTGATGAAATTCCATTGTCTTCTCCGATTTCCAACTTCCCATATCTCAGATAAAAACAGCCCACTTCCCGCCGGCCAAGTCGGGCTAGTCGACTTCGCGCGGCCCCAATTTTGTGGGCGTGGCACAGCGTCCCACTTCCCGCTGACAGAGAGGCTTTACCGTCTTTCCGCGGAGTGTCGGCGGGCAGTCGGCTATTGCTGGGGGTCATCGAACACTCACTCATCGATTCCCACTCTGATATCATTATTGCACCACCCACTAGAGTGGAGCCAATGAACAATTGACGAGCAGAGAACGCTGTGTTGAGACTCTTTCCAAAACCCGCGCTGTGTGCGACGCTGGCCTTGGGCAGGTGAACCACTGTCCGTTAATGGCATCTGCGAATGGGAACGCTGTAAGAAGCAGTGTGTGTAGGAAGCTTCCCCGTAGAAGCTCACTCCTTACTTGTCAAATGCAGTTCAAGATGAAATCCCCAGGAGCGGATTTTTCGAATTTTGTTAGGAGAGATATTTACTTAGAGGGTGATTTTTAAATGTGCCGCAAACTGTTTTAGGATTGTCTTCTGTCCGTCATCAGACCAGCCGTAAGGCGGTGGCAGAAGGGCCACAAAGTGCGTGTTCACCGTATACGGGCAGTCAACGAAACAGCGCTGCCGACTGCCCGCGACCGATCTATTGGCTTTCCGCGGGAGGGGTTACGGGACGTCGGCTAGTGGTACCGCGGGAAGTGTGATGTCTCTATCTGAGATGTTGCCCTGCAATTATAATGATCCTGGGATCAAATCGTTTGCTGTGGTCTCGAAAAACGTCAGCGAACTGCTTTGATTTCAAGGTTTAAAAGAGACTGCGAATGCATCTGTCGCTTTCTACATGATTTAATGTGTAGTGGTTGTGTTGTTTCAAGTAACAGATACTTCACATAGAATTATAACGCTGACCCTTGTTACAAGGGTGGTTAGTTCACGGCTAAGCTGTGGCTGAATCGTTGTCAACCTACGGTCAAGAGCGCGTGGTTGACCCGCGTTAAAAGACAAGATTCCTACCACCCCAGATTCTTTTTCCAAAGTTGTCAGCAGTCATGATTTCAAACAGTTTGTATCCGAACCTACATGAGGTGGCAATATTGTGGATTTATTATTCTCCAATGGTGAAGAACTTTTGAGTAATGTATCTGTCTAATCGTCGGTTGGTGGTAGCGATCATAACAGCATTTCCTTTGATATCCGCGGTAATGGAGTCGAGCGTCCCCCTATTTGAAAGAGTATGTTCAACAAAGGCGATTTGGCTTCTATTTCGCACTATTTATATAATATTGCCTGGGTCGACTCTTTCGAGTCGGTTTCTTCAGTTGACGAAAAGTATACGATGTTCCTCGCCATTCTTCAGCATGTGATTGGTAAGTTTATTCCTTGGGCTTGGGTTTACCCCAGTAAATCCAACCTATCGGCTCATCTCCGTAACATGACGGATCACAGGGAGTGTCTCTTTTGCTATGCAAAAAAAAATCCGGCGATTGGACTGAGTACAAAAATTTCTCTGGAAAGTTTGCAGAACAACTACTGAAATACTCCAAGCCTGTCGAAAAAAAAATCGATTCCAAGCAGAAGCAGCGTTTTTACAAGTTCTTCAATAATATGCTCAGTTCCGATTCACATTTTGGCTACCTGAAACAGAACGGAGTGACATTGCTGAATGATCATGACAGAGCTTATGCCTTAGGGCTCGAGTTTTTTGAGGTATTTTCTGAAGACGACGGCTTTCTTCTAGAGGTTAGTAGTCTTCATGAAGTTCCAATGCGTGAATTCCCTTATTTCGACGACCTCGCGATTTTTGAACACTTAATGAAATGGCCGAATTCTTACTCTCTCACACCGGACAAAACTTCTTTTGTACTCGTGAAGGAAGTTGCGCGTATTATTGCCTATCCCTTGGCGCATGTGTATATTTAATCAGTCTATGACATTTTGCGAGGTCCCCCAACTTTTGAACTACTCCTTCATCACTCCTCTCTGAAGAAACAACCGTCAAGTGACCCCAGGAACTACAGGCCGATTAGCATAACTTCCCTGTTCAGCAGACTTTTTGAGAGAATTTCGAAGTCCCACATCCTCAAACATATAGGGTTAAACGGTTCAACACCTTTGTGCCAGCATGGGTTTGTTAGCGTCAAATCTATCACCACCAATACGCTGGAATCCCTCGAAGATTGGACATTAGCCCTAGATAGGAAAAAAATGTGTCGACGTAATCTATATGGATTTTGCTAAGGCTTTTGATAAGGCCAGCCATCAAAAACTTTGATACGCAATCGAAAAGCTCGGTTTTCACCAGAAAGTTTGCAAATGGATCAATGAGTTTTTGTCTGGTAGGACTTTTCAAGATCGTATAAATTCCACTTTCTCGGACGTTTTCAAGGTTCACAATGGGGTACCACAAGGTGTTGTTGTTTCGCCTATACTCTTCAATATTTTCTCTGCTGAGTTGGGTAACTTATTGCAAAGGAACGAGATTGTTTGTAAACAGTATGCTGAAGACCTGAAGGTGCACAGAGAAATATCTTGTTCTCTTGACATTGAACTCTTGCAGGCAACAGTCAAACGTTTACATGATTGGTCAGTATCAAGTCAAATTGCAATTTCTTCTGGAAAAACGTTCTGTATGCATATTGGCTTTTCCGCGCTGCCCGTTACCTACAGCATAGGTGCGCAGGAAGTTCAAAGGGTCACTTAAATCAAGGATCTTGGTTTCCTGTACGACGAGAAGCTGGATTTCCTTTCTCACTACAAAGACTGTACAAGAGGGCTTACCACCGCACTTTTTAGGTGTTCAAAGCACTGACTACAAAAGGCAGTAGCGTTCTTTTAAAAGTGTACAAAATTTATGTTCACCCTCTTGTAAAGATCGGTACCGTTGTCTTCTCTCCATACAAGGAAAAATGCACAACTCATCTGGAGAAAATTCAGAATAACTTCACTAGAAAGGTATTAATACGACGGGGCGAGTTTTCATACTCAAAAATTCCAAATTTACGGATCCGAAACCAGTATTTCAGCTTAGCAAGCCTCGAGTCACGGCAGGAGTTGTTCGATGTCTGTATTGTACACAACAGAGCTGTGCGTTATAAAGTTAACGTGTTAACGCATTAACAGGTTAACGCGGATTTTTCTCAAAAATTAACGATTAACGCTTAACGAAAAAGTCTTGAAATCACGTTAATTTATAATTCGTTAATTCTCGTAGAATTATGGCGCCAGGTTACTGCACGACGTGCGGGTCGGCCCGTTTTGCTCAAACCCCCAATCCAATGCCGATTTCGCTCAGAATCCCTCGCAAGGAGCGTGAGAATGTCAAGATTTGACGGTGTTCTCCCCACCCCCCCCTCCACCTAGAGCTGATGTGTCCAAACAGTGTTTATCTAGCAGGTTTGCCTCTAGTGTTTGATTGCAGTTAGATAACTCTTGTCGTATTAAATTGGTGAAGCTAATGCTCTGCGAAAAAAAGTACGGATGTTTGCAAGGACGAACAGCGCCCATCGCATTTATGTAGAGAGGGGCTTGAAGTGCAAAAGCGTATGTATAGTGCAGTCCGGCTTATTTCGGACATGTACAATACCCGCGCTAAGTTTTGTAAAAACGGGGAACATCTGGCAAACTTGGCAAAAAAGCGTCCGATGCATGTAACTTTTTTGAGTGAAGACTTTTTTAAATTTTGAAAACGCTATCATAATCACAGATCGAATTGCTACCTAATTATGTGACTTGTGTGCCTTAGGTCCCTAAAATCGCTTGGTTTTTTTAAGGAAATTGTTTTTGCAATCGTTTTTCAAAAACGTCGCGCGCGGCGAAGTGCGGCGAAGCCTTGAGCAGTATTTGTACAAGTAATTCAAGAGCAATCGGTATGTTTTCTCCAAGAATTAGGTGTAGGTGAGAGAATCTCGGGGTTTGTTCAGGTTGAATTTCCGAAATCCTTCAATAAACACGCACGAGAAGTACCTGAAAAGTCGGAGTTTTGATGCGAAATACCCGGACTCATAAATGAAGGATTTCGAAAATTCAACCTAAACAAACCTTGAGATCCTCCCACCTGCACCTAATTTATGGAGAAACCATACAGATTGTTCTTCCATTACTTGTACAAATACTGCTCAAAATTTCGAAGCATTCGCCGCGCGCGACGGTTTTGAAAAACCGTTGCAGAAACTATTTCCTTCAAAAACAAAGCGCTCTTAAGGAACTTCGGCACACAAAAAAGATAATTAGGTAGCAATTTAATCTGTGAATATGATAGCGTTTTCAGAATTCAAAAACGTCTTCATTCAAAAAAGTTGCATGCATTGGACGCTTTTTTGCCAACTTTGCCAGATGCTCCCAGTTTTTACAAAACTTAGCGCGGGTATTGTACTTATCAATAAGAAGAGGTCGGTGGAAGATCAATATGCATGGATTCCCATGCAAAACGCTCGCCACCGATTGAGCGAGAGCGGTTATGCTGCCATGAGTTTCAAGCACATCAATCTTTGACCAACAGATTCCCATTGGTAATTAGATGTGCAACCTTTGGTGCACTACGTTATAATTGGTCCCTGTCTGTGTTGTGTAATAAAGTGCGGATGTTTGAGGGGAAGAGAGTTCGATCCCCCCCGAAGTTCATAGTTATGCAAAGTACGGATCACGATAGAAGAATATTTGAGTCAAGCAGAGTCTAGTCACCCTTTGTATATACTTTCACCGTCTAGGATGGAGGGTGAACACTGCTAGAGTGTATGGGTTCACACTTTCTCAGGTGTGGTCCCGCCGGAAGTCGGTAATTTTGAAAACAATGAGTCACGAGAGTAGGATATTTGAGTCAAGCGTCGCTGATTTACCCTGCGTACGAAATTTCACCGTCCGATTCTGAGAAAGTTAAGTAGTAAATGAGTTATTTGGAAAATTTCTGGCATAGAGAAACTAGACTTCATACTCTACCGTCCGCGACCTTCTGAAAATCTGAAAAGTGTCCTTTAGGAACATTTACCTGTTGTGGGTTCTTCTCTAAAATCCACTGTGGGTCCACATCTGACAAAGCAAGTACTGAGAAAACGCGAATATTGACGCAGAGCCCACACCAGGAAAATTTCCGAAAAGGGCACACTCCAGAGGTGCCGTAGGCTCCAAAAGGTAGGGTACAGAGTGTAGTTTCCTAAAGCTAGGATTGTTTCCAGGTAACTCATTCAAAACTAAAGTTACGGCAGTTCTAAAACCCTAGTTTAGATTCGTGAACTTGGTTTTTTTTTTGTCTTCTTCCTCTCTCAGTGGAGCGGTCTTCGGCGTTCATTTTAGACTCCGAAACTCAGCATAGAATAAATCAGTCACACTGGACTCGAATATACTACTTTTCTGACTCTTAGTTTTCAAAATTGCCGACTTCCGACGGGACCACACCTGAGAGACGTGTTAGCCCTCGTATTTTAGCGGTGCTCGGCCTCAATCTTCAACGAGGACATTTTTTGTACAGCGTGAATCGACCACACTCAACTCAAATATCAACTCTAGTGACTCACAAAAATCTTTCGCAGAAATCATTCAGCATTCAGTAGGCAAACTGCTTTAGTCTATCATTTTGGGAACACCTTCACGATAACTTCAAACTTAGCTTCATAATTGAACACCGTCACTCACAACTAAGTTCAAACAGCATTTCAGTCAAATCGCAATGCATAGTTGAATGCCATGTGAAAGACTGTTCCGAGCGGTTTTCACTCACATATACAATTGTCCATTGGGTATTCCTCCGAAGCTCAGACATCTCCGGAGCTCAAAACCCCCTGTGGGGCTTTATCCCGCGCCGAACTCTGTAGGGTACTGATTGGTATTTGAGGTCTGATAATTTATTGATTTTTGACGTGGTAATGATTTCCTTTTTAATGGTTTCACGAAATGCGACATTAACGTGTTAACACACTAACGGGTTAACGCGGTTTTTTTTTCTGAAAATTAACGATTAACGCTTGACGAAAAAAATAATTTTCATTAACGCACACCCCTGGTACACAAGCTTCTAAACGAGATGTCTGGATAGTGTTATCCAAAACCCGAAGTGGGGCAACAAAAGTATCTTTCAAAAGTGAGTCCAAAAACCACGGTCAGACCCAAAATTTTACTGTCAGGGCGGGGTCAGCGTATCTGCGAGCGGGAAGACCACCCTCACTGCCAGGTACATGATGTCATTCAAACGGGAATGACTAAAAATTTGCTGAAGTCTTAGATGTGTTTGTAATTTGTATTATTTTCTAAATTTGTGCGATTTTTTCCAGCGTCTGTCTTTTACGACGTACTCAATGAATGAATGAATGAATCAGTAAACTCTCCTAATCGTCATTTCCCTTGAAAATTCTGTTGATAATGTACAGTCTCTCTTGGAACGAAGTTCCACGCTACACCCTCGTTCGTTTGCAGAGACAGAGACAGAGACCGAGACGGAGAGAGACACAGACAGAGACGGAGACAGAAACGGAGACAGAGACAGGGACAGAGACAGTGACAGAAACAGAGACAGAGATAGAGAGAGAGGGAGAGAGAGAGCGTAGTTGAATCAAAGGAGCAACGTGCGCTGTCAAAGGTGCCTAAAATCAGGGGATATCGTTGTGTCTAAGACAATACCATCCACACGGGCCGCACTGATACTTTGCGTTCCCTATTGTAGGTTGGCGCAAACTCAGTTTGTGTGTGTTATCACATGTAGCACCGAGTTTGCGCCAACCTTCGATATGAAACGGAAAGTATGATTGCGATCCGTGCCGAGTGCATGTGTATGCCATAGGGCGCTCATTTTTCCCAGCGCCGAAACTCTAAATTCTGAGCTGGAGAGGAGGGTGCTCGAAATTGCACAACAACCGAGGGACAGATACGAGTCACAGGAATGCGTTAGTTCAGTCAAGGCTGATTCTTCTGTGAAAAATGTGAGTGTGTTAGAGACGAGAAGACTCGAAGCCAATAGATTTGCGTCATACACAGTCGGTGAATCTTGCAGGACCTTCAAAAATGGAGTCCACGCTTTTCTCTGTAGGGCAATTTTTGAATGGGAATGGAGCGAATGTAAAACACCATACCTCCGAGAAGTCTCATGATCCCCTCGTCACTCTTCGGAGCACTATGAACATGATAGAATGGTAATTTCCGTCGCAGTTCATTAGCTTGCCCTTTATAGGAAACGAACTGTGTCTAGAAATTAGTTAGAGGTATATTACAATGGAGATGAGAAACTTCTCCGTAAAATTATGCCCAAGCCCCGATTCAGCTTGATTTAATGCAAACAGACGACTGTAATACGGGGGATAAAGATCAACAAGGAGTAATGTGTGCGGTGCGTTGCGGAATTATACGACATAGCACAATTTTTGTTGTTCAAGACTTCGTGTGATTTAGGGAGACTAACGGTGAATGCCAATGGACGTAGCACCCTCGAAAACCTCTGGGTACGATTTTTCCGAAAACAGGATGAGCTGTCAAGCAACTGACCGCGAGGTTTCTCGAAAATGGCCCTTGAAAATTCATACAACGTCCTCTTGGAAATTTCAATTCTTCAGCATCTGTATCAACTTCTCCATAGTAAGAAGCACCAGAAACACCAAGTTCATAGTCTACAGATTTGTCTCGGTTCAGCACCAGGCTTTTAAAGTCTGTTATAGACGTCACCCTCAATCTGCATCCATTCACTCAGAACTGCTGGTTTGGGCTGAGCTACGGGCTCGTATTGTCTTTTATGAGCGTGGGCGCAACGTCCAAGAATAACCCATAAGTTTTTCCATCCTTTTTAAGGTAAGGAGAGCAGGCTGGAAATTCAAGCAAGTTGACATGATTGGCCTGAAACAAAGCCTTTGCCGTCCCGATGTCGTAAAGAGAAGAAGAGTAAGCGCAAGACAGGAGAAGAGATGGTGCCACGAAAGCTGAGGGTTTTGCAGTCCACTGCGTTGTGCTAAGGCACCGCACAAGGACTGACCGTAGGGTATGGCAACCTTGGATTGTGGTGTGGCCAGCTTTTAGAAGGACCTCTCCCACTAGTCAGTCGCACATCTGTGGCGCTGACTAATACCAGAAGCCGTCAAATCTTCACCAAACTTCAGACCGCTCGCCCTTAGTGGAGCCGGCACCAGAATGCTGACCAGTTGAGCGTGGAAGAATCCACTTCTTGAGCGCTGTGGAAATATCGATATCCCGAGTGCCGTAGAAACACCTACACCTCGAACACCGCGGGAATATCTATGTATACCTAGTGTACCGTAAAAATATCTGTTTCCACAAAAACCTACCTCCTAAGTGCCTCGAAAGCACCTAATTGTCGATGGCCAAGGAAATATCTTTATCTCGAGTGCCGTAAAAACCTACTTTTCGAGCGCCGTCGAAGCACCTATACCTGAAGTGCCGCGAAAGCACCTACTTCTCGATTGCCGTCGAAACATCGACACCTCAATTGCCGCGAAAGCACTCACTTTTCGATTGCCGTCGAAACACCCACACCTCAAGTGCCGCGGGCATATCTATAGCTCGTGTGCCATGGAAACATCTGTTTATTTCTAGAGCCGTGGACAAACCTACCTCTTTAGTGCCTTGGAAGCATCTAATTGTCGATGGCCGTGGAAATATCTTAATCTCGAGTGCCGTGGAAAAATCTAAATCTCGAGCTTCTCGAGCGCATTGAAAATCTCCACGTCTGGGCTGCCATATATGGTTTCCGTTTTCGATTAAGTCTGACGCATGGACCAGGCGGCTGCCCATGCAGGGTTGGCGGCCTGACTGGATAATGGGGTTTCGATTCGTGCGGGGTGATCTAACGTAGCACCCAGTCCATTCATCACGCCAAAATTATTCCGCGATTTCTACATCGGCCTCAAGCGTCGTGGGGGCATCTACTTCTTCAGCGCCGCGGGAAAATCTACCCCACCTGTGCCGTGGAAGCACGTACTTCTCCAACGCCGTGGAATCCCTACGCCTCGACTATCATGAAACTCGCCACCTCAAACGCCGTTTAAGCATCTGCACTTTGCCGTGGAAGCATGAACTTCTTGGGCTCCGCGAAAAGTTTTTTCTAAATAACCGGTGGCCGTATTAATGAAACTTTAGAGAGCTTCCCGGGAAGGTTAAAATCTTCCCGCTGTCGGACGGGTTTCCCGCCATCCATCTAACCGGCTACCCGGCGGGTAGACGGGAAGGTCCATGGCTACCCGGCGGGTAGACAGGTAGGCTCCCGGCTACCCGGCGGGTAGACAGGTAGGTTCCTGGCTACCCGGCAGGTAAGCGGGAAGGTTCGTGGCGAACGTCACGTTGATAAAACGGTGAATATAATCCTCAAAAGCTACCTGAAAAACCGCGCATTATCTTCCTGTCTACCCGTCGATTAAATGCGGGTAATATCTTCCCGTCGATGTGCTTTCGCAGTTTCCGTCTTCCACTCATTGGGTTTCGTGTTGCTTTTATTCCTCTATTCGAACACATACTTGTTCATGACAAACATTTTGGAAGGCACCTTCTGTAGCTTTCGCAATGTGTCAACTCGTGCTGAATTCTGTCTCTGTAGCTTTCGTTGAACCTTTCAACCGATCGCTTCTCTTCCTCATTTGTTTTAAAGGCAGTGTTCAAGATGAAAATCGTTTTTTTTTGTTTTTCCCCCTATCTTGAAAACGGCCCCATGCCGATTCCAATGGTGTCTCTGAAATCATTCAAGACCTTTTGTGAACGCAGGTATGGTCCCTCAAAGATTGAGCTATGGAAACATGGTGGACGAGTTGTCCGAGGCTTGTAACTTCCGTCTTTTGCAGCCGATCTATGCGAGCTGACCTGAGTAAAGAGAGAAGCTGAGAATGAAGGGAAGAACGGGGCTAATGATTGAAAATCATCGCTCATCTCACGATCTCGAGCATTCATTACAGAGTGTCCCTCCACTACCCAATCCTAGTGGAATTTCGAAAACTTTTTTCATCGTGAACACTGCCTTTAAGCCTGATGGCCAGACTCTCTTGTTTCGGAATTCAATTTTTTTCTTGAGAATCGGTTGCACTAAACATGCCACATATGAAGAACATTCTTCGGAAAAAAAAGACAAGCAACTTTTTAGAATTTATCGCTAGAGTTCCCTTAAAATAGAGCATCGAAACCAGTGAGCTACTGACAGGAACTTTTTTACAATAAGACCAACGAACAGGTTAAGTTTTCACTTCCATAAATTAATTACCTCAAACTCTAAATTTCGTATTTTTCAATATTTCGCTTTTCTGCGATTGGATAGACAAGCAAATTCAATGTTTGCAAACCTGAACGGATTAATTCCCCTTTCGTATTCCTTAATCCACTTAAAGGCACTGTTCGCGATAAACTTCATCCTCGAATTTTTCATGACAAACGCTTCTCGTGGCTCTAAGAAGCAGAAAAGCGTCGGAAAAACCGGACGAAAAGCTACCCAGGGCCAGTAGCGATCCCCCCGGAAGGTGGCAGCTACCGGCTGTCACTGCGTGGTGACTGGGTCAATCACGTCTCGGGTATCAATATGAACGGGCCGGCATAGAAATGCACAGGCGGCGCTCAGTTAATGACCATTGCAGTCAGCCACCTGGGAGCAGTGAGCGTTCTTTTGTGAAGTGGCTGACTGCAAGAAACGGGTGGTGACTTCGCTCACCGCCGCAGAGGAAAGAGAAATAGCGCGCGGACGAAGAGGAGCTGGGTCGATACCGCGGTCATAGGGTCGAGCACGTCCAATGATGTTGACTTTCTGAAGCAAGTGCGCTCCAAGAAAGGGCAGTGGAGCGCTTGCGAACCGACCAGTCCGCTGTCCACTTCTCACCCTAGCACAGCACGGCGGCCTATCTCGTTGTCTAGGTGGGCAAGGAAAAATTGCACCCGCCGGCTGGCAGCCATCCAGCTCCGCTGCCAGCTGATAGGAATGACAGGAGAAACGCTTGAAGGGTTTATTGATGTTTCAATGATTCCTGGCGAAGATTAGTGGGAGATTAGCGTCAAATTGTACGTAGCTGTCATGAATACGTATCCTCCATAGATTTCACGTGCTTTAGTCCTATACTAAGCTCAACTTCCAATTCCTAGAAGTTGCTGTGGCCATATTCAACCATTTTCAGATTTTTTTTTCAATAATCGCTCACCACAAATAAAATCAGTTTTGCTTACAGAGCCATCTAGGCAAGATTGCTGAAAAACGGTTTCATTCTTCAGAAAGGAAAATACTTACGTGATCCGCGTGTACTAGTTACTAAATGTATAATAGTTCATCTAAGTGCGGCTTTTACCCAAACTTCATTTCCCATTTCACTACAACTTCACTTCTTTCTATGTTGACTGGGAAGCGTGAAACAGACTAAGGAAAAAATAGTTGATATTTTTAAAAAATCCTTTGGACTTTTTGGTTCACCTTGTAAAAAAACACGAGGTTGGCTCCTCGGCAATCATACTACAAAGTATTGTGTATCGTGATTCAGTGGTAGGTGGTCATCCAACAACAAATTTTCAAAATCGTTTTTTAAATCTAACATTCTCTTGCTTTGGTGATTTTCGCGGAAATTTCCGAAATCCCATCATCCAAGGTTGAAAACTTATTAAATCTGAAAGGTAGACATACTTGCACGCTCCCGAAACCCATATTTACTACTGCTAGTTCGATCAAAGTTACAAAGAATACGAAGAACTGTGGAGGGAGTGTAGGTACGGGAACAGAGAGAGCCCCTCACAGGTGAACATTTGGCCAAGCGGTCTAAAGCCTAGTTTTGACTGCAAGTGGTCGCTGCAGCCATGCGAGGGACTACTGTTCCTTTTTCATCGCGCGTAATTGAAATCCGCTCCAATTGTGATCGCTTCGTGGCAAACGTCCTACATCGCTGGGTCGCGGCGACGAAATCCTATGTTTTACTGCTTTGCTGCTGGAGGAGTGATTCTCGGTGGTCGCTGATCATCGCTCCATCGCTGCCATTATGGCAGCGATGCAGCGATGGCCAGCGAATGACACGTTTCGTCTAGTGAATATTGACCGTTTCACATGACAAGATCAGTGTTTACGGGTCGAAACGTGTTATTGATAACTATCAGGCATTATTTTCACTGATTGATTGAATTTCTTCGATCATGCATGAGGCTATGCACTATGAACAGAATCGCTGGCGCTGCTACATCGCTGCAGCAGCGGGTGTGAAATCGCTGCGATGAAAAACAGCAGCGATGCAGTCAAAACTAGGCTTAAGGCGCTGTGCTGGGCATCCGTCGCGTAGGTTGGTGCGGTGATGATTCAAATACTTCGACAAGCGAGAGTTTAGCATTCAACGCTACTCTTCGAGAATAATTCTCGTTCTGAGGTGGCAACCATAGGAGGCATGCAGGCGTCATCGACCTCAGGTTGGCTGCCTCTTTAAAGTCACCACATCAGGGGATTGCTACTGGTCCAGGAGCCGCGAAACGGTTTAAAGGCTATGTTCACGATGAAAGTCGTTTTTCTGTTTTTCCGCCTATCTTGAAAACGGCCCCATGCTGATTCCAATGGTGTCTCTGAAATCATACAAGACCTTCTGTGAACGCAGGTATGGTCCCTCAAAGATTGAGCTATGGAAACATAGCAGACGAGTTGTCCGAGGCTTGTAACTTCCGTCTTTTGCAGCCAATCTATGCGAGCTGACCTGAGTAAAGAGAGAAGCTGAGAATGAAGGGAAGAACGGGGCTAATGATTGAAAATCATCGCTCATCTCACGATCTCGAGCATTTATTTGTTCACGTCGGTGGGCGTGTGGTGCGCTTTTAGGGTTTTCAATGCGCTCGAAGTTGCAAGTTCGGGCTCCTATTGTTGCGCGCGGTCGGTCCTCATAATCGTCTGAGATTGTGCGCCGATCCAAAGAATGTGGCCGATATCGGTACGACATTCACGTGAGAACACGCGATGATCGGTCCTTCGATGGCGAATGACCATCCACACCGCGATCAGCAGCGCGCGGTTTAAGGTATGACCGGAGTCACTCACAATTTCTATTGTTATTAGCAAGTGGTGGGGTCAAGGTTCTCAATTTCGTTCACTTCAAACTACAATTGAATGGTTTTCCTTGTGATGCTACAGGAGTGGGGTAAAACTAGTCCAGTTGATTGCAGTGCTCACGATAAAAACAGCCTTTGAATTTCCACCGGAAATCAAGAGCTCCGATGGGCATGCTGATCGAATACATAGAATGAGAGGCACCTAAAGACAGCTCGACTGGTACATGCAACGGAAGGCCGCTGCGCTCACGTCTTCGCTGGAGCTCCTCATGCAGTGCGTATAGCCAGCAATACTGCTCTTGGGCGCTTCCCTTTATGTGTATTTAAACTACAAGCCGGCACGAGGCTAATTACGACAAGAGGACGTAGGCTAAAAGCAAGCAATAAATTGCTCTATAAGGTCCCAAAACCTGTACGTGGTGTGCCTGCCCCACCCACTTCCCCTGTGGCGACCGAGGAAGTGGGTGGTTCCAGCACACCACTTTCAAGTTTCGGGGCCCTATTGGTTGCTCGTTTCAAGACGGTTTTCGACACTGTTGTTGCAATGGGCATCGAACCCTCCTATTTCTGGTGAAAAGTTGAACGCAGTTTTAATCGTTGCCTTTAAAGATTGTTCATTTGTTTCATCATTAAACCATTTCTTAACAAACTCAGCTCTGTCACTGAGTAAACCTTTCATTTCAGCTAAAATCTCGACACCGAAAATATTATTGAACACTGCCTTTACTGACCGCTGTGAACATTGCTCAATTTTAAAAAAGCCGGACAAAACATTTGCAGATTTGGTCAACTTCCTCTCCCAATTATTACCACCAGCCCACGATCCGAAAATTAGCGGACCGATTCACACGGATTCTCAACTGGTTCATATGTCTAAAAAAAGCTGCATTTGCGCTAGAACTTTGTGTCATTTGGTTTTGTAATCTTGGAACTTGCAGTAATCTGTATGTTTCCGGAAAAGAGTTTGTGGCAGTTTTAAGGGGTTAAGAATTTGATGATAAAAAAAGACATTTGGAGGCCCTCGAACAACCTAGAACTCAATGGAACTCCTCTGATTACCCAGTGAAGACGTTTTGATCAGTTACGAAATGAATGGGTACAATTATACTTTACATGAGCTGGAACTACTTAAATTAATTATTTGTAGCAGCTCTGAATCGCTGACCAGCAAAGAAACTAAGGCAAATCCTATTGTTTTATCGTATTTTTGCCAAAATTTTGTCGTTTTAGACGAAAATTTCGGCAATCGGCAACGCAAATCGCAAAAATGGCCGGCAAACGGCAAACGGGGTGTTCGACAAACGGCAATTGCCGCACACCCCTGCTGCCAATGCACCGAGCACAAACACGGCCCGCTAGCTGTTAGACGGGGCTGCCAGTGGCTGGGCGGGGTGAAGACCGGCAAGTTTGGTAATCGAGCCGACGACATATCCGACATCTCAATCCTTTCTCAAGAGTGCGTCGTACGTTCCCCTTGGAAATGGGCGTCGAGCCTCTGTTTAGCGTGTACGCTTCGCCTGTGATATGCACTATTCCGCCCTTCTCGACACGACAGACACTATCCCGTGTCAGGAATGCAAGCACGTGCTTATCGCGTCTTTAGGAAAGTGGCCGAATCGGCTTGGGCGTCGAGCTCTTTTTGTCTGAGTTACGCCTGCTCTCGCCAAATATTCAATTCAGTCGTGAAAACTTGTAGTTTGTACACCACTTTAGTACAGTCGTATAATGCTAGTTATGAAATACGGTGCCTTGTATCTATATTCCTTTGCAAATTCGAAATACTATTCCGTTGGAGTCTATCACATCTTCCTATTTCGAACGTACACCTACCATATTTCCTGTTATTGAACACCCCCCTCTGTTTGAACCCCTCCCTCCAATTGAACCCCCCTTTCGGTGGAGGTTGAAAAATAGAACGTCCCTCTCTATTAGAGCTCCCCCTCACTCAGCTGACAAGACACTGGAGACCCATTTCTACCAGAAGTGAACTGCTTGCAAAGAGAGTGATCTTAAAGGCAGCATACACGCTCGCAAGCATAGTCGAGATAACAGCACAGATAGGTCCGCACGGCCCGTACTATGTCGTCAACGACGTTTGAAGCGCTGAAAACTGTCCAGGATGACAACATTTGACAATGTTTGAGCAATCTTGCCTTCCACGCCCGTATTTTCACACCCCTTTGAGTAATAGAATGAGAATCGATACTTGTGAAAACGTGTGATAATTGAGAGTGATAGCACTATCAAATGGGAGTTCACGAGAGAAATAGCTTGGTTTACTTGAGTATAACATGTCTACATACCTACTGACTCTCGTCCACTTTCGAGAATGCCGCTCTACTTTGGCTGACCTCTTGAAATGGAGGATTTTATCAGTGCACAAACATGTTATATTGAGGTAAATCGAGTTTTTTCTCTACTGCACTCCCTTTTTAGGGGCTGAGCAGAGTGCCACCGCGGCGCGGCGCGGTCTGATGATTGAGAGCCGTATTGATAGATCGCCGCGATCTATCAATACGGCTCTCCATCACCAGACCGCGCCGCGCCGCGGTGGCACTCTGCTCAGCCTTTATAGTGCTATCGTTCTAAGTTATCACATGTTTTCTCAAGTATCGATTCTCATTCTCGTACTCGAATGGGAGCGAAAATACGGGCGTGCGAGACAGGATTGCTCAAACATTGCCAATTATTATCATTCTGGACAGTTTTCAACGCTTCAAACGTCGTTGACGACTTGCTAGGGGCCGTGCGGGCCTATTTATGCAGATATCCCGACCATGTCTGTGAGCGTGTATGCTGCCTTTAAGAAGGACTTGAACAATTACTATATTGATAATTGTGGGGCGCACGAAGCGCTGACCAGATTTGGTTTTGAATCGACCACGCGCGTAACCGCTTTTACGAAATCTCAGTTCAGTGTAAATGTAGGAATTAGAGCTGAATTGCATTGAAAAGTTGGTATTACCACCCAAAAAGGGTTTGGAATGGTTCACTGGTTTTCGACTAAAAAGTGAAAGACCGCGCGTTTTTTGTTGTTAATCTCCTATTTTTTCAGACGGCGTACACGATCTTGTAGGTACACTTAAAATTGAGCTAGGGAGCTCATTTTTAGATTGGAGGCTGGAAATCGATGCAGGTCGCTCCTATTCCAATTTCAACTTGATAGCTCTACTCTGAAGGGTGCATCCGGCGCACTTTTACATGGGTCCCGCACTTTTTCTATGGCGTCCGATGCACTCTCACATGGGTCCCGTACACTTTATATGGCGTCCGGCGCACTCTTACATGGGTCCCGCGCTCTTTATATGGCGTCCCGCCTACTCTTACCTGGGTCCCATGCACTTTCTTTGGCGTCCGGCGCACTCTTTCATGGCTCCCGTATACTTTCTATGGCGTCCGGCGCATTCTTGCATGGGTCCCATACACTTTATATGGCGTCCGGCGCACTCTTACATAAGTCCCGCACACTTTCTATGGCGTCCCGCGTACTCTTACATGGGTCCCATATACTTTCTATGGCGTCCGGCGCACTCCTACATGGGCCCCGTACACTTTCTATGACGTCCGGCGCACTCTTACATGGGTCCCATACACTTTCTATGGCGTCCGGCGACGTCTTACATGGGTCCCGTACACTTTATCCGGCGTCTGGCCCACTCTTACATGGGTCCCGTACACTTTATATGGCGTCTGGCGCACTCTTACATGGGTCCCGCACACTTTATCTGGCGTCCGGCGCATTGTTACATGGGTCGCGCACTTTTTCCATGGCGTCCGGCGCGCTCTTACATGGGTTCCGTACATTTTATCCGGCGTCTGACCCACTCTTACATGGGTTCCCTACACTTTCCATGGCGTCCGGCGCACTCTTACATGGGTACCATACACTTCCTACGACGTCCGGCGCACTCTTACATGGGTCCCCTACACTTCATATGGCGTCTGGCGCACTCTTACATGGCCCCGTACACTTTCCATGGCGTCCGGCGCACTCTTACATGGGTACCATACACTTCCTACGACGTCCGGCGCCGTCTTACATGGGTCCCCTACACTTCATATGGCGTCTGGCGCACTCTTACATGGCCCCGTACACTTTCTATGGCGTCCGGCGTACTCTTACATGGGTCCCATACACTTTCTATGGCGTCCGGCGCACTCTTACATGGCTCCCATACACTTTCTATGGCGTCCGGCGCACTCTTGCATGGGTCCCATACACTTTCTGTGGCGTCCGGCGCACTCTTACATAAGTCCTGCACACTTTCTATGCCATCCGGCGCACTACTACATGGGCCCCGTACACTTTCTATGATGCCGGCGCACTCTTACATGGGTCCCATACACTTTCTATGGCGTCCGGCGCACACTTACATGGGTCCCGTACACTTTATCCGGCGTCTGGCCCACTCTTACATGGGTCCCATACACTTTATATGGCGTCTGACGCACTCTTACATGGCCCCGTACACTTTCTTTGGCGTCCGGCGCACTCTTACATGGGTACCATACACTTCCTATGGCGTCCGGCGCACTATGACATGGGCCCCGTACACTTTCTATGGCGTCCGGCGCACTCCTGCATGAGCCCCGTACACTTTATCCGGCGTCTGGCCCACTCTTACATGGGTCCCGTACACTTTATATGGCGTCTGGTCTCTATGGCGTCCGGCGCACTCTTACATGGGTTCCGTACACTTTATCTGGCGTCCGGCGCACTGTTACATGGGTCGCGCACTTTTTCCATGGCGTCCGGCGCGCGCTTACATGGGTCCCGTACATTTTATCCGGCGTCTGACCCACTCTTACAGGGGCCCCTACACTTTATATGGTGTCTGGCGCACTCCTACATGGATACCATACACTTCCTTTGGCGTCCGGAGCACTCTTACATGGGTCCCATACACTTTATATGGCGTCTGACGCACTCTTACATGGCCCCGTACACTTTCTATGGCGTCCGGCGCACTCTTACATGGGTACCATACACTTCCTATGGCGTCCGGCGCACTCTGACATGGGTCACGTGCATTTTATCCGGCGTCTGACCCACTCTTACATGGTGCCCGTATACTTTATATGGCGTCTGGCGCACTCTTACATGGCCCCGTACACTTTCTATGGCGTCCGGCCCACTGTTACATGGGTCGCGCACTTTTTCCATGGCGTCCGGCGCGCTGTTGCATGGGTCCCGTACACTTCCTATGGCTCCCGGCTCACTCTTATATGGGTCCCTCACACTTTATTCGGTGTCTGGCCCACTCTTAGATACGTCCCTTAAACTTTATATGGCGTCCGGTACACGCTTAAATGGGTTCCGAACCAGGGGTGTGCGGCAAAGGAAATTGAAATTTCGGCAAACGGCAACGGCAAACCCCAAAAATGACCGGCAGACGGCAAACGGCAAAATTTGTTTTGTGCTATAATACACCAACATTTGTTCAGTCATGTGGTATTCCATGCAATATTCGCCAGCCTTTACAGGAAGAAATAACCCCATATATCAAGGCAACTTGGAAGCCTCAGGTGATCAGAAACGCCAGTAGCGCTGTCCTGTATGTGATCTGTATAGGAGTCGCTATCAAGTTCGACAAGGCCGTTAGGGACCTTTCGTAGTCTTCACCGCAAGAGCGGCACGCGCGTGACGCGCGGGACGAGCGGTGGACTATGCAACTTTTCACCGCGCGGCACGTGCGGGGCGAGCGGGAAGCAGGGATGTGCGGCAAAAGATTCTGAAAATTCGGCAAACGGAAATCGACAAAATTTGTTCAAAAACGGCCGGCAAACGGCAATCGGCAATCGACAAACGGCAAAATAAAAAAACTTTGTACAAAAAAATGATACAAATGTTTGAAAAGTTCGGTGTAACATCACTAATTTTGATGCACATTTCGTTTTGCAATAGACAGGTAAGAAATGACTTTGCAATAACACCACAAAAAGCTGAACTTCTTACGTTGGAACAACACCTGACATAAAAAATCAGTACCGAAATGAGTACTCTATTGAACATTGGTAACATGAATGTTGTGGTGAAAGGATAGTAATTATCAGAGGTTCTCTAATGTGAACCTTTTTCGAAATAGTAGTCATTTACTTGTTTCGTGTTTCAAATTTATCGCAAAAATTTCAAATAATGTGCGATTCAAGCTTAGAGGGCGAGCACTCGAGATTCATTCAAAGAAATGAAGAGCTTAATGCGGCTCTACTTTAGTTGCTTATTTTCCAACAGGCGTGGCTCATACGCCGCTTCGCGGCGTACTTGTTGGCGTGCCTCACGGTGTGTTTAATATTTGACCGGAATTTCGATAAAAGATTATGGCGTGGAAAAGGGCGACAGTTTTCGGAAACTCTTGAGAGCTTTTTCAAGAAACTGCTCCATCTTCGACAACCCTCTCCCCCTTCGACCTTTAAAATTCTCCTGAGCTGCGCGGTAGCAACTCAAATGAAGACTAGCTTGCTCGGAATAGTCCGGGCGGAGTAAGCAACGGGGCGGTCGGTCATGACGGAATATAACACTGATAAGGAGATTTTGACATGATAAACATGACCCGAAATGTCTAATTTCTACCGGCTCAAAATAAGGGAGGTAGGCTATACATGCAATTGGGTAGTCTCTCAAGCTTTCCTAAGGATACCGAGTCCTAAAAAACCGCGGTCGTCTCAAATCACCTCCTTCCTAAACTATACGCCACCCCTTCTTCCCAACTCATCACCCCCGAGTCCGTGCATCCAGTTTATGACCAAGCAACGAATCTAATCAGAATGGATGTTTCTCACGTCGCGTACACCCTCTCCGACCCTTCAAACTCAATCTCTAACTTTCAACACAGTAAAATATTGCGCATTTGTGAGCCTAATAGTGAACGGCGAAGTGCATAGGGCCACAAGCTGCTACTAGAGTCCAGCATCCTTTACAGGAAGCTTTTACACTCCCAGTGAAATCTTGCTTGCACTCCAAGACAGTAGCGCTCTCTCAGCAAAATCGTGCACGCAATCCTCGGTGCTCTGCACACTCCTAACGAGCTACCGACACTTGGCACGTTCCCAGTCGGGTTCTATCCAATTTCCTTGTCGCCTGATGCCCACCCAATTTGGTCCCACTCACTTTTCTCGAAGCTTGGCGTACTCCTAGTTGGGTTCCGCACGCTTTTCCGTCGCTCAGTGCGCTCCCAGTGAAGTTCCGTTCTGTGATCAACGGTCACCGGTCAACGGGCAATTCCTAACCATTTCTAATGGTGTAAGATGATTTTGATAGAAATGCGTTGTTACCAAATATCTGAAACAAATCGAGCCATCCAGTGTTTTTTCTTTCTGAACCCTTTATGTCCTCTCCTAAAATTTGTCAGGGTGTTAATTTTTGTACCGAAGAGCCTAACATTAATTGCCTAAGGTTAGATCAATTGGCTTGACGTTTTCAAAATATGTATACGCTGTGATGCATAAGTATAGCAACCCCTCCGAAATAGGTGCATCATATGATGGATCGAAGTTTTGAATATTTGTGAGAGTTTCTTTGCTTTCTTCTACGGCGAAAACGGTGGATCAAGTGGTGTGGCCAGGAATTGTTCATTCTGCCTTCAATTATGAAGAGTATTATGGAGTATGAAGAAAAAAGAAGATGTTGCTATACTTTTGCGTCACAGTGTAGCCTGTCTATCTTGTTTCGAGCCGTTCGCAGCAAGGCTTATTGTGCTCACCATGAATCGCGGCATTTGTTATCCATTGGGCACTTTTTGCCGAAAATTTGTCGAAAAGTGAGAGCAGAAACGGCAAATGACAATCGACAAAAAGCGTCCGAAAACGGCCGGCAAACGGCAATCGGCAACCGGCAAACGGCAATCGCCGCACATCCCTGGCGGGAAGCCACTATTAAATGTCCGGCGGCACCGTCATGGCGGTGTCGGTAAAAGTCGGGCCTTAAGTGTGACATGCACAGAAATTCCTGGCTTGCATTTGCGTATGCGGTAACGCAGGGTAGTCCCAGAATTATTTATGTTGGAGTGGACTCAAATCGAGAAGCTAGTATTGATTGAAATGGTAAAACCGCCACGGCGGTTTGGGCGGCGCCGCTATGGCGGTGCTGGTGGAATATGGAAGTTCTTAGCGCGCGTGCCATGCGGTCAGATCCTTATAGTCCACCGCCCTTCCCGCGCGTGCCATGCGGTCAGATCCTTATAGTCCACCGCCCTTCCCGCGCGTCATGTGCGTGCCGCGCTTGACAGGCCCAGGCCCGGGCTCTCTACGCCGCCGGTCATGGAGTCCGACAAATCTCTCGGCAAATTGGACGTTCACCGAGCTGCATCCCTTCGTTTCTCCGGAAGCCGGACATCTACGGAATGCGTGTTCGCTCTAAGAGGACTCGAAAGCTCACTAGACACGACGAACGACGCATCGCCAGAAGAGTCTCCAACACAATGGTGTCTAGCGCGACCGTCCGCTCCGAACTCTCGCCGGATGTGTCAAAGGATACCATCCTCCGTTCGATCCGTCGCACCAAAAACATCGAAAGAGCCGTAATGAGAAAGGCTCCGCGCTTGGAAGAACGCCACAAGTCGGCCAGGCTCGAGTTCGCCCGTTCAAACTTGCGTACAAATTGGAGGAAGGTGAGCTGAATCGCGTGCTATCCAATTTCAAAGAAAATTTTTGAACCCGTTGCTTCAGGCTGTCTTCTCGGACGAGAAAAAGTTTAATTTGGATGGTCCGGATGGTTCGAGGCACTACTGGCGGGATCTTCGGGAGGATCCGGCTTTGTTCAGCCGCAAGAACTTTGGCGGAGGAAACGTGATGGTTTGGGCAGCCTTCACAGCAACTGGGAAGGTCGGAATCGCATTCGTATCGAATGGTATGGATTCACTTGAGTACCAGGAAGTGTTGGCTTTGTATCTTCTTCCGTATTTTCGTCGTCGGAGACGCCAGGGCTTCCGTTATGTACTGCCACCATACACGTCAGTCGATCTACTCTGGAGTGGCTTCGGTGCAACAACGTCGATACTCTGCCTTGGCCAGCAATCAGCCCGGATCTGAATCCTATCGAGAACCGTTGGGGAATCATTTTTCGCAAGATCTACAAGGATGGGAGGCAATACGGAACTGTGGAGTCACTCAAGGAGGCCATCGTGGACGCATGGAACGAAAATGACCAAGGGACCCTTCAGAACCTCAGTGATAGCACGACAGATAGACTGTTTGACCTTATTTCGCGTAACGGTGGTGTAAAATCATACTGAAGACTTTTTCCACATGTATTGTTTGAAATTATTCGATAAATTTATGAATTTCCCAAGTACTCGTATACTTATGCGACGGCTAAAAAATGAATTGCTGTATGTAAAAAAGTAAAAGTGTACGATTCGCCTTCCTACAATTAGACCTACCGTTTTCGGCATAGCGGAAAACATAGAAACCGGTGCCGATGCTTGAAACGTCGTTCGAATTGTCCAACCATGAAATGTCAGGGTTTTCGTATACTTATGCGACGCACATCACGAAGCTTAAGCACAGTTTTCGTTTCTAGCGCGTATTCTGCAATTACCGAATTACCTCGGTAATAGCCTCCATATCTTCCGGAAAAGAAAGTGCCCGAGATTAGTGTCAGGAGCCTAACATAAGCAGCTTTTTCGGAGTTTTATCGAAAAAAGCGCAGCACTGAGCACTTTTGAGGGACAGAATGTTTTTGGAAGCTCCTTAAAATTTGTTTCGTAAATTGACGCAATTCTGGCATGTTACGGGGAATTTCTAGCAGATTACAGTCGAGAATTCATTCGTAATACGAGAGAATTCTGCTGGATTACAGGAGTTTTCCAGCAGAATTCGAGAGAACTCTGATAGATTACTAGAGAATTATTGCAGATAACTAGAGAATTCTGGAAGATTACTTGAATTATACCGAAATATTTTTGGGAGAAATTCCGCCAGAAAGGAGTGGTAAAGTACTCGAATTTTCGGGAAATCTGGTAGAATTTTTTTTCGCTGAGTCACCCTCCTGCACGCCCGTAGCTTTCCTTTTCTCTTTAGTAGAAACCGAAAGCCAAAGTCCGAAGACATCGTCGACGCATTCAAGAACTTTCTCATTGAGGAGGAGTATTCATGGGCACACATGCAGAATGGTCTTTCTCACAGGCCCTTCGCGTATGCCATAAGAAAGGTGATGGCCCCGTCTGCTGACGGTGCATCTGTGATGACAGGGCACATAAACGGCATTCATACAAGACTTCAGCGCATAGTAGATGACGAGACAACACTCGATGGAAATATGAGAGCAGGTGCGATCCCCCCAACATGATTAAAGGAAATTGTAGGTATCTGAATGTGTGTTGTTTTAGATTTTTTTTCTCAGCGTCTGCGCAGCACCTCTGAAGATTTCAGAAATGTTGCGAACACTGATTTCAACAACTTACCGAAGTCTTCCGTAAGTTGTTGGAATCGTGATCGTAAGTTGCGCAGCCTCATGCCCTAATGTGTTCGCAACATTTTCGGAACTGTTCTGTAACTCTCTAAAATGTTGATTCCAACTATTACTGTCTCGCCGCGATGGACTCTGATCGCGACGCGAACCCTCCGCCGCGGCCATTAGGTCGCGGCGCCGCGGGGTTCGCGTTGCGACAACGGGCGATCGGGGCGCGGGGTTACACCCGCGTGATAGTTACTTGCATGTGCATCTATGTATTGGTAGCGGTTAAAACCGATCGTAGGAGCATGAGAATGTTGAAACCTGACTGAATCACCACCCAAGGTGAGCACAGTGAGCACTTGATGCAGAAATAACTGCGGTTATTGCAAAAAAAGTTTTTTCTTCTCATTCCAGGCTGTTTTGGCAAGGCGTAATATTATATTCGGTCTCTCCTACTGACCCTGGCTCTTTGTTGCTTCCCGTAAAACTTTTTATCTTTAGAAGTTTGCTTTTGAGTAAATAGTGCAATAGCAGTAGTGAATAATTATATCTGTCGATACTCGTCTCCTTTAGAGTCGCCTAATCGACCTCGAATGAAAGAACATTCGGCTTCTATTCGCACTAGATGATGACACCAACAAGAACTCAAGGGATTCCTTCAATAGAGCAACTATGGCAATTTTTTCACAAACTTTAATTCTTAAAATTTTTTCTTTGTGCGATAAACTTGAGACGCCAATTTGGCTAGTTAGAAACTTAAAACAAACCACTAATCAGCTATATTTATTTTGCAAAGTATTGATTTTGTTTTCAAAAACTGAAAAAAAACTTAGGATCGGTTGTTTGATAAAGTAATAAATAATCGGGAAGATGAATTGTGCATTTTTGTTTTTACCTGTTCATAATGCCGAAAAAGAATAGAAATCTTTCTATTTTCACAAAAAACGTGTTTTCTTCGTGCTGTTGTAGTGTAAGCGAAGTTTGTTCTCGATGAAGTTTTTTTTACATACTTTGGACAAAAGCAATTGAAATATAACACTTAGAAGCCAGGATCGAAAATCGTGTTACATTGTGTAATCATTCTCTACTGCTACCACACTCTTTATTCAAATGCAAATTTCTACAGAGAACAAGTTTTACGGGCAGTGATAAGGAGCTTTGTTTGAAGGTCGAAATCGAGTTATATATCACGCCTTGTCAAAATAACTAAATAGATAGGGAAATTATTCCTCAAGAAACCTCAGTTAATCCAGCATCAACTTTGTAAAAATTAACCCATTTCAGTCACCAAAAGCTGTTATAAAATGTGACTTGGAACATTATTGCTTCATTGTACATATATTCTTCATTCAGATGCTAACCATTTGTGCCAATTTGAGTTAACACAGTCACAGGAGAGCAGAAGTTTGCTTAGAAGTGTAATTTCTACGGTATTACGCAGCATTTTGTAGAAAATGCAATTCACATCTCCATCCGCTGACGTGTACCGCGGCTACTTTGGCAACAAACCTTGGATGTAGCTGTGAGCACGGCTCTGTGTTCCTCGTATATTCTACCACTGCTCCATCATCTTCTTCCAAAAGGGGATTTTGTGGCAGTGAAGAACAACTTCGATCTTTTACTAATGCCGTTGTTTTATCACTTGGAAACATCGTTAGTCCGCCACGAAGAGAAGGTCGTGGAAAACTACTCGAAACATTTTTGCAAAGCATGAAAGCTTAAAATATCGCCCGAAAACTTCTTTGTAAAACCAAAATAGCCATAAGGTACAAAAAATGTATTGTAGTAACTCTAATCTACATGCGAAATTTTTTTGATAAGGATATTCAGATTGTCTATCTAATATAAAACAATATCATCAGTTAATAACTATATCATAAGTATAATATAATATCATCAATTAGAAAACCATCATATAATTTTCCAATACAGCTTTCGCTGTCATTCTTTTCGAAGTTGTTAGACATTCGCACGGATTATCGACCCAGATGTGCCAGATTATCAATCCCAAAATCATTTTTGGGCGGCCATAACACTCTGGGAGCTCATTTTTAGAGTCTCATTGATGATCTCAGCTAGCCCCAATCTAGAGATTGAGCCTAAGAATTGAGTCATTTTGAGAGCGCCCGATGTCTTAGGTACTTAGCACGGGTTCCAGAAGGGATTCTTATTTTGCTATCTTTTTTTTGTCCTGGGTTTCTTTCATTTTTTTCACGTTCACCTGAACGGAAAAAGCATAAACGGGATGTAGCATAAGCCGTCAAAATCCGACTTCTGAACACGCTGCTTTATTTTTTTTACTCGTGCTTGCTACCTCGCCTCGAAATTAGCGCAAACAATTACAGGTTTCTAGCAAGAAATTTGATAAGCAGTGAAGAAAAAAATTGAGAAAGGATGTGTAACGCACGAGCAAAGTGAAGGGTGGAAAACGATGAAACTGATCAATAAAGGAAGAGGTTGCAAAAGCCTTTCAGTTAGTTGTTCCTGCAAATATTTGTCACGCTTCCGACGTCTACTAGGTTGCCTGCCGAACAGCGCTATTCGTAACTAACAATAACTGAACTGCAAGTTTCTGTAAGCTTATAAGGCTCATCGAAACATGATTTTAGCATTTTAACCTGCTCTTAACATTATCGAAAACTTCAGAGACATACACTGAATTCCGTCGTAACTGCTCAGAACAATTACGCATATCGGCTCGCTCAGGAACAAATGAACTTTTCGTACCACAAAATGGGGGCGGTACATCGGGGCCGCAGGTCGGCCAGCATGCAGCAAGCGCTAGCAAAGATCCTACACAACTACCCGTTCTGATGACTACCCTTCAAGCTTTGGTGAACGAAGATAAAACTAAAAGTATCAAAGCAAGGGCTGTGGCTGTTGTGTGGACGGGCGCACGTTTCCAATTCTTCACCACGTGAGCCACACTTTATTCCAGCTGACTTTATTTCCAGAGGAACTACGATAAGAAGAAGGTCTCGTAGTATGATATCTCTCTGGCGCTATTCCGACCACTTGATGGGAGACAAGGTCGGCAAAATGGCGAATGTTGCATAAAGATTATTGAGAGACAATAACGTTTTGAAAATGAAGAATCACTTGAACTTAAGATACGAAAGTGGGACCAAATGTTATGATCCTAAGACATGTAGGGGCTTTGACAGAACGACGTCGCAAAACCATGGAACGCTCTCAACTTTGGAGTCCCCAAACACGAAGCCAGAAAAACAAAGATGAGACCAAGACAACGCTTTTCGCTACACCGATTACACTACTTTTGGCATCGAAGCTCTTAGCTATCCAGCCTTGGGTAAGGTGTATAACGAAGGTACATCTGTTGCTCTGATTAGCGCCCACATTCGTGAGCTCTACTCCAGCTATACCGATTAGATTCAAGGGCATATGTCCCCAAGAGATGACCCTAACGCAGAAAGCAGGAGGACTTTCCCTATGCTTTGGGTCGTCACATACTGCTGGAGATGATACATTGTGAAATAGCGAGTTTCGAAAGCTTCAAAATGTATAAACATGCAAACGCCAAGTTAAGCACCAAAGGTTGGCCCAAATATATAGACGACGCAAACAAGATGCAGATTATACAGTACGCCAAGATTTGATGACGAACTCAATCGCCTTACACCAGAAGTACTGTGCTATACAGGATGCAGTGCCATCGTTAAAAACCTTCTATGCTACCATTGCCAGTTCTGCACGAAGCTTGCAGTCGTGGCCTGACGACTTCCGACGCAATAAAAATAGTCTCTGCTTTCATCGGATTTGGCTAAAAAACCACGAAGCAATGTCTACTTCGAATGTTGTAGTCGAGATAATGTCGAGCTAGTACACGCTTGACGATTGACTATTTTTTTTGTTTGGAAACTGCTCTTGCTCCATCGATAATGTTTACCATTCCGTGGTAAATAATCATGGCCCCAAATAATTTTACCTCAAGATTCAATTTTTCAGCGATTGTTTTAGATGGGTCGAAAAAATTAACGATACCTCCTCCAAAAATTTTTTTTTTCAAGTTTTTCCAAAAAATAACGACCCTCCCCCGGTTCTAGGGTGGTCCGCGGACCACCGTGAGCTTGACCCTGCTCATATGTCGGCTACGCCGCCGGTACAATTACCCTAGTCCGCGTTGCCGGGTTCACCGAGCTGCTGGCGGCCGCAGATGGTTCTCGGCGGACTGGCAGACCCGAATGTCGGCGTGTGGGCGCCATGGCGTGTTGGTGTACTGCTACGATAGCGGTGGATCCCTGTAGCACGTGCACCCGCTATTAAATTTTGCAGCATGTGCTCGTGTGTTGAAATTCATCAGCGTGTGCTGCAGTTTGGAGCACATACTCGTTTGATAGTTTTTTTTTTCGATGTGGTCAATCGAGTTGAATGCATATTCAGCACGCATTGAATGCGGCGATTTTCTGAGAATGTGTATTATCAGTAACCAAAACATTGTCTAAGAGGCATGTTTTTCTATTATGTTCACAAGCATTTTGATGTTAAGAGATCGCTTCTGAACAATTTTGGAAAACATTTCCCGTTTACATACGGGGAAATAGAAGATAGCTATTTTCATAGGCCGAATGACTTCCAAAACGTTTCGTTGTCGGTACTCATCTGCTGCTTGCTCTTTCTAAAACAGGTTTTGATTTAGTCAACTTTTCAATGTTTCAACTCAACAAGTAACTTCTTACCTCAATTCTCCATTCCTTAGACTTTTCTGAAAACAAGAGACAGTTGCCGTAGCTACCTTTATCACTCTCGTAAAGATAGCTTCCGAAGAGTAGAGCGGTAACTGAACTGCTGTTTTCGGTCTCTTTGAGTAGGAGTACAACAAGACGTTCCCTCTCGTATCCGTCCACCTTAGCCCTTAGAATAACTTTCATTAGGCTACTCGCATATTTGGGGAAGAGGATGTCCGTGTTTTTGAAAGTGTCCTGAATTCTTTTTTACCAATTGAGGATATTGTTGAAATTTTCAGGATGATTTACCTTGCACTTAAGAAGTACTTCACGGCCATTCTTATACGCATCCAATCCACATTTGATCCTCCTACCGTCGAGGATAAGGGAATTCCCAGTTTTTCTCATGAGCGAGGTTAGCACTTTAGGTGCCTTAACTGGATTTCTGGTATGGGTTTGCAGTGCGTCTTGTGATATGCTGTCATTGTCGTTCGGACCAATATTTGCCATTTCTGTGGGCCAGTCACGGAGGGCGAGAGTTGATTCTAAAATATGAACTTCAGAAATTGAATATTTCTAGTTAATATTATTTTGTTCCATATACACTTTTGAGGACTTGTTGGGCGTAACACAAATTAACCTATAGGGTTCGAATCGATCAATGATATGTGTTGCTAGCATTGAGTACTACATGGTAACAGAATTCTGTTGGAACTCTGACGAATCTAATTTATCCTTTGTCGTTATAGGAGCGAAAAGGACCCCAAGTCGATGTTTAGTATGCAAAATAAGCTTTGGCCGACTTGTGACAAGGTAAAGGGAGGGGGTAGGGGTTGAGATTTTCACATCTGCAGCTTACCAGGATTGTCGCATTGTTCGCAAATACAGCGGCTATGGATATTTTCATCGAACTGTCTCCCACAGTTCCACAACAGCTGTTGACCCTCCTGAAAAAATATGTGTAAAAATCAATTATGTAGAGCAGATTACAGTTGGATGTGTTAAAAACCCAGTTTGGTGGAGATGTATCAAAATTCCTAAGAAGATTATTATTAATAAGATGTGTTTTGTTGTTAAAAATATGGTGTCGCGGTTATTTTGTTTAGAAAAATCATCGATTCAGAGCTGTTTTATACGTTTAGAAATTGAAAACAATAAAGGTTCCTTGTTACATGATTTATCAGTTCGGCTGCTCGGACATTCTGTTTTTTTAGGTTTTCAAAAAACCAAATTCAACTTCCTCAAACAAAACCTGGCAGAAGATGAAGTTTGAATACCTGTATGCGGATTTGATATTTTGGTGTATATTTTGTGTCCACCGTTAGAGTTGAGAGTGAGATTTTTTACGGGACTCTTTTCGAGGAGAACCTATTTGAAGCTCTTTGATTGCATAAAGGGCATACCTCGATATTTCTAGTCGCTTTAAAAGCGGTCAACACTGTTGTCTGTGTCTTAGAGTACCTCTTCACAACTTGCTCCATCTCGAGGTTTGGATGGTGTCGGCTGTGATTGATAAGCCTTCCTAGAATAATGGACCCTTTGTAGATGGGCGGATGCGCGAGGATAGTGAGCTTCTCATATCCGCCGTTCAGCCGAGGTACTAAAATGAACAAAGTTGCATTGCGTTTTAGGACAACGGACAACGTTTTTGGAAAATAGTGGTGAGCATTTAGCATGAACCAACCAAAGATATCCGCTTCATAGTTCCCTAGCTTCCTCATTTCATCTGCGGACGTTTTCTTCGAAAGGTCGGCCATGAATGCCTGAGTAACGACTATTCCTCTAGAATTGATAAATACGTAAGGTAGGCCCGATTCCGTCTCTACTATGCTACTAAGACAGAGTATACCTTAGCGGTAATCGCATACAATAGACCTCTGTGGAATGTGGACCTTCGCGAAGACACCCCAACCTTCAATCGACGGTATATCTCTGATTTGAAGCCAATTGAAGTTTTGAATTGATAGGGAGACTTGTATTTCTGTTTTCTTGTGAATTAATGCATAGTGTACCTGAATGGGTTTGACCGTTCTTCGGACGTCGAAACAACTAATTTCATACTCATTCCTGAAGGAAACTAAGCCTCCATCGTAGGGGCTATTGTTAAACCTCTTAAAGTGCTCCGTTATGCTTTTTCGGGATTCAGGTTGTGCTTCTGTGGTGGATGGTCCTGCAATTGATGTGTTCTGGTCTTTATCAGCTTTAGTTATGCATAAATAATCACCTTTTCGTGCAAATAGCTTCGATTTTTCGTTTTCACCCGCTGGCGTGGGCTGTCCTTTTCTTCTTCTTCGATTCCTCCAGCATCTTCAAGTAAATTTTCCACTGATTCGACATCAGCGTCGGAAAACTCTTCGAGACTTGCTATATCGGATGATCCAGAATCATTTTCGGACTCAACTGTAGAGACATCTAGCATTTTGGGGTCCTGTCCTCGATCCTTCAAATGAACTTGGGAACTGAATTTAAGGTAAACTTATACCAATCAAGTTGGAAAATTCTCATTCCCTTCTAGTACAACAATACCTTCGAATTATCCTTTCAGATCTTCTCTGCTCTGTCACAGCCTTAGAGGAGGTTTTTGTGGGTTGAGATTTGATGACAGATGTTTTGGTAGAACGATATATGGTGGCTCGAGTTGTGATGGGGATAGAATGGACGTCATCGCTGTTCACAGAACATTCCTCATCTCCACTTTCAACATCGGTCGATTCTCCTTTGTCCAGTTCGGCTTGGCATTGTTCTGATTGCTTGCTTACTTTTCGGGAGCTGCGATATCATTAATTTTTTTCAGTGCAAAGCGTATTTATAGTACATATTTCATTTACTTAGGAACTCGCCTCTCAACCTCCAAATTCAGCATACAGTGGAGAATGTCATTCATAGAAATTTTGTCTTTTTCGCATCGAATCGATGTTTTGCACAACGCGTTGTGCAAGGTCTTTCAACCGCTAGGTACGCAAGTAAAAATTTCATTAAGAATAAAAATTTAAAAAAAAATATTCATGCATTATTTGATGCGGAGAATCAGGAAAGATATTCCAGTTACGTCCTTGTCCATAAGTTTTTATACGATGAATTATTACACATTTTCACACGTTCACAACCCCAGCGTCTGTGGTTTCACATGCAACAATATTTTACACGGCTATAATTTGAATTTTCAAGCCCAAACACCGAAATTCTAGCTCATTTCAAGGCATCCTTTAATCCTAAGTACAGCATGTATTTATCATCTCCTCAGTCCCTGTCCAGGTTTGTCCTTTGTTTATTTCACAAATGCTATTCAGACATTAATTCAACATATTTAACTAAAGGAACTTTAGGATTTAGGATTAGCGTATTTTATGATTGAATCTTTGCAATTTATTGATTACCTAATCTGAAATATAATCATTTGTTAATACAATGCAGGTGCCACTACATATAGTTTTCGTATAACCGGAACATTGTCTAAATGTAGGTCTAACAGGAATTGAAATATTAAACTAGTATTTATGTAACTGAGGAACAATGTAGGTATAGAAGGAATTGAAATCTATGATTCATACCCGCTCTATTCAGCAAGTAGGAGTAATCGAAAGCAATGTAAGTAATACTATGGGAGAGATTGTAGACGCCTTCTCCAGGTAATAACTGGTGCACCTGACCCGTGCACGCCTGCTATGCACACCAAACACTAAACAATACCAGAGGTGTCGACACCTCTCAGCATAATACCCTCTTACCCATTAATGCAGTACCACAGGTAACCATTATCAGAAACAATGTCCAACATTGACATCTCAAGCAGACAATGACTTGCCACAAATTTCAACGGATTGTTTTTGAGTGTTGCAGTAAGTATCGAGTTTTTTATCTGGAACTAATACAGAAGAGAAAAGAAGAAGAAGGATGTAGAGGAGTAAGAAGTTGATAAAGTCCGTTTCGCCTCTGCCCGCAGACGAACCTTACCAAACAATTCTGCCGAGGCTCCTCAGTGAGGAACAGAATTGTCGATGAGAAATAAATGAGAAAGCTGAGCCACAAGCGGAAATTGTTAGCAAGAATAATGAAAGGAAACTGAGCGAGAAAGAAGAGGTGCGGAAAAGTGGTAGAACAATGAAAGTCCAAAATGGGGAAAGGTCAGGTCCAAAATCAATGTGGAATCAATAAAGTCGTATGGTGTAGGTCGTTCAACAATAGCAGTAGCTGGAATAGAAACAGAATTCGAGACTTTAGTGTAGCTAATATTCGAATTTATAGAATAGCAACGACAAGTTTTTAACATGATTGTAATCATCTGGCAAAGGAACTTATATGAAATTTTTTTGTTGCGATAGATGCATTTGACTATGTTAACGACAATAAATTCTGAAAGAGTATCCATTGTTTAATAGTGAGTTTTTCAATTCTTTCAATTTATCTATGAAAAACTTCACCTCAGAGACAGACATTGGCTATCCTCAAGGCCTCTGTGTAAATTGTTGAGGCCTTGATGATAACAGAAACTGCAGAATCTGATTGTGGGAACTTCTTCACTATGAAGTCAAAGTCATCTGTTTTATTGTATAAATTGGTCAAAATTGCATTATTATCTATTCTTATATTGATATCTAAGTAATTAGTATGAAATTCATTCATGTGAGTTCTTTTAATCTCTAATACATTATTATAAACAGCTGCTAACAAATCTTCAACATATTGATCATTTTTGTTGTGAATAACCAATAAGTCGTCCATATATCTAAATGGCTCCAATAGTACATTCTGATTAAAGAGAAAAAGTTTTGGAAAATTGAAACTCCATCACAGATAAGACCAGGTCTGCTAAAATTGGACTAAAATTACCGCCTTGTGGTACCCTTGTTTCTGTTTGAAAACGATGCCTCCGAATAAACAGTAACTATTGTTGAGAAGGTAATCAATGCTGTAGATTAAATCTTGCTTAGTATAATATCTATAACTATTACTCCTCAAATGACTATCCGTATAGAAGGATTTGAAACCATTACTTGCAATGAATTTCTTGTTTGAGTTTTTGTAGCGCACGTTGACCAAGTAACTCATACAGCTAATAATAGTGGTATGAGGTAGGTTGGTAAACATATCCGTAAAATCTGCAGAATACAACTTCGCATTTGTATATTTAAATGCGTTCAATTGCTCTCCAATATTTGTGTTTGTTATTGCCCAGTATGTTTTGATTGTTTTATGACGAGAACGCACTATATTAGTGTAATTTACAAAATGTTTCTTGAGCGTCGTGAATATCACGCATAACTCTTGAGATTGTGGTTTCAAACTGCTATTATGCGCACCAGTAATACATCTGAATTTAATAGGAGTTTTATGCAATTTCGGTATGGCATAAATCAATGGAAGTGTGCAATCCACATCGAACTTCAAATTGTTTTTCAAGTTAAAAACTTATGTTTTAGGATTATCGAAATTTCATTTGCATTTGGTACAGCTTCATTAACTTGGTTATAATCTTCATATATTATTGTATTGTTAATTTCATCAAAACCAATTCCCATTTCTTTCATGAGAAACATGAGGTAATACTTCTTGCAAATTACTCCGTAGTTATTACTAGCCTTATCCAATGGACAAAATATGAAAGTCTTTTGCAACTTTTTCACAACTCCATAAGGAAACCTTACAGTATTTTCTACAAGTAGCAGACTATGAAGAAGTGGCTTGATTCTTTTCCTGTATTGTGTTTTTAGAAAAGATATTATACAGTTAATCTTTTCAGCGTTTAGTTCAAACTTATTGATCAGAAAATTGATAGCCTCAAGTGTGGTTTGATAGAAAATGTTTTTTATATCAAGTCTATTTGATATGTCATTAATCCTGAACTTAGTGCCTTTATTAAGGATGTCTCTGAAACCGATATCGTCGATTAATTCCAAATTCCCTGTGATTATATGCCTACTGTGAGGGCAAATATAATCACGATATTTATCACTATCTGTTTCACAAACGCATGTTGAACTCAATATAGATCGAATTTCAGTGGCAGTAAGAGTTCTCAAAAATTTGTTATAATTGTAAATTCTGGAAGAAATAGGGTTGTTATAAGTGTATAAAGGTCTGAAAATTTTTGTATTGTTTTCTATGTTACCAATTATGTTTTGATGGCAGGGAGTTAAGAATTCTGTTAAAATTTACTTTATCAAAAATTTTATTGGCAAAGGGAATTTTTAATAAGATGGCCTTCCAATTTACGTCCTTGGACTTACATGTCACGATGTTATAGTGCAAGCTGGTTAGCAAACATAAGACAAGAAATTTATACTTATGTTGAACATTTTTCAAAATTCTGTTGATAATGAAGCGTTCAGAAGATTTTTCATGTTTTTCTTTGTCCAAGGATTTGAGCAGTCTATAAACTTCTATTGGTCTACCAAGATCATTTTCATGATTGGTCAGATAGTCAAGAATGTCCTTATATCTTTCTTTTTATTTATAGACCTCTTAGGTTTCTTTTTCCCTCTGTTTTCTTTCTTTAGTGATATGAAGTGAGAAAAAGGGATGACTGTTCTTGTATCAAAGCGGATTTACAACGTCCGTAATATTGCCATAGCCCTTAATATTATCATTAAGTCCAAATGGATGAGCAGTCATTAAAAAGCTTGATCCAAAACAATTCCTTTTCTAGCAAAACGCTCCAGGTCTTCATTTGACTTTAAAGCATCAAGGACATACACAGAAAATCCTGAACGGCATTGTTGAAAATGCCTCATATAAAAGTGTGTGTTTTTTGAAGGTTTTCGAATTATTCAGATGTTCTCTAATTCTGATTTTCAGACTTGCTGTGTAATTCCAACATATTGTTTACTGCAACAATTGCACTGCAAGCAATAGACCACTCCTTAGTATTACAATTGGTGGACGAAGTGTGATAAGTATTAATTAAAAATTTGTAGTATTAGAACAAATCTGATTCTCAAATCTGATAATACTGCAAATGCTACAATTATTTTAAACTTTTCACCCACTGTATGGCCTCCCAAGTCCTTAACTGTATACTGCCCATTACTTACCTTGTACTTCGTGAAACTCGATACCTGAAAGTAATTGCTCTGACTGACTTGCATGGAGTTTTTTGACTGTTAAATCCACATCACCTTGGAAGCCAAGCCTAAGTGAAGGGGATCCACCTTAAGGTTGGTGTACCGAAAGGCTTCTGGTGGGGCTGCCACCAAGGGAATGGCGGGCCCTTTTTGTTCCAAAGAACCAGTGTTACCGGAAGCCTGCAGAGCAGATCCCAACCCCGCTACTCTACACCCCACATCAGCAACAACGCCTATTTTTAGGAGGAGGTATGGCCCTCCTTGAGTGGTTGAATGTAGTGTTACTGGGATATGTCTAAACCCACATACATGCAAGACAAAGAACAAAAAAAAATGAAAATAAAGGGAGGGTATGTATTAGCTTGGAAGGAAGCTCATACACGAAGGCTAATAAGATGTAAAAATAATATGTTCTACCACTGAAACAAAATTGTGCATGCTTTCACTGAGAGCTTATCATAACTCTTTCAAGTACCTATCCATTGAAATGAATTTTCCACATGTCCAAAAATTAACAAATTAATATATGTGTAGTATAATGAAATTTCAGATGTCACAACCATCCCAGTAGAGAAGAGAAGCTAAACATTAAAGATCGAACTGCTAGAAGAAGTATTGAGAGTTCAGGAGACCAGCCGGTCCGGAAATTCACCAGTCGGTGCTGAGGCATGTTTCCTCAAAGAGAGAATCTGTCATAATATTGTGTTCATTACCCGATAAACGGTGCTGCTCTGCGCACACACACACGGGTTTCCCTCTGTGTTGTGCACGCAAAACAGTGCAACCAAAAGAGAAAAGAAGAAGAAGGATGTAGAGGAGTAAGAAGTTGATAAAGTCCGTTTCGCCTCTGCCCGCAGACGAACCTTACCAAACAATTCTGCCGAGGCTCCTCAGTGAGGAACAGAATTGTCGATGAGAAATAAATGAGAAAGCTGAGCCACAAGCGGAAATTGTTAGCAAGAATAATGAAAGAAACTGAGTGAGAAAGAAGAGGTGGGGAAGAGTGCTAGAACAATGAAAGTCCAAAATGGGGAAAGGTCAGGTCCAAAATCAATGTGGAATCAATAAAGTCGTATGGTGTAGGTCGTTCAACAATAGCAGTAGCTGGAATAGAACAGAATTCGAGACTTTAGTGTAGCTAATATTCGAATTTATAGAATAGCAACGACAAGTTTTTTAACATGATTGTAATCATCTGCAAAAGGAACTTATATGAAATTTTTGGTTGCGATAGATGCATTTGACTATGTTAACGACAATAAATTCTGAAGAGTATCCATTGTTTAATAGTGAGTTTTCAATTCTTTCAATTTATCTATGGAAAAACTTCACCTCAGAGCAGACATTGGTTATCCTCAAGGCCTCTGTGTAAATTGTTGAGGCCTTGATGATAACAGAAACTGCAGAATCTGATTGTGGGAACTTCTTCACTATGAAGTCAAAGTCATCTGTTTTATTGTATAAATTGGTCAAAATTGCATTATTATCTATTCTTATATTGATATCAAGTAATTAGTATGAAATTCATTCATGTGAGTTCTTTTAATCTCTAATGCATTATTATAAACAGCTGCTAACAAATCTTCCAACATATTGATCATTTTTTTGTTGTGAATAACCAATAAGTCGTCCATATATCTAAATGGCTCCAACAGTACATTCTGATTAAGAGAAAAAGTTTTGGAAAATTGAAACTCCATCACAGATAAGACCATACTATAAGATGACTATAAGATCTTTAATGAGAATGCGAGTCTCAGCTCATGACCCAAGTAGAGGTCTATTGCCGCGGTTCATTAGGGGTATTAAAGGGAGCTGGAATTGTCTCATGGCTGGCCAGCTCCTTGCTATTCCTGAAACATTTCATCCTCTTGTCACGAATAAGAACCCAAATACATCCTATAGGCCCCTTACGCAATGCAATACACCGTCTCATAAACTGTTTATAGACAAAGGCAAATATTGCACCAACACTGGATCATAATAATCGAGAGATGAGCGTCCATACAGTGTTTCTGTTAGGAACACCTCTGTCGGATAAGCTTTCGTTCCTGCTCCGTCTCAGCCAGCCTATTACGCATCGTCCTTTGTTTTTATCCTGATTCAAGCTCATTTCGCTCCCAATCTCCAGCTCATCTGTAAATAGAAATAAGAAAGGGGACATTCCTGACTTTGAAAATTCCCGCCGAGCAATAACCGAGATACTGCCCACAAGAGCCGATGCGAAACGAAATGGGCTATTTCTCGGCTATTCCTCGGCCAGAACTCCCAAGGAAATTAGGCGCTCAAAGGAGATTACGAAAAAATTACGAAAAAAACCGACCCGCCTCAACTTGTTAAAATAAATCTCCATGCTGATCAATTCATTGAAGTCATTATAGGCTTTTATTTTGCGCTCTCAGAATCAAAATCATTGTCGGATTTAGCGCAGGGTTTAAATTTACAAACCCAAACCTCCATAAATCCATTAATCTGATTTTTTCTCCCACGGCGATATAAATTTACGTTAAGAATCAGAACAATTATTCAAGAACCGAACTTATAAGCTTTTTTTCATACTTCTTAACGCACATTTACTTTCCCTATTTGTTAATTCCTCCGAAACATCTTAGCACTCGACTGCTCTGGAACTGTAGTGGTATGGTTGTTTATTGACTCTATACTCCAATTGAAGGTACAGGACACCCAAAAAAATCAATTTTCAGATTTTATGCTTATCTTGGAAAGAGTCACACGCTGATCACAGTGTTATCTCTGAAATCGTCCGAGACCTTCTTTGAACAGAGTTATAGCTCTTCAGAGATGCCTAAAATTTGAGGCTGAAAATTTGGTGGACAAGTTGTCTCAGGCCTGTATTTCTCTTCATTCGCAATCGTTGCGCGAGAGCGAGCCAGGATAAGGAGACAGTCCGGTAATGGACTGAAGAACCACGACTTGTTGGAATTTATCCATCCATCGAGCCGCTATCGAGTTCGAAAATCTGTTAGGGGGTCGGGCCTGTGGTGGTGAGCGAAGGGGGTCGGGCATGTGGTGGTCGCTTATATTTCGCTTATTTGGAGGAATTGAGATCTCGTATTTGGCACGTGTTATACAGGAGGGGTCTTCTACATAATTACATGAAAATCTCAAAATTCGTATCTGAGGGTGTACTGTGCCTCTAAGTCAGTGTTTCAAATATTGCTCTATCGCTGATCTTTCCTCCTATAAATCAATGGAATCGCCTTCACTCTATCCTCCTTTATACCCTTCACAGACCCCTATTCACTCGCTATTCATAACTGAAAACAGAAATTTCGTAAAAAAACCCACTTTTTCAAATTCAGATGTTTCAAACCTTGATATTTTGGTTTATAAAGAAATTCCAAATTGACTCTCACATAATCCTAATATAAGCAACTACTGGTGTTGCACATAACATGAAGATACAATGAACCGACAATTTTTATAATTCCACTTATATGTATGGGAACATTAATGTTTCGTCACTCCTTGTACGACTCGCAGATACATTCACCTATGGTTCGGCAGAGAGTTCATGCAGATTTTGAATGAAAACGTAGGAAAGGGTGAGGTCTTCATTGTTGAGAGTGGCTATAATGCAGTCAACGTGATATTATGGCAGTGACCACGGCTCTCGAACCGAACCTAAAACCGGTCAAATATAATTAGAAAATGGCAATTCTTTCATTGTCCGTACTTGTTGTGTATTCTCATACACATGAACATTACATACGTCGTAGCGTAATTTATTAGTCGTCCAAAGACCTACTTGGCTTATCCTTTCGATGGGGTCCATGTATTGTTTTTTTTTCGCACTTAAGTCGAAGCTGCGGTCGTTACAACAGGGTTGACCTCTGAGTTGCATTGCAAGCGTAGCTATGGGGCTATTCATACTTCCAACCTCTTGCTCTGCCAGAGCGGCCCGCTCGGAAAAAGAGGTGAGTTTGAATGAAAACACGACATCCCACTCCTCCCGCTTCCCCAGTGAAGTATGAATTCTCTAGGGACACCGCTCCGGCGGGGCAGGAGTGAGCGAAATTAAGTAGCTTACGGGGATTCTCTTGTTACATAGCGGAAACTGAGCGTCCCTTGTCCGAAACTAAAGTTCAAAAAGCACTAATCGGAAATTCAGCTCTTTCGCTTTTTGTTCAACGCCGCCTGCTTGCTAAAGTGTGCCCGAATGAGAATGGCGGCCCACGCGGCCGGTGTGCTTGGCAGGCGGCCGTCGCATGTGCCGCCCTCGGACGAGTGTTGGATTTCAACAACGACCGTCACCTCTCTCCCCGTCTAAAGAGCTGATTGATCGGCGCAGTGCTTGCTGCCAGCCGGTGCCGGCCCGTTCGTAGTCGATGGCGGTGGCGACTTTTCGCATGCTCGTCCGAGAGCGGCGAACGCGACGGCCGCCTGCCAAGCACGCCGGCCGCATGGGCAGCCATTCTCATTCGGACGCACCTTACCTATCTCAGGTTTTTTTTGCTCCACTGGAATTCTAACCCCTCGGCGAAAATCACAGACCATCTCTCCTACGTTTTTTCTCACCTTGAGTATTTGCGACTGACGAAAATTTAACGTGATGTAACTAAAGAACAAAAGAGAAAACAGGAAAACAAACAATCAACCTCAAACGGAATATTCAAAGCAAAGATACCATAAACCAATGAAACGAGAACACCGATGGATCAGTCCGAAGAATAGCACAGGGAAACGAGCATCCAGCACTACGGAGGCTCACTTCGCTGCTCCCCGGAAGCCAGTTTCACGTTCACTATGTTCTTATAAGCGCCGAAGTTCATAAGAATAGTATCGTCCCTACTGAGATCTTCGAATACCGGAACAATTCTATTAGTGAAGAAGCAGCGCCGACACTCAAGATTTTACACGGTACGGTGGAATTTAATCGGACCCCTCGGGTTACCGAATCTATCGTTTTCACGAAATCCCCAGGCCTAAGACCAAACTTGCCATTGAAAAGGATATGATGGAACAGAAACAAATCAATTTTCTCTCTTCTGAAAGCCAAAGGCTCAAGGCCAAAGAGTGCATTTCTGTCAGCAGCGGAGGGCAATTGCCCATAAATGAAGCCATGCTGTCTGATAAGAACTCTTCTAGTAAAACTGTTCTGTATCTTTTCCAATCTATCAATGTTCTTGAGTTTGGCGGGGTTGAATACCGGGGTACCGTACTCGAGTAGAGGCCTTACATACGTGGTGTAAGCTCTGATAAGCACAGAGGGATTGCAAGTTGACAAACACCTGAAAATATTGTTCATAGCAAAAGTTGCTTTATTCGAAATAGGTTCACAGTGCTTATCAAAACTCAGACTTGTAGTAATAGTGAACCCCAAATCAGTTATTTGGTCAACTTCTTGGATCTGACAGCCACTGGCAGTATATTTACTGTTAGCATTGCTATTACCTCAGTGGAGAACCTTCGATTTTTCTTTTACCAACGGGAGACTCCAATCACGTGACCAAGTACTAACAATGTCAATAGACTGTTGTAGCAGGATACAGTTCTCCGGTTGGGAAACGTTTGATATATCTTGATATCATCCTCGAATGCACTGAAACCGGTGCCACAGGAAGTGACAAGACCGGCGATTTCGTGAGTGTATATGTTGAAAAGTATGGTCGACAATACCCCGCCTTGTGGTACACCACTCAGGACTGGCCTTTTAGTCGAGTGAGAAGAGTCAACACAGACCGAGAACGTCCTGTCAGTTAGGAACGAACGTACCCATGAAACTATTCGCGGATGCATACCAACCATTGAGAGTTTTTGCAACAATTTGTCATGAGGAACCTTATCAAAAGCCTTAGCAAAATCAAAATACACAACATCAACACTATTCCCAACATCTATGAAAGCCGTCCACTTGTTTAGCGCTTCTATGGATGCCGTCACAGTGGGCTTCCCTCCCTGGAAACCATGTTGGAAGGGAGAGATAACCTGATTTGCTTCCAAGTGACAAACGATTCTCTTCTTCAGAATTTTTTTTTTCAAACAGCCGTGAGAAAATAGATGTTATACTGATTGGCCTGAAATGAGCAGGGTCTGTGAAAGGGTTTTTCTGGAATGGGAGTGACAAATGATTGCCTCCATTTGATGGGGACTTCATCATACATGAAGCTCAGATTCAAAATATACTCCAGGGAACCTGCAATATCAAGAGCGATTCGCCTGACAAAGCTGAGTGGTATGGCTTCAGGAGTGATAGAGTTGGATGAAGGCCAGGCAAGATGTTCCTTGATATTTTCATCTTTGTAAAACCAACATGAATCAGAAATAACATCGAAGGACTTGGAGACAGGTAGACTGTCCATAGAGAAGACGTCAGAAAACGAATTTTGAAATACGTCCGCCAACAACTCAGCTCTATCACTAGCATTCCTCACCAGTGCGCCATTGGGGTTTTTGAGAACTCACACCTGGTTTTTCCCGGAGTTTAGAGTTGAATGAATCCGAAGAAGGAATGTTTATCATTTGACTCGACAGCTTTTTTCTCAGTATAATTATTATACTTCTTCAATTTATTAGCAAAACGTTCACTAACTTTTTTGAAGCGTTCCCAGAATTCAGCACAGTCCTGAGTTTTAGCCAAATGCTACGCCTCCGATTTCAACCGCTCAAGGTTAGTTAAATGCGGTGGGAGTCTTCGTTTATTACGGTAACACGGGTCGAGGGGAACGAAAGTATCAATGCAATGCTGGATGATAGAAAGAAAAAGCTCGTACTTCTCGTCCACACTGACAACAGTGCCCAAGGAACCGAACCAGTCTACATGAAGTAAATGGTTGCGATTAGCATCGAGATTTGCTTTCCTAAAATTCCTTCTATACACAACGGGAGCATTACACCTCGGAAGGTTAAGTGCAAAATCAGCGGTAGAGTGATCACTGGACTCCAACGGCGGAGAAATGCTTACTGAGTTGACCATACAGTTATCATTACACAGAACTAGGTCAAGAACATGACCACCACGGGTCGACGCCCTAAAAATTGCTCAAGGCCATGAGTAGAGCACACAGTTAAAAAAACTTCTTGAGATGGAACTCACATTGGCAAAAGCAGATGGTTCATTCCAATTGATATCCGGGAGGTTAAAACCGCCTGTGATGATAGAAGGCCAGCTACAAGAAATAAGGTCGTCGATAGTACTGAACAGTTGCTCAGACAAATTCGAAGTACAAGATGGTGTCCTGTACACAACCAGAAACCGTATGGGTTTCAAGTCGATTTCAAAATCCGTGCAAAGGATTTCATATGCATCAGGGACAGAATCCTGGAACACAAGAACTGGACAAAAAGTTTCCTAGCCAGAAAAAGAACTCTTCCACCCTTTTTGCGAAGACGGTCTAACCTCAGAACTTCGTAGTGCGAGCACCAGTCACTCAGTAGAGAAACCGACCCAACCCCACTGTTCAACCATGTTTCAGTTAAAGAGATAATGTCCGTGTCGAATTTTCGAAGCAAGCATTTCACCGCGTCAACGTTCTTTAACAGTGAGCGAGTATTAGTCTCTCATAAACTCGGGGGGTGAATAACAGGTGAGCGTGGCCTGTTTTGGCACTTTTTCTGTCGGGGGACCACTTTCCACCTTAGAAAGTAAACGCCGCGCTCGGCGAAACGCATGATTTTTGTGAGGGTATTGGGTAGTAAACTGTACTCCCTTAGGGAATACTTGGGGAGTGAAAAAAGGGTTACTCCCTTAGGGAATCTTGGGGAGTAATTTGAAAATCGCGCTTTACTGGAAAGGAATGCGCATTTTCGATTTTTTTTCTCCCGTTCGAGTATCCTTCAAGATTTTCAAGCTGTAGGCACGGATAAGCGCGGACTGCTCAGTAAAACACCGATGCGACTACACTTCTGCGTCGACTGTTTTTTTTGAATAATTTTTATTGGCGAATGAAACGTAGATTGAGTCTGAAAATCTAATTTTGTTACTCTTAGCAGTTGAAGCGTCTATCTAGCGTCACGCAACTGAGGCTAGCTCCATGAAAAACTGTTTTATTCCTGTCGGAAACACGAAAAACCAGATGTTTTTTCACGAGCCTTCATGATAGCCACACAGCAGGTTTAGAGATAAAACGCTCCGAGTAGACATATTCGCTAAATGTAATTACATGAATGGTGTAATAAATGATTATTTGAATGAATATTCGCAGTTGTAAATAGTGCGCGCTTAAGACAAAATTTATTATTGTTTCATGTTTTTGTGCAGGTTTGCCTTTCTAGTGAACGAAAATGCCGAAAGGGCCCCTGAAAAACCTCCATTTGTATAGAAAGACGAGTTGGAATGCACTATAAAAGTGGATTTGAAGTTTGCGCCACGGTCGGGTTTGAAGCTTCTCTGAGTTTGAGGACCTGGTAACCGTCAATTTTGAATTGTTCCTGCATGTTGAACTTTCCATTTCGTTTGACGATGGCATCAAGAATCTATGAGAACTTCTTAATGATTGACTCGACATTTATTTATTAGATGGCGCGTTTTCAGAGCAAGTTTTGTGGGTGATGTCAGCTATCCCAAATTCTTTAATTGTTCACGAAAAAATTGTAATGGTTTCCCGTGCGCACGACGCCTATTGGACATCCAAAGAATCATCAACTAGTAAACATCAGAACTCCAATTTTACCTAAATGGTGTAATTCATTAATATCTGAATGAATATTTGCCGTAACTATGAACCTACACTGCCTGACGGACGAGAAAGCGCGCTCTATGGGGAGGGCGCGGCGCAGCCGCGCCGCCCCTAACGCAAGACGCCGGCCGTCGAAAACCATTATCGATTGGGTGCAGTGAATGTTTCTGTTCCTTTCCTGTTCCCTTTGTTTCTGTTTCTGTTGATTTTCACTTTCAGTGGTTTCCCCCTGTAGCAGACCAAAAATTGCACTGAAGTTGAACAAAACCTCATTTTAGAGAAAGTTCAAAGAGCGTTTGCAGGAATCAAGCCAGTTTTTGTTTTGCTCTAACTTGAAGCTTGAGTTTTACGCTTCTACGCTGGCAAGCTTGTCAGCAGCAAAAATTACTATTGCGGATAAAGCCCCAATAGCATTACTCCTTCACCTATCATGAAGGGGGAATCCGGCTCCAAAGTACTCCTATCAATCAATGACGGGGGAGAAGAACGTAAACGCCAACCGAACAGGGACTTCAAGCGGTAATCAGTTCTATTTTGGTAGCTCGCTCAACTTTGGCGCAAATTTAACTACCACTTCATGAAACTAGAGTGCTTCAGCTGCCTGAAACCAATATTTTGTAGATGGTACCCGTTTACCGACGTTTACTCAAGGTATTAAACACAGGGTATACAAAGAGGGAAAGTTTTTATCATGTTTTCGCCACAAATTATCAAGTTTTGATAGAAGTTCCACAAAGTCTCCAGTTAAGATAGGCGTCGAAAAATATACAATGTACCGTATTTCCTGACTCTATGACATTGCTCACCTGCGTGCGTACGCGTCACGGTTCGGTGAGTGTCGCGCGCGCTTCGAACGCGGAAAAGCCGCCATCGTATGGAAGAGTCATCTGCACCAGAAACGGCAGAACGGTTATCGTTAGTGGCATAAAATGTGTACAGCAATTCAAATAATGCTCCAAAACATGCTTATTTACTTGATTTCACTTGAATGCTGAGATGTCGCGTCGCCGCCCTTCCCGCCGCTCGCGACACTCAACGGCCGCGACGCAGAACGCACGGGTGAGCAGTGGCCTCTCCCCGTATTTATTTCCTTTAGTTGAGCACAAGGGTGCGCTAGTTTTTTACTTCCCTTATCCGGTATGGCTCGATTTGCATCATTTTGGAATGCGGATAAGCTCAATTGACGCCGCGGTGGAAAGTTATCAATGTTATCAGTGGTCAACAGTCAACAATAACAGATAGTCAAATGAATTTACATCATTCCGTATGCGTCAACTCCCTAAATGTCGTTGATGATGGGCAAATGAAAGTGTGGGAAGACGTCTTAGGCCCGAAAGCTTATTCTTTTGCCTTACTTCTCAACGAGTGGTGAGAGGGCTTCCAGAATTACGGCTCAAAATTGACTGCATCGGTTGAGGATCGCGAGAATTTCCACTTCTTAGAGCCGACAACGGCTCTAAGATTTGAGAAATTTCACATATTTTTTCCGAAGGTTCCCTTTTTGACTTCAATTTTGCTGAACGATTCCCATTTTGGAATGATGAAACATCTAACAGATGATATCGTCGTATGAGTACAACTTTTAAAACTTGTCACCCAAAACATAAAATAATACCACTCATTGCCGCATTTTGTGCAACATGTGAGAATTCAATATTATTGATCATTAATATTTGATCTTGCATGATGAGAAGAATTTCCCAAACAAGTGATTTGGAGCCATCAACAATCAAAAATCATTGCGGTATTTTGTGCAGCAGGCTAAAAAATCAATACTATTGATTGGTATTTATCGATAATGACTGATGAGCAAAATTCCCCAGCCAAAAAAACCAATCCCACCAGCAATCACCATTCCCTTTGTGCAAAAAGCGCGAAAATCGATAATATTGATTATCGATCGATGACGTGTCATCAGTACGGATTCGGACAGGTTAAGTACTTATCTCCGATGACCTGTGTTGATTGGCTGCAGATTCATCCACTTACCCCGGTCTCCACAGCCGTAGCAGAAAATAGCAGTTTTCGTGTTCCACGGCTAATTTAGTATGTAAACCCACGATTTTGAGGTACCCTTCAAAGTTAAGATATCAAGTTCAAATTGGAACAGGAGCGACCTGCATCCATTTAAAGCCTCCTGTCCAAAAATGAGCTCCCTAGCACAATTTTAAGTGTACCAACAAGATCGTGTACGCCGTCTGAAAAAAAGGAGATTAACAACAAAAACTCGCGGTATTTCAATTTTTACTCGAAAACCAGTGAACCACATCCAAACTATTTTTGGGTGGTATACCCAACCTTTTGCGCTCTTTTCAATGCAATTTAACTCTTATTTCTACGTTCGCTCTGAACTGAGATTTCGAAAAAGGGGTTGCGCGCGGGGCCTATTCAAAACCAAATCTGGCGCGCGCTTCGCGCGCACCACAATACTATACGGTTTTCTGCGCGCACGACGCCTTCAAGGTTTTCTGTCGAAAAAGCGTTGCTTAAAACGATGCGTTTCAGAAGCGAAAGTCTATGGACACCGAATCCGCCATTGAAGCCTGATATATGCAGTAGAGTAGCGGTGACAAATCGACAGACATTGCATATTTGCGGATACTGCTTTCACACTTTCCTCGGCCTAGGCTTAGCGCAGCGTTTTACACATGCACAAGCTGTTTCACAGTTTGCACAAGTTTTACATGTGCAGTTTTTGAATATGGGTTCTTTTAGTTCATGGTAATTTTTAAATAGAACTATACCTTTGAAATATAGCTATTACTATGACAAATCCGTAGCACATATTCCTCATTAGCTCTTCTGAATCGTTGTATGAACTTGTGAGAAAATGATCTCTAGCAGAATTTTTCTAGAAATGGTTTCAAAATAAAATCATACAATTTTACATCTATTATGTACTATGTACCTCTCTTCGACGTTCTTCGACGATAACGAAAAAGAGCGACATTGCTTCTGTGGCATATGATTCTTCTGGGCGAAAACTTAAAAATATGCTCCAATCCGATTAATCTCCGATCTTTAGAAAAACTCTAATAGAGTTTATTTTCTCACAAGTTCATACAACGATTCAGAAGAGCTAATGAGGAATATGTGCTACGGATTCGTCATATTAATAGCTATATTTCAAAGGTATAGTTCTATTTAAAGATTACCATGAACTGCCGAGGAATGTGTAAACGCATGTTAGGATCTGTGTTATAAATCTAGGATCTGTGCCATGTAGAATATGTGTTATGTATGAATTTAGAATCTGTGTGCCATGAATCTGTAATATTTCGTTACTGTTGAGTTCAATGATTGAAATTACGAGTATTTCATTAAATTGGAGCATTAAAGAGAATTGGAGTTTGAATTGGAGACAAATAAAGTTGAATCTCAAGTTTTTCCTTGTGCGTTCTGTCCCATATATATGATTCGAGCAATCAGAGGTACGAGGTTTATGGGGTCGTTTATAGTACCGCCGCTGAGCGGCGCGGCGAATGCTATCTCACGGTATTGATCACCCGACGCCGCACGATCAATATTATAGGATTGTATTTCGCCGGGCCGCTTGGCGGCGGAACTATAAACGATCACTAGCAGTCATACGGATTCACTGGGGTACTGTAGGGGTACTGTAGAAGGGTAGAAAGCGGTATCCATAACCGAGAACAGCACCGCAGTGGTCTGAGGGGCACTGATTTTACTCCCCAATACCCCACGATAGGCACCCTCTGATTCCCCAAGTACTATTCAAAATCAACCCACGCCCTCACAACAGGCACCTTAGGAGGGTACGACTCCGCCCATTTTGGGGGATGGATAGCAGCTGTCGGTGCTATCCAAAGATGTTTGGGAGCCTATTCACCCCCCGAGTTTATGAGAGGTGGCAATACATGTAAGGCGGCACAAATTTATCCGGGGAGAGTTTAGCAGTTTCCCGAGCTCGTAGGGGCTGGGTCACCCTAGGAAGATGCAGGAGGATCAGTTACAATGTTCGAGGTGCTGGCCTAAATTACATTCACAGGAGCAACGATATTCCCGGAACTAGAGTTGGGAAGCTGCCGTTGGGCCCTGACCCTGTCCTTTCCTCCTTTGAGAGTAATTGAGTATTGAGTAAGAAACACAAACTGCAATATAAGAACGATCGAGAAAAATATGGCAGTCGGCAGAATATATTCTTTTTCTTCCCCTACGAACTCCCGTGGCGACCGGGTAGAATATAGTTGCGAGCCGTTCAGAAATAAACGAAACGTGAACACCTGCTATCAACAAAAAAGCTTTCAAAAATCACTAAAGGAACGAACGACAACAAAACCACACGTGCCGTTCGGCTGCGCTCCGGTCGATTGATTTTTCTGCGAAGGCGCTCCACAGACATTTCACACAGATTCGAAACTCTTCCAAGTTAGCGGTCTCTAACGAGACTCGTCCAAGAGCTCGTCCACAAGAAAGTGGATGAAACTAGTAATTTAACACGGGCTTTCGACGTTATGAGCAGCCGCAGTAGATGGCTATACTGAGGAGAACTCGAAGACGAAAATTATCGCGAACAGTGCCTTTATCGTGGGCGCCGCGTGTGCATTTCAATGCCGGCGTGTTCACATCGTTAGCCAATCAGTGATTTACACTGTAACCAGGCAGTGACAGCCGGTAGCTGCCACCTTCCGAGGGGATTGCTACTGGCCCTGGTACAGGAAAAAGGGGTGTCGGCAATCTCCTGGACGGAAGTGCTCACAATTTTGGGTTACAAGTTTTCTTCTTTTTCTGCCGAACGCCACTTACGGTTTCTTTTTATCGGATTTCGCCGAAATCCATTCCAGATTTCTCAAAATCGTTTGGCGATGGGGTCCACTCTTTTCAGTGCGACACGAGGGCAATCTCCGGAGCTTAGGCTCCATCCACAGCAGACGTCCCAGAGTCGAGTGAGGCGGGAGGTTTGCATCTTTAACCTTTGTTGTTTATCTGACACCCCAGCGACCACTGCGGCCGGCCTGTCGCTGACGGTGGAGGCATAGAGGCTGTAGCGGCTGTCACTAAAATTATCAATACCATTGTTAACCCCTTGCCGTCCTCGGAAACGTTGCATGCCCAGCGGTAGAGCGTCATGCGCCAGCGTTACAGCGCTGGCGCATGACGCTCGGACGCCTTGACGCTAGCCGCCTGTCGTTTTCTGTGAGAGGATCCTTACACTCAACCTCAGCTATTCATAGTGGAACAATCATTTTCATGGAACTAGTAATGCAGACACAGAAATAGTTGGCAGCTCGAACGAGTGTTGGATCGAAGTCATATGATCACACGCCTACGTTCAGTTTTCACTCGATTCTTTGGAAAAATAATTTGGGACGAATTCAAGGAAAATTCAGATCGGGGTGCAACTACAGTCTTTTCGCCTCTAATCATTCTACATATCTGCGACTTCCAAGTCGAAGCATTTGTTGGATCCCACACATGGAGACTGCCTCTTCGACCAGCAATGAGTGGGACAGTTCTTATCTAATGATTTTTTGCAAAAGCAAAAAATGCTTCACGGCAGCCGCACCTATATAGCGTGTCCTTTCATCCCAAACAAAGATTATTGGGACCATTCCTTGTTCATCAGTATTTGCTCTTCAATCCTACAGAGCGACATCATGCTGTATGTAGTTCTGTTGATGATTCGATGTTTGGAAGCGGTGGTGGAAATATTATAAACACTGATAAAAAGTATGAAACATTATTGTGCTGCAGTTGTGATCGTGTATCTCTGGATGGGGGGGGGGCTCGAAGCTGCAATAATAGCTTCGTTATAAAAGTTTAGCGATTGTGATTGAGAGAACGCAATGATTGAAATGGAGAAAAAACTGTTGAGTTTCCAAGATAGCGAGTTAATTGCTGCATCACGGCCTCCCAAGGGATAGGACACAAACCACATCCATGTCTCTTCCAGGCGATGGATTAGTAAAAACAATTTTTTGATTGCCAGAAAGACAGATGTTGGTTGATACAATGTAAATGTAAGGGATCCTCTTCTACATATGTTGACTGTGCAGAAACATGGTACCGCGACTAGCACAGCCCTGACTGTCGCATCAGCTGCGGGGAGAAGCCATTCCGTTCTGCTTTGGAAAACATTAGACATTCAATTGTGTTATACAAATTAAACAGCTAATTGAAGTAATTATCTAATAGATCATATCGTGAAGCGGTTCAGGCTTATAATTTGATGGAGGTTATGGTATGAAAACCGTTAAAATATTAGTGGCTGCAATCCTCAGATATGAATTTTGAGATTTTCATGTAATTGTGTAGTAGACCCCTCCTGCATAACACGTGTTAAATGCGAGATCTCAATTCCTCCAAACAAGCGAGATATAAGCGACCACCACAGGCCCGACCCCCTTCGCTCACCACCACAGGCCCGACCCCCTAACAGATTTTTGAACTCGATAGCGGCTCGATGGATGGATGAATTCCAACAAGTGGTCGTTCTTCAGTCCACTACCGGACTGTCTCCTTATCCTGGCTTTCTCTCACGCGACGATTGCGAATGAAGAGAAATACAGGCCTAGACAACTCGTCCACCAATTTTTCACCCTCAAAATCTAGGCATCTTTGAAGGGCCATAACTCTGTCCAAAGGGGGCCTTGGACGATATCAGAGATACTACTGCGATCAGCGTGTGACTCTCTCCAAGATAAGCATGAAGTCTGAAAATAATTTTTTTGGGTGTCCTGTGCCTTTAAATGTGGTCTTCTATGCGTTTATTGAGCTGTCAATTTATGTGCAGTTGATGAACTCTACATAAGCAATGAAGGCTGACAAAGAATTTGGAGACTTCAAAATTTATACGAGAGAATTTCCCTCGTATCTACTTTGATAAAGTGGCAAAATCAATACACTAAACCAATATCTGAGTAATAGTGACCATAAGACCACCCCTGAAAACAGCGTTTACCTACAAACAAGATCTCCGATCCAGTTGTGATTATAATTTTTAGTTTTTATGTCTAAAATAATGGCGGAGTACTTGTTTTTGTTCTGGTTACGAAGGGGTTGGGGCAGGGTTCAGGCCGTCGGCGCCGTTCATGATTGCTCTGCGAGTGCTGGAGATAATCAATAATTGGTGTCTCAGGCGCTATTCACACTACTCAACGCCAGCGCAGCACGCGCGTGCCGCGCTGGCGTGGCATTTGTGTATGAATGGCTTGACGCCCCGCCCGCGCGGCACGCGCGTCACGCTCCGCCTGCTCCGCCATGGCGTCGCCGCTGCAGTATTCACACTGCCACCCGGAATGCCTTGGCGTTTTCATTCACTGATATTATTTATCGATCGTCTCATTCATTCCAGCTTCACCGTTCCGCCATGGCGTCGCCGCTGGAGTATTCATAGTCGCTGCAAGCGCGGTACGCGCGTCACGCGCGTATAAAGTATGCATACACAGACGCCACGCCAGCGTGGCACGCGCGTGCCGCGTTGGCGTTGAGTAGTATGAATAGCGCCTCAGCGGTGTCTCGCCGCGACGAACACGCGTGGCACGCACGCATTCGAGGAGGTAATGATAGTCATGAACATCGATCAAGCGATATCACATTAGATCGCTGCGTCGAGGCTATCTCTCGACCATTGATCGACGATAGGTAGGGTTTGCGAGGGAACGATTTTTCAATGCAACGCAACCCCTTTTCTGCCCCGCACTGCGATCATCAAACGCGCCAACGCCACAAACCCTGTCCCAACCCATCGTAATATTCGCGTTCGTGCGTGCCACCCCTGTAAACCGATGTTCGTTGTTTGAAACCACGACAACACGGAGCCTCTACATTCAGTTGGTCCCTCATGTTCACCGTTCATATTGAGGTGTTATTAGGGCTTACTCCCAGCGAGGTCTCTTCTGCGGAAGATCAGGTATCGCTCGAGTTTTCTCAATTGCGGTTCTCGTCTTCTAAAACAAAGAAAACTGACGATTATTAGAATAATTTTACCTTGCAGCATTGTAGCAGAGGTTTTCCACAGGACTAGGGCCGAGTTTGAAAGCAGGGCTCGTCAGGTTAACAGCTTTATGCGCCCTTAGACGCAGAGTTAACGAAGAGAAACTTGCACGTTTTTTTTGGCCGAAACGTAAACTTTGGGCCTCTCTAAGAGGATTAAGAACGGAAGTATGACGAAAAACCGCCGGTAAGTGGGTGAAAATCTCGAGGGCAACCAACCCATTAGGCCCCTCCACCCACGTCCTATAACAGTTCCCCTTAATTCGTGGTTAAATGAGCGATGGTTTCTGATCAAAAGCTCCGTTCTACCCTTCATTCTCAACGTTTCTCTTTACTCAGGTCAGCTCGCATACATCGGCTGCAAAAAACGGGAGTTACAAGCCTCGGACAAATCGTCCACAATGCTTCCCTAGCTGAATTTTGAGAGGCCATGACTCCGTTTCCAGGGATCTTGTACGATTCAAGGGACATCATTGAAATCAGCATGGGATCGTTTTCAAGATAGGCGGAAAAACAGAAAAACGGCTTTTATCGTGAACGCTGCCTTTAAAGACAGGGTACGCACAGAAAACTGTGTTGAATTTTGTCACTACTTTGCACACGTAGCTCTAGCAGGTTCTAGAATAACACCAAGAAGCCACCAAAACACTCGAATTTTAGAGAAAAACTCGTTTGAATATGCCGGAGCATTCGGCCTCCTTTTTTCACGTCTGTCCCGTGTGGCTTGTGTAATACGCAAATGTCAGAAAACTAGACGTCTGAAATGGCTTAGCCTCTTTAGCTCCTTAAATTGACTATTTCTTTTGGCTTTTCCATTGTCAGAAACTCCCAACAAAAATAAGAAGCATACATTCATCCGTTTGAACTCGGACTCTTTCGAAAAGAAGAATATAGAATTCTGGCTTCACCCGGCCTGTCGGAGGCTGTCGTGGCGATTCCGCTCCTCGTGCTAGATGATCGACCAGGAAAACGGCTTTTTAGACCATGGAGCAGTTTGAAGAGGCTATAGCATTGTGAAAACGCAGCATTGAGGTCTCAAGCTTTGCCAACTATCTTCACTTGGTTCAAACATTGGATTCAGAAGTAGAAACCAAATGTGGTTTTCTGCTTTGACGCTGCCTTTAACCGTCGCCGCGTTGGTCGTACGTGGACATATAGTAGAGCTGCCTTGCTGGAAGAGACTGTTCTCTCGTGCTAGAAGTGCCGGATTAAACAGCAGATGGGTTCTTACTGCCACCTGTTGATCAGCGAAGTTCATCGGTTTCATATGAACACCAGCCAGATATGAATTTTCTAGGATAAACCTAGCCAGAAGTCTATAAAGGTTGGAGGGTGCCACCCTATAAGAGAAAATTTTTGGGTAGTTAAAATATGCGTTGTGACGATGTTTTCCGATGAAAATATATTCAACCTGGAAGGTTGCTGCACCCATTGTTGGCTCGACATCAAGGTTGAAACAATGAACACCTGTGGACGCAACGTCGGAAGCAGGGGTGCGCGGAAAATTCTTTCTGGTAAATTTTTTACCGAAACCTTTTACCGAGATCATTTTTCGGTGAATACTGTAAAAACGGAAAATTCGGTAAAAATTCTGACTTTGTCTCTCTGGTGCCTATCCCATTGGATAGCAAAAATAACCGATAATATTTATGTATCACTTTAAAAAGTGCATGAGGATAGTGCAAATAATGAGTGAGTTTTAGATATTAAAATGGGCTCAACGGCTGAACTTATTCAGCGGGACGTTGATTTTGAGAAAAAGTAACATTTCAGAAGTTTCTGTCATGAAAGCCTTTCTGTAGTCACTCAAAATCAGGCCAGCTGAAGAAAACACTTCCCGCCTCAAGTGTGCCAGGAGGCGCGTAAAAGTACTAATTGGTCAGTGAGGAAAGGTGCGCGTACGATTATTCAACAATGGAGTCGTTCCAGAACTGCAGTGGATTCAGTGTTGTGTCTGGGGCTTCGAAAAGAATTTTTCCAGTTCCTGAAATATCTGCTTCAAGACTCTGCTGCCTTGAGACCCGTTGACATTTTTGAATAAAATATGCATCTCTCGGAGTAAAATCTCGATAAGAAAAACCACGTGACACAAAAGGTGAAGAGATCGTATGTATGAACATTTAAAAAGTAAGCCAAAGGCTTGAAAAAATCAACAAAAAGAAGGATGAAGAAGGATATCGCGCCAAATACATGCCTTGAAGGCACAGGACACCCAAAAAATTAGTTTTCAGATTTCAATGTTTGAACTCAAAAAGTAACTTCTTACCACGATTCTCCATTCCTTAGACTTTTCTGAAAAGAACAGACAGTTGCCGTAGCTACCTTCATCACTCTCGTAAAGATAACTTCCGAAGAGTAGAACGGTAACTGAACTGCTGCTTTCGGTCTCTTTGAGTGAGAGTACAACAAGACGTTTCCTCTCGCATGCGTCCATCTTAGCCTTTAGAATAACTTTCATTAGGCTACTCGCATATTCGGGGAAGAGGATGTCCATGTTTTTGAAAGTGTCCTGAATTTTTTTTACCAATTGAGGATATTGTTGAAATTTTCAAGATGATTTACCTTGCACTTAACAGTAGCAAACCCGTGAAATACGAGTAAAAAGTAGGCCGATTAGGCAAAAGACACCCAATTTTTTCGGTAAAAATTTCGGTAAATTTCAAGAAAAACTTGGTAAATAGGTAAATCAAAATTTACCGAATAAACACCTGTAAATCCGGAAAATCGGTAAATCGATAAACGGAAAATGCACACCCCTGGTCGGAGGTGAGCGTCCTCGCGTCGCATAGACACTGGCTCACTGAAGATATGCGATGATCAAATTGGCAAGCATTGCCAAGAAGGGTGGCTGGGCCTGCATAACACAGATAGTTCAGATAGCAACTATTTTCAAAAAGGAGCGATGTGGAAAAAAAACCCAAGGGCGAGGAAGATTGCCGTGCTTTATTCGACTAACAATAAGTGGGTAACAACTCAGACGTTCGCCGTTGTCTACAGGACGTCGATCCGCCCAGAACGAGTCACCGCTGGCGAACAGGCAGCTCTACGCGGGGCCGTCCCGGTGTGCTGTTGAGCAGGGGACGACGGGCTGTTAAACAGCCCATCGACCAGCAATCCCGCCGAGTGAAAAAATCCATGCGGACCGAGTTGTTGTCTACAGGACGACAAATCGGGATGTCTACGGCGGTGCAGGTGGATGGGCTGTTCTACAGAACATTCGCGAGGAGGGGTGGTGGTAGCGTCTATCAATCAATGTATCACGGAGATTGTACCGTCCGAGTTCTAATTTTTTGGTTATGTCAGATTCGCCATTCGTTTTTTTTTTTGATGATGCTGTAGACTTCTTTAGAAACTCTTCTCATGTTTTGATTAGGTGAGATCTCCTATTCGTTTTTTAATAACGTCTTTCCGTGGAGGGGGTGTCCTTCCGTGGAGGGGGTGTTGGTGTCCTGCCGAGGGGTGAACCTCGCGGAGTTCTCCGTGGTGGACCCGAAGGATTGTGTGGTTTACGGAGCTTGCTGCCACCGTCTTCGAAGAAAGATTTCGGTTTTTTCCGTCCGTTTATGAGTGTCATTTGCGTCGTCGTTTCAAGATGATTGAGAGGAATCTCTAATCGTTGGGTGGTGTTTATTTACCCTGATTCCCATCCATGTTATCAATACTCGAGGAGAGGTAAATGTAGCTAGAAGAAAAAAAATGTAGATTTGAAAAAATAAGCGTACATACAATACCGCCCGAGACATTGGGAAAAACGGTGTTTTCGGCGCTTTTTTTCCGCCGAAAAGCGCCGCTTTTTCATAGCTTCGACCAAAGTGGTCCGTTTCGGTTGCCAGGGGCATATTTAGAATCAGCATGGAGAGCTCTTCATTTTGAGCTTATACATGTCTTACCCTGGAAGCAAGGCATAAAGGGTTAACAGAATCAATCGAGTGTACGAAAACTGAAGCTAGATGTCTAATTATTGTAAATATTTGACTTCATATCAACCGTACAGATCAAGGACGAGTTATATACAAGTATGTGTGACCATTTTATTGACGTGGCGAAAGTAAAAGTTAATGTTTAACATCCGTTTCCTCACCCCTGCAGACACAGTCATCGTTCTTCGCTTGGGCTCAAAATGCCCGTGATTGTAACTGCAGTCAGTGTAGACTCTTTTAGAGCAGAAAAACATGTCTGAAGGCATTTCCCGCCGAGCGCCATCCCGATGATTTTGTTTCCGAAAAACGACCCCAGATCACCGACGTCCCGTTCTCGGCTTAAACAGGACCAATTGACCTGAGACCCGGCCTACAACTTGACTTTTTTATTCTCTTTCGAATAAGCACTGCGACATCCCAACCCGGAAAACTTGATTTTCTACCTCTTTGGGATTTGGTAAAACAGCGTTTTCTCGCCGGTTCGACGCCCCAGCAGACACAATCATCGTCCTTCTCTCGGGCTCAAAATGCCTGCGATCACACTTGCGCTGAGTCTAAGCTTCTTTAAAACAAAAATAACACGTCTGGAGGCTATTCACGCCTAGCTGCGCCCGGGTGATTTTGGATGAGAACGACCCCAAATACTTTCAACCCGTACCTGGCAACGCCTTTTCCATTTTTCGACTAAAACGGGTCTCATCCCAAACTTGATTTTTTCGACTTCGGAACCCGGCACTGCTGAGCGGTGCGGTCCAACAGGTGGTATCGAGATCAAAATTTCAAGTTTCTCTTGGCACTGTTTGCAACTGATCTTTTGTTTCTAGGCACACGTTTAGGTCAATCTTGAGCGTGATGCCAATCTGAAATTGTTCTGACTATCCAATCTCGACGACTTTTTTCGTGGCTATTGCCTTTTCTCGTGCCATAGTATTTCGACATGACCCGCAGGAAACTTTTTCTTTTGCAACAATGCTTCTTAAAATTCATACTTTGGAAACTTGCTCGGATCTTAGCGTTCCACGCAAATCGGGAGTCAAAGTTCTATTGTAAGACGCTGCCGTATTCGTTTCTGGATTATTATCAGTCCCATATCAAGCTTCGATTTTCCGAGATCCGCTATGGGCGGCCAAGGCACTGAGACAGTGTTACGTCGAGAGAACGAGCGCTCTCGCTCCCAAACGGCACTGTACGGACTCTTATCAACACCTCTCACTCGTGGAGTTTCAATTATCATCCTCAGTACGACTTGGCGGCCCTTCTCGTCTCGCGGTAGAGACAGGGTAGAGATGCAGGGCGCAGAGAAGAAGAAGACCACACCGAGAGCAAGCCAGCATGTCGCCTCATTTATCGATTCGTCATTGCGAGGCATGGGGAGAGTGAGCGCCGTTAGTTGAATCGTGCAGCCCAATTTGGCATTGAATTTTGGATTCACAAGGATTACACCAACCGGCGGCTCAGCCCCCGGTCTCCGAGGACCTTGGATTGAACACATTCAGAATTTCAAAACTATTCGGGAAAATGTCCAACATATATAACTCCATCTGAAAACGGTTCACGATCACCAATTACTCTTGAACTGTATGGAAAAACTCGTAATTTCAATTAGTATGCACTATGCTAGCACATGCATCTTTGTTATATATTGAATTCAAGTGTCCTCGAGTGAAAATGCAGTACCACACTCGAAATCAACTCTTCTGTGTTCTAATAGGTGTGCTTGCCAAACGCGCTCCGATGTGAATGGCTGGTTGACCGGCTGCCAGGCGAGAGACGCTATATACGTTGCGAAATCCGCGGGAATGAGTCACCGGGGTGAGATGCCGGTTTCCGGTCTCAGGATAAAACACACTCAGGCAATCGCGGGGGTCGGTGGCCGGCGGCCGGTTAAAACGCCCCTTTCCCAATCAAACTGATCGGATTCGGCTGATCGTCGGAGGTTTCGGCATGACTCATAACTGCCGAAGTTTTCGTGGCAATGTCTCAAACGTGGCGGAGTTTTCGGGGCAACGTGTTGCAGTGTCTGCACCGTTTTCTCTGATAATCTCTTGTGCCGAGCGCGGAAAGGACAGCCCACAATGTATACGCTGCGCTTGGATGTGAGGTGTTTGTGCTTGTCATGGTTGGCTTTGTTCGGGATATCGACGCTCTGGCGGGCGTCGATGGCAGGTTGAAACACCAATACTGTCTCTTGACCAACCACTGACGATCGCGACTGCAGGAGTGGTCAGTGGTGGTCGGTGGGAGGTGATCAGGCGAAACTTTCGGTGTAAACACGTGGGTTCGACGTCACACTGAGTGGTCGGTGAGAGATGATTAGGCAGAGCTTTCGATGTAAACGGGTCAACTGTGACGTGGCATTGTAGGGTCGGTGGGAGGTTGACACGCGGAGTTTTCGGCATGAATGGGGTAGTTTTCGGGCTAGGCCCGCCCCTTTTTGTTTCGAGCGGCAGCACGCTACCTGTTCAACTCCCCTCAACCGGCCACCGACCCCCGCGAGTGTGTGAGAACATAAAACAAAGATGCATGTGCTAGCATAGTGCATACTGATTGAAATTACGAGTTTTTCCATACAGTTCAAGAGTAATTAGTGATCCTAAACCGTTTTTAGATGGAGTTTACGTATTTTGGACATTTTCCCGAATAGTTTCGAAATTCTGAATGTGTTCAATCCAAGGTCCTCGGAGACCGGGGACCGAGCCGCCGGTAGGTGTAATCCTTGCAAATCCGAAATTCAATGCCAAATTGGGCCGCACGATTCAACTTACGGCGCTCACTCTCTCCATGCCTCGCAATGACGTATCGATAAATGAGGCGACATGTTGGCTTGCTCTCGGTGTGGTCCTCTTCTTCTCTGCGCCCTGCATCTCTACCCTGTCTCTACCGCGAGACGAGAAGGGCCGCCAAGTCGTACTGAGGATGATAATTGAAACTCCACGAGTGAGGGGTGTTGATAAGAGTCCGTACAGTGCCGTTCGGAAGCGAGAGCGCTCGTTCTCTCGACGTAGCACTGTCTCAGTGCCTTGGCCGACCATAGCGGATCTCGGAAAATCGAAGCTTGATATGGGATTGATAATAATCCAGAAACGAATACGGCAGCGTCTTACAATAGAACGTTGACTCTCGATTTGCGTGGAACGCTAAGATCCTAGCAAGTTTCCAAAGTATGTATTTCAAGAAGCATTATTGCAAAAGAAAAAGTTTCCTGCAGGTCATGAAGAATTACTATGGCCCGAAAAAAGGCCTTAGCCACGAAAAAAGTCGTCGATATCGGATAGTCAGAACAATTTCAGATTGGCATTACGCTCAAAATTGACCTAAAAAAGGTGCCCAGAAACAAAAGATCAGTTGAAAACAGTGCCAAGAGAAAGTTGAAATTTTGATCTCGATACCACTTGTTGGACCGCACCGCTCAGCAGTGCCGGGTTCCAAAGTCGAAAAAAATCAAGTTTGGGATGAGGCCCGTTTTAGTCGAAAAATGAATAAGACGTTGCCAGGTACGGGTTGAAAGGATTTGGGGTCCTTTTCATCCAAAATCACCGGGGCGCAGCTAGGCGGGAATAGCCTCCAGACGTGTTATTTTTGTTTTAAAGAAGTTTAGACTCAGCGCAAGTGTGATAGCAGGCATTTTGAGCCCGAGAGAAAGACGATGATTGTGTCTGCTGGGGCGTCGAACCGGCGAGAAAACGCTGTTCTACCACATCCCAAAGAGGTAAAAAATCAAGTTTTCCGGGTTGGGCTGTCGCACCGCTTATTCTGAAGGGGATCAGAAAGTAAAGTTTTAGGCCGAGTCTCAGGTCGATTGGTCCCGTTTAAGCCGAGAACGGGACGACGGTGTTCTGGGTTCGTTTTTCGAAGACAAAATCATCAGAGTGACGCTCGGCGGGAAATGCCTTCAGATATGTTGTTTCTGCTCTAGAAGAGTCTACACGGACTGCAGTTACAACCACGGGCATTTTGAGCTCGAGCAAAGAACGATGACTGTGTCTACAGGGGTGAGGGAACCGATATTAAACATTTATTTTTTACTTTCGCCACGTCAATAAATTGGTCTCACATACTTGTATGTAACTCATCCTTGATCTGTACGGTTGATATGGAGTCAAATATTTACACTAATTAGACATATAGCTTCAGTTTTCGTACACTCGATTGATTCTGTTAACCCTATATGCCTTGCTTCCAGGGTAAGACATGTGTAAGCTCAAAATGAAGAGCTCTCTATGCTGATTCGAAATATCCCCCTAGCAACCCAAACGGACCACTTTGAACAAAGTTATGATAAAGCGGCGCTTTTCGGTGGAAAAAAAGCGCCGAAAACGCCGTTTTTCCCAAAGTCGCGGGCGGTATTGTAGTTAGCCGATATCAACCTTTCTGGTTAACAAGTGAAGCCATTTTAGCGTAGTCCGGAATTAGCGAGATTGAGTACATTGCTGCGTGCTCAAAAAATCGCCGCATTCAATGCGTGTCGAATATGTATCCAACTCGAGTGACCACTCCCATTGAAAGGGGTTACTGCAGGGACACGTGCTCCAAACAGCACCACGTGCTGCAAAATTTTACCGGAGGAGCACGTGTTGTAAAATTTAATCGCAGGAGCACGTGCTGCAAGGCAGTCCAGCGTTATCGTAGCTGCACACCGACATGCAAGTCGACCAGCTCGCCGAGCACCATCTGGGGCCGCGAGTGGTTGGACGAGGTCTCCAGTGGCTGGGCGGGCAAAGCGCCAAAATCTCGTGCAATTGAACCAGCAAGGCTGCCGCTTTTTACGAAGTATTCGAATATCATTCGGAAGTCCGTTTCCGAAATATCAGAGTATTATTTGAAAACCGAATTCCCAAATTTTGAATGATTTGAAATTCCAAAAATCATTCGAATAATTTTCGAATATAACAATTCGGTCCGGAATATACCAAGTAGTCCATCTGGGAAAAATTGGGACACGAAGGAACATTTTAGATTTTATGGTCCACCCATCGTTCTGAGATAGAAACTTTTTATGATCAGCGATTAGGCCAAAATCACTCACAGCTACTAGTAGCGAGTATACTTTGACAGAATCGTATGATTCGAATAGTCATTCGACTGGAAAATTCGACCTCGAAAAGTCGAATATTTGAAAGGTTTCAATTCCCGAATAATTCAAGAAACCGAATATTCGAAAACCGGCTATTCGAAAAGTGCTAATTTCCGAATGATTCGAAAACCGAATTTTCGAAAAGTCGAATATTCGAAGAGTTCAAATTTTTGAATTATTCGAAAAACTCAAATTTCGAATTATTCGAAAAGCCGAATATTCGAAAAAAAAAAATGAAATTGTAAAAGCAAAGGATAACATCCTCGCAAGGTAAAGTGTTGTCCGCATAATGACGTCATTATTGCAATAATGTAACGTCGGCATGAATCCTAATGAGATTTTGCGGTTACTATTGAAGGTTGACGCAAACTCGGGGCCATATGATATAACATATCTGCACCGAGTTCGCGCCAACCTCCAAAGAGGAACGCAAAGTCTCTATGGGATCCACGCCGACGTTAGTTTTCCCTGGAAAAGTTGGTTGAGGGGGTCCGATTTCTGTGTTCCGGTTAGATTAGAACCGAAATAGAGAGAATCGAGCCTCATTATCAAGTTTTTTTGAGAAGATAAACCCACTTTCGATTGGTGACGCCATAAGGCGGCTGATGCATCACTGGGATGGTGATAGCAGGTCTAAGGGATGCTGATAAGATGTGTACGCGGAATCGTGGATGGAGACTCTCCTCCGATGGGATGTCTTCAGCAAAGGCGTTTCCGCGGATAGGTTGTCTACGGCACCATGGATGGGGGCGACGGGCAGTTCTCGAGGGACGATCTCTGCCCTTTTCGGATGTCTACAGGGAGCATTGCGTGAGGTGACATCTCATCCGTGTCCTGTCGACAACGGCGAACGTCTGAGAACGATAACTTTAAAAATTTTCGCTTCAATGGTAACTTAAATATAGGGTTTAAGCAATAGCCGAAAATATATGTAAAAAAAAACAGAAAAAACGGAGCGGCTGATATTACAGGGTGGCTGAAGAGTTTCCGCACGTCTTCATGTGGCTTTACAGGTTAAGCGAACCATTTGTAATCCAAAGAATCGACTCACATTATGTACCAAAAGTTTTATCAGAACAATGAGAACAAACTTAAATACGAAGAGGTACATATAAAGTTCAAAAATGCCTTTAAAAACTGTTAGGAAACTGTTGTCGTATGGTCCATATGATCGGCGCTGGTCGCATGCGCCAGCCTTAGGCAATCCTAATCGTTGCTTAAAAAATACTATTACATATCAGCTCCAAATTCGTCAGTTTTGCTAAAAGCTGCTCGGAAGAATTACGGCAAAAGAATTTTCATTGTAGGAGGACTGAGCACCGGCACAATTTTCCAATGCGGAAACTGCAGTTTCGTGATTTTGTTAAAGAGACTCTGGAGCAAAGATGCTTGATCACAGAACTCATCTGACTTGAATTAGGTGAAGCTTTGGTTGGACGCATCCTGCTTCAAAAAAAATTCAAGTAAATGATACGCACTTTGGATGGGCTAAAGATAGCTTCGATGCAGACTTCTATCCAAATTACGGCGCAAGAGTGTGCGACCAAAATGGGTGAAGTTTAACAGTGTGCTGCGTAAATGTCATGAAGCCGAAGAACATGATTTTGAACACTCCATATAACTTTATGTGCTTGAGCTCATTGTCCCTGATCTAGTACAGCGTTTGCTTTCTGAAATGTATCGATTCGATGACTCATAAGTGATCGGCATAAATTTGCGCGCCAAACTGAGAAGAATTACCGTTCGAAACCGTCCCGAAACAAACAGCCGTGGTCCACTCACTAACGGCTCAAAACGATAATGACAATCTCCCAAAACTTCAGTATTTTCGAATGCTAGCTTTGGACCTGTATGAGGACTGCAATGCCAGAATACAGCACTAGCTTTCAGTATTCCCGAAATCTATAACGGCCTGCACAAATATTTCTTTAAGAGCGGGCTGATGCCTTGTCTCCAACACTATTTAAGCGCCCCGGTGATTCTTTTACAACGCATTTTCCTATTCCTACAAACAGCCCTACCCCGCTCTTGCTCGTCCCACTATCATGTGCTTGGGCCTCAAGCGGCTAATCCTGCAAGCTTTTCCTAAACTCCCACAAACCCCTTCTACGCGTTTTCTTTCTTATCCCCACCGTTTTGCAGACTTTCCTTCTTAGCATTGCGATTCTCCTACACAGCTTTGTAGAAGCCATCCGAAGTTCCTTACGCTCTGACCGCTCGCTTGTAGTCTCTTATTGCCACGCTTCTTCTCGTAATCAACATTCACCCTCAGAACATGGCAGGCTACCTGAAACATGTACCCTTCTCGCGGGGCATTTGCTGGAGACTACTTCCCAGCTGAATCAACCTCTTTGTTGAACAAGATGAAATAAGATGACGTGACACTCGTGAATGCCGCTTGAAGAGCAATTCTAAGATCTTGAATTTGCTCTCGGGATAACTCCAAAGATCATCGAAATCTCGTATATTTCTGGGCAAATAGTTGGGTCCAAGTCTAATGAAGGATCTATTACTGGGATCCGTAAAAGGAAAAGCCTTATTCATTTCGACGCGGGATTTCGCTTGTGGCCGACATGGGCATAGTGAGAATGTCCACGAAGCCCCCGCCCTCACGCGGAGAGTTTTCCGACGGGTACAACGAGGGTTATACACAACGGGGGACCCTCATTCTCCCCGGCCTGAGGCTCTCACGTCGAGAATGACTAGCGCCCCAACAAATTAACGATTCAATGATTAAGAAATCGTAATGATATCTAAAATAATTCATTTGAGCGCTTTTTCGACGCTTCCAACGGCGTGAGCGTCCAAGTAAAGGCCATACGAGTCTGTTAGCTTCACAATCTCTACCAAGCGCGTTTGCTGTGGCCTATCCAACCCGTTAGTTCTTCATCCACCGGCTTTATCAGAACCGAACTGATGAGCGCTGTTTGCAGACATCGGCTATTGCAGTATGCGCCTCAAATATAATCGTGCTAGGAGAAAGATTAATCGTGTCGGCACCGCGTGGTCCCAGCACGATTATTGACGAGCTGCATGTGGCGAGAGCGGTTGTCCGCAAATACGAACCTGAGATCCGTTTCGAAAAGTTTAGTACAATTTTTTCAGTTTTATCCGCCAGTTCTCGATACTAACAGCTCCGAACCTCCGGTTCATGCCATAAAACTTCCTAGAACACGCCGCGCTGCAAAAGAAGAGTAGTGTCTACAGCCTAATATTATTTGGTGATGCTCTCGCTCTTACTGTTTTTGATGGCGTCTCACGGCACTCGTGGCGCCTGTTGTCCGATATCTAGTTTTGTGATAAGAAAAACCCTAATCCCGAGACGTCATTTTGAAAACGATTTTTCTTCAGAAGGCGATGTTTTCCAGCGGGTAACATGCCTTTTCAATCCAATCAAGAACACCAAAAAGAAAGCATGGTTGTTAATAATAAAAATGTTTTTTAGCAGAACACGAAAACGGAAAACAGTTTCAATTACCTCCAAATTTAGCGAAAAATTCGTAAAGTGGCTGCAATACTTACAAGGAAGTGGATTATCATTCAAAACGGTGACTATTTCTTCCAATTGACAATATAATTTTGAAAAAATCAACAAAAGTTAAATTTCTACACCTACCCATACTCCGGGGAGAGGTGTCGTTGGGAGCCCCCGCCGGTAACATGAGGCCACCCGCCGGATATGGCCTCATGCATTGTGCATAGCTTGAACTCCCGTGGGATGTTGATCGAATTCACAGCGCGGGGTGGGCAAAGGAGCAGATCGGCTGGCACACGTGACGAGCGCAACGGAAAATCACTGCGTTGACGTCGTCGTTGGGGGAGCGTTAACCGTGGGGAGCTCAAAAAAGTAGGTGGCGCTCTGTTAACGACGACTCCAACGCCCCTGGCGGGGTCCCATCTCTCACCGGGGACTATATGCATACGGCCCCAGTTGATTTTCAATTTCCTATACTCCTACTCACTCTTTGCATTAGCCTTCTTTATCCCAGCTGTCACTAACGTTCAGAAATATCCTATTGGTTGTCTTTTTCTAGATGTTGTTTCGGGAGTTTCTACAAGCTTTCCAACTGTTGCAAATCACCAACGTGACGGAGACTGAAAATGAAGCAATAAAGAAGGACTGTGGTGTTCGCTGTCTGCCAAGTAAGACGAAAGCAACTCATTGTAATCTAGTTTCACCCATGTTAGCTTCATCCAGGAACTACAGCCAAAGTCGGTTTTGTAGTTTTGTCCAGAAACCGAAAATAAGCCGCGGCCGTTATAAAAGTTAATTACGATGTGCTTGTGCTTGCAGTCTTATCTATACTTTTGAGTGGTGGGTAAAGGCAGGGTCCGCAACAAAAACAGGTAATTTGTTCCCCTGATGAGTGTCTCCCATAGTCACCGAAGTATTTGAAAAACGTTTGGATACAAAATGTCCAGCGATAAGGTGCATGGGCTCGTACTTGTAACCTCCTATCCCTAACTTTTATCAAAACAAATCACTTCGATGACAAAACAATGCCATTTTTCAGAGTTCAGAGATTCTCAGAGGTATAGGAGGCGAAAGGCCACGAGTGATAGCCGGTCTGATTTGTTTTTTACCATTTCACCTCTATTTCCGGTTATTGTCAGTACAATAAAGACCAGGTTCCGTAGTAAACCCAAGTCAGCGGAGCGAAGACGGTTGGCGGCACCCGGCTGGCTGTAGCAAGCAATAACGATCGAGGGCTGTGCCTAGTCGTATTGATTCCGGATGCATGCGACGAATTCAGGGTTGGAGTGTTCCGCCAGGTGCTTGATTTTCCCTGAGAACTCATCATATTCACCTTTCGCCACAGAGTACCGACTGTCCCAAGTCCGAAACGTACCAGATTTTCACCAGAAATTTTCCAATAATTTTTGGTTAGTGATATTATCTTTGATTTATAAAAATCAATTTGAGAAATTTCCGTAATTTTGTTCTGTCTGTTGAATGATCCTCAGATACTCGCGGCTTAGTAAGGCAGCACGAGGGGATTCACTCACTCACTCACTCATCCCGTTAGCTGGCGGCTGGCGGAGCAGGATGACCTCTCAACCAGTACACTGCTGTAGGTGCCATAGGAGCTCTTGTGGCCTGAACGATACGCTTCCATTCAGTACGGTTCGCAGCAATTAATCTAGCATTAAGGACACTGCACCGTTGGGACTTCAGATCCGCCTCGACTTGCTTCAACCACGTCTTTTTCGGGGCTGCTCTTTCAACCTTCCACAGTGCAGGGCGCTCTCTCCATAACAATCTGCGCGGAAGTCGGTTTGTTTCCATTCTGCATACGTGTCCGAACCATCGTAGCCTTCTCGTTCGAATTTGTTCTTCGATCGTGGGCTGATGGTCGCAAGTATCTCGGATATCTTCGTTCCGCATTCGATCTCTTAAAGTTATCCCGAGGATTTGCCGCAAACACCGCGTTTGGAAGACCTCCAGCCTGCTGTAATCCGACCTCAGCAACGTCCACGACTCTGACCCGTACAGTAGGATTGGCACTATGAGCGCGCGAAACATCCGGATCTTTGTCTTGATTGACACATTACGCTTCTTCCATAAACACCAGCCCAGCGAAGCGAAAGCAGCCGACGCCTGCCCGATCCTGCACAGTATCTCCGATGTAGCCACTACCTTTCGCTCTTGCACCACCGATCCGAGGTACTTGAACTCCTTGACTTGCTGAAGCTCAGCTCCTCGAAGAACACAGAAGCACGTGAACCGTCCGACGTCATGACTTTAGTCTTCTCCTTATTAATCCGCAGCCCATACGATTCCGCGATTTGTGCCATATCATTCAACAAAAGCGTGGCTTCCATGTCAGTATCGGGGAACACTGCACTGTCTTCCGCAAACATCAAATCCGTGACAAAATCGTTATCGCCAAATTGGACTCTCTCTTCTATTTTCAAAGGTCTTTCTCATAATAGCATCGACCACGGTATTAAAGAGGAGCGGTGAAATCACATCTCCTGCCGGACGCCTGCATCGACTCTGAATTCTTCGGATAGCTTGTTTCCGACGCGGACACAGCTAGTCGAGCCTCTATAAATTTCCTGCAGAAGCTTCACCATTTTTCCTGGCATGTGTTCGCATTCCATCGATTTCCATAAGGCGGGCCAGTGCACGCAATCGAATGCCGACTTGAAGTCTATGAAGGTGATAACGACGCGCTTTCCACAGCGAATCGCTTTCCTCCATAACTTGACGAAGTGTGAAAATTTGATCGCTGCATCCTCGACCCGGACGAAAACCTGCTTGTTCTTCGCGACAGGTACTCTCCCGATGGCGTTGAAGTCTGGACTGGATAGTTCTCGTGAAGACTTTACCAACAATCGACAACAGGCTGATCCCGCGATAGTTTTTACAGTCTCTGGCATCGCCCTTCTTATGGATAGGCACGACAATAGCCTTTTTCCAGGTAGACGGCACGCTCTCTGTCCGCCATATGCGCGTGATTAACTGATGCAACTGACGCAGTAGAACATCTCCTCCCGCCTTGATGACCTCAGCAGTGACATTGTCAACACCGGACGCCTTTCCATTCTTTAGCGACTTGATTGCCGCCTTCACTTCTTCCGCAGTGGGTTCCGAGTCAAGCGCTGTCTCCTCTGGTACCTCGACTAGTATCGGTTGGGCCAGTGGACCTTGTGGCGCATCGTGAGTATAGAGTTCACTGAAGAACTGCCTCCATCGCAACAGACGCTCATCTGCTGATCGCACAAAAGACCCATCCGTATTCCTGATGGAATCGCTCATGCGGTTTGGTCTTCTTTCTGAGACGGTTGGAGTGTGTTGTACAATGTGCGATAGTCGTTCCTTCCAACTGCCTCCTCCACTTCGTCTGCTACCTTATTCCAGTACGACTCCGCTCTTCCTTCAACTTTCGACGAAGCTCCTGACACAATTGCCGATACCGTCCGGAAGTCCGTTAATTTCACTCGCTTCCGTTCGTCCACGAGACGGAGAGAATCGTCCGATATCCAAGGCTGCGTTCGCCGGCGAATAACAGGGCAGAGAGGCTCTGCGCATTCAAGAGCGACTTCAACTGTCTGCTTCTCGTGCCTCGTCCACAGACAAGGCGTCTTCCAGAACCGCGAACCGATTCGACAGCGCGAGTTGAAATGTTTCTTTGTTCCTGGCGCCATCAAGTGTGACCAGTCAAGTTTCTTTCTAGGGGGCTCACGCCTAGGTCGTCGTAAGCGAAGCTGCATTACAGCACGCAAGAGATAATGGTCGGATCCACAATCAGGCCCTCTCATGGCCTCGAACATCTTTCAGCGATGATCTAAAACGTGAGTTTATCAGCACGTAGTCCAAGGTGGCCACATCTCGTCCAGTTGGATTCCTCCATGTTAACTGATGCTTCTTGGGGTGCCGGAATTGACTGTTACCGATGGCAAGCTCGTTGAACGCAGCGAACGAAAGTAGGCGTAGTCCATTATCGTTTATTTCGCCCACGCTGAACCTGCCCAACACTCCTTCCCAGCCTGTTCTGTCACTACCGACTCTTGCGTTGAAGTCACCCGCTACAAAGGTGACATCGGTTTTCGGGATAGTATTCAGCACGTCCTGGAGTTGGGTGTAGAACTCGTCCTTGTCAGCGTCAGAACTTGGCTCCGTTGGTGCATAGATGGACACGACATGGGTCTTGATTGTTCCGCTCAAAACAAGAACAGCGATCCTGCCAGAAATCGGCTCGAATGAAACAACGCTTCCAGCTGCGCGACTGCCTAGCATAAATCCAACACCATTGCGATGTCCGTCCTCACCGGAATAGTACAGCACCATCTTTCGCTACTCTCCGGCACCTGAATGGGCACCGTTCCACATCCGCTCATCCTCAGCTCGGAAAGTGCAGCAATCGATATGTTGGACCTTGACAACTCTCTTGCTATTATCTCTTTCTGACCGACGCAGTGTCCCGCTTCGCACATTCCATGCTCCAATCCTCAGCTCCTTCTTAGGTGTCACCAGTCGTCCTCCATTTTGGCCAGTAGTATTCTTCTCACCAACACCCTGGATCCCTAGTGTTATGGCGCATCGGCTGCCCCGGATGCGGTAGCTTCTTCGTTGTTTCCTAAGAGACTTTCCATGGTTACCACCTAAGTTTTCCAGCCCGTCGGTAGTACGGGGGCCAACCCTCCTCCTTTCTCATCCGGGCTTGGGACCGGCAAGCCCTTTCGTTCCCCCCAACTGCTGCCCAGGGCAGCACGTTGTGTCCTCTTGCTCCGCTGACTGCCCCAGCTGCTGCTCGTATAGTTGCCCCACCTGCTGCTACAGTTGCCCCAACTGCTCCAGTCGTCGCCCCAACTGCTGCTCTTCATTGTGGCCCCAACTGGTGCTCCTCATTTATGATCTTTCCCTTTTTCTTGTAATTTTTATTTCGCAGGTGATATGTCGCTTTCAGCAGCAGCGCTGCAGCGACCCATCAAAGATAAAGACCCCAGGGAGGCCTATTGATATCCCTCACGGGAGTTTCATCCTTGACTATATCCTTTGATCTTCGCCACCGATCGAGGAAATGATGCTCGCATTGCCGACTGTCTCATGCCCATGTAAGACTGCCTCGTATCTGGCACGAGTTTGCGAGGGCCGTTCAACACAGGCCTCGGTCGGTAGTGAATGTACGTGTCCCAAAAACATTCCTCAACAGAGATATTCTCTATCCCTAAACAAGAATCTATTTTCACTCGGTTTTGTGACCGTAAAGATAAGAATTAGGCACAATATTCTGTTTTTCTCGATTTTAAAGACGAATCATGGCTTTCCTTGGAAAAAACGTTATACCCACATATCCCAAAGATGGAAGTTTCCTCAGAATATTCTTAATTTACTAAAATTCGCACTGGTTAGAGGAGTGTCTGGGGCGAACGGAATTGCAAATATCAGAGTATCCATCATTTGGCGATCTCTCTATAAATGGTGATTTTTTCCTTCCGAACAAGCAATGAGTCAATAAAAATATTTTCTTCTTTCGAAATTCTTGTCGTGAACTTTCTCAGGATGGTTTAAAATTGTTGAATTAAATTCAAAGTAAATTTTGAGAACTGTCTGCTTTGAATATTGTGAGCATAGTGTTTTTCGTGAAGAAAACGTATTGGCCATTTCGCTCCATTTTCGGCAAACCATTGCCGCTCAGCATTTGAAAATACAAGTCCTCGTGGTCCTTGTCCAAAATCAAAAACATATGTTTCACTGGAAAATGCGAGTAAAGTTCAAAGTCATGAAAACGAATTTTAAAGTAAGAACGTGATTTTCCAAAGTTTTCGACACATACTTTCAAGATTCGAAAAAAACTCAAGTTGTTGTCGAATCTTGTAGAACACACTGGAAAATTTATTTCAAAAGGGTTGAACGTTTTTCAAATTTTCGGTCAGTTCCACACAACTATCATCCTATGAGAATGACGACTCATCATCTTTTTCAGTATAATTCATCAGCCTTTGACCGAGCTGGACCATTCACATTGCTCGCAAGGAACTATTTTACTCGAATGTACCATCTCAAACCTAACGAAAATCCTTTTTTTTTCTTCTAGACGGCGTTCGATTTGATGATCAATAAAGTACCAGATTTTTTTGGAAGACTAGATGCAACGAAAATGGGAATTTCGCATTAAATTACCACCTTTGAGGTGGCCAGGTAAATCGCTCACGCTTGGAACTGAAAAGTGTACGGGCAAGACCCCAGACTCAGACCGTGCCAAAAACTCCGCGTGTCCGCCTCCCGCAGGGCGCATGTTGCGCGTGCCTCACCCTGCTTATCCGATCTGAAGGCTCACTTGAATGCATTCTTCCTGGATTTCGATGGAAATGATTAAAAATCACTTAAACATGTTTGGTAATATACAGATTTCCTAGTTTACTACAGATTTAATGATTTATATGCTCTTTATTTTTATTCTACTGTGAACAACCTAATCTTTGGGGGTACTTATATAGAGTTCAGGATTTCTATTATCAAAAACAGCGGAATAGTGAGACATGGACAAATATAGCGGTGCACTCCCAATCATTTAATGATCTGCTTACCGATTAAAAAGGCAGTTGCGTCTCTGCCAACGCGTAGCTAGATGCCTCCGAGGGCGCGGCCTGAAACGCCGCCCCATTCCATGTAGCGAGAATTTAAGGGTTTTAGCTACGATAGCTAAAACCCGCATATTCTTGTGTCGTTCGAACAACTGTTCTCTCTGACGCTAAGCCCGTATATTCTCGCTATAATTTTGTAGCGAGAATCTACGGATTTCGCGACAGTGTGTTGAATTCAATCTCAAACCCGCGTTGGCTACGCGGAACGCAGGGATGCGGTTTGAACAGTATTGGCACAGTCAACCCACGGAAAACTTGACACTCTGTGGGTGGTCGTGAAGGGTGACCCCGTGTCGCTCTCTGCAAGACCTTGCAAGGGATAATTTTGGCCGCTGGTATGCTGCAGGCCGTGGGGAAGAAACGGCGATGCGCTCGATCACAGCGGGGATCGTCTTTCTATTAGGTCTAGAAGTTAATTTCCGCGTTTTTGTTGTTATTGATATTTTGTAAAAAATAAAATTATTTTTATATAACGAATTTTATGTTATAATGCTCACTGTATTATCAGCTTTCTATTGATATATAACTTGCTTCACGTACCTTATAAAAAAAGTATTATTTTAGTTTCAGAATATGTCAACTTTTGTGCCGGAAAAACGCCATTTGCGGGAAGCTCTCCTTTTCCTTTTTCATCTCAAGAAGAAAGCCACTGACGCGCACCAAATGCTTGCCCAAGCTTACGGGGATGCTGCTCCATCCATAAGAACCTGCCAAGAATGGTTTCAGCGATTTCAAATCGGGTGATTTTGACGTTAAGGACAAAGATCGACCAGGACAGCCAAAAGTTCGAAGACGAAGAACTTCAGGCTTTGTTGGATCAAGATTCGGCTCAAACGCAAGAACAGCTCGCGGCATCTCTCGGCGTCACCCAAAAGCAATTTCTATTCGATTGAAGGCAATGGGGAAGATTCAAAAGGAAGGAAAATGGATCCCCTATGAGCTCTCAGAACGCAACAAAGAGCAGAGAAAAACAACTCACAAATCTTGTTGGACCGATTCCAAAGAAAGTCTTTTTACACCGCATCATAACTGGCGATGAAAAGTGGGTGTACTACGACAATCCGAAGCGAAGAAAATCGTGGGTTAGTCCTGGTGAAACAACAACTTCGACCGCAAAACCAAACATCCACGGGAAGAAGGTCTTACTGTGCATATGGTGGGATCAACGCGGTATACTGTACTATGAACTTCTTCAACCTGGCGAAACAGTTACTGCGAATCGCTATCAACATCAACTAGCGCAATTGCGGCATGAAATCGAAGCAAAGAGACCAGAATGGGCGAGTCGACACGAAAAAGCCATATTGCTTCATGATAACGCTCGACCTCATGTTGCTCGAACGGTAAAGGATACGCTAAAAGAGTTCAAATGGGAAGTCTTACCGCACCCGCCGTACTCTCCAGACATCGCCCCGTCGGATTATCACCTTTCCGGTCAATGGCGCATGGTCTAGCGGAGCAGCGCTTTCAAGATCGTCAAGATGTCAAAAAATGGCTCGATGAATGGGTGGAGGCCAAACCAGAAAAATTTTATTATGATGGAATCCATAAGTTACCCAAACTCTGGGAAATGGTTGTTATTAATGACGGAAATTATTTTGAATAAAAATTTTGTTTAAGTATGTCCAGTTTTCAATAGTGTAAAAAGCGTAAAAAAACGGGGAAATTAACTTCTAGACCTAATAGTACAGATCAAGACTGGGTGGGTCGATCCACCGTGTGCTGCAACGAGAATAAGCGTAGAATATGCGGGTGCTGTAGCGAGAATTTACGAAGAATATGCGGGCGCTGTAGCTAAAATTTCACCAACTGAGGCTAAACTTTCCGTAATTTACGTAAATTCTCGTGTCAAAATCAGACTAGATGCCTCCGAAACCCAGGGCATCTCTGGTTTCCGTGTGAGGCATTTAGCTACGCGTTGGCGGAGGTCCTAATTCCTTGCGATGGCATACTGTCTCATGTAAAAGGACGTTTTTGGTGGATCTTAGAATAGATTTCGAGCAGAGTATTGGTGGTTAAAGTTTAGCGAGTAGGAGTAGGCACGCATCCCGCGAAATCTAGATACGCGTACGATACTTATGAAGCAGTCCTCATACTTTCTTTGCTTACATAACTATTCCCCAATTTGATATCCGTTCTGTGTCTTTTCTGGAAGATGGCTGCAAAGATACTCGACTTCATCTGTGGTTTGCTTTCCCTTCATACAGGCTTCTGGCAAGCTTTCTCATATGCGACAGTACACTCTATACGAATTCGACATGGATAATTCGTGATGCGTCGTCCAAGAAAACGCGGTGAGAACACCTAACCCCCCCCCCCCCACACCCCCCACCAAACAAGCCGTTGTGTGCGTTGAAGTCACACTACACCCTCACATATGAATTTTGTGATTTCAGTTGATTGTCTAGTAGACCCCTCTTTTATAAGACGTGCCAAGTGCGAGATCCCAATTCCTCCGAATGAGCGAGATATAGGCGACCACCTTAGGCCCGACCTGCTTCGCTCACCACCACGGGCAACACCCCTCACCAGATTTCCAAACTCTGTAGCGGCTAGATGAATGACTGAATTCTCAACAATTCGTGGTTCTTCAGACCATAGTCAGACTGTCTCCTTATCCTGGCTCGCTCTCGGGCAACGATTGCGAATGAAGAGAAGAAACAACTCATCCGCCAATTTTTCACCCTTTAAATATAGGCATCTTTAATAAGCCATAACTCTGTTCATAGGGGGTCCTGGACGAAAAAAGAGATACCACTGTAATCAGAGTGTGACCCTCCTTAAGACCAGCATAAAAACTAAAAAAATCATCTTCTGGGTGTTCTGTGCCTTTGAAGGCAGCTTCCTTTTTTAAGACGGAAATCCGCATTTGGGGTTCTCTTCTCGCTTCAATATTTGAACCAAGTGGAGATAGCGAAACTTGAGACCTCAATGTCGCGCATATGCATTTTTCGATGCACTTCTTGCGTTCAATCTATTGTTTTCTAATACTTTCGTATAAAAAAAATACCACTGTGATCAGAGGACTCAATGAAAGCAATATAGAAATTACTTCAAAATTGAAATCGGACCACTTTGAAGCAAGTTATAGCGATGCAGCGCTTTGTGAGCGCAAAAAAACGCCGCAAAATGCTTTTTCTGCGAAAAATTGTGCGGGACTGTACTTAAGGGGTAAAATTCGATATTATAGTCCGCCCACCGTGTATAGCAACCCTGTCAAGCTCGAGAACTCAATTCGATCAAAAAAGTGAGAAACTACACGGAAAAAGTCGACCCCGCTCACAACACCATAAAAGCATAATCAAGCGTTTCGACCCCGAAAAGATAACCCAAATTTTTGCAAACGGAAAATTTTGTTTGTGTGGCGATGCTCAAAAGCAAAATGTACAATAGCAGAGCTCTTGGTTCTCTTTCCGGGGCGATGCAGTTAGGCTTTTGGGGCGGAGCCGAAATTTTCCTTGAAGTTTCTCATTTATTACAGCGAATTGAGATCTCGCGCTTGGCAGGGTTGCTACTCACGCTGGGCGGGCTATAATATCAAATTTTACTCCTGATGTTGCACTGTGCCTTCAAGACTGTTTAGCGCAGCGAGGCACTGCTCTGTAATTCAAATAATCCATAGATCTTAAAGCACGCCCACAAGTACGCCGCGAAGCGGCGTGGGTGTGCACCTTGTATACAGATATCCAGAAGTCTAAATGTTTATGCTCAAAGAAAATAACTCTCCAAACTGATTATCAATGTCCTTGTAGCTGCCCAAATTAACCGTTTTGAGCAAAGTTACCACACTGCGCTGGCCAAAACGGAGAGCAGCAGCTGAGGCGACGAAAGGAGCACGAGGGCAGCACGTGCTGCTAAGAGCAGCACAAAGGCAGCACGTGCTGCTCGAGCAGCAGCTCTTCCCCTCGTGCTGCCCTCGCTATCCTCGTCGAGGTGAAAGCCTATTGTGCTCCATTACGACCCCGCGATCCTCTGAGTCAGACACATACTACAAGATTCTCCCTAAACTAGTTACCTCTCAAAATCTATCAAAAAGTGTCAGAGAAAACGCATGTACGCACGCTTCTACGCACGTGCACGTACGCGAGTTCCGGTGTATATATGCACACACCTGCATCGTATACATAAGCGCGTAAAACCCACGGAGTGCAAAACGCAAAACGAAAAACCCACGCGGAACCGCATTCATGGATGCTCATGCGCGAGAATGTACAGTGGTGCATACGCGTACACAAAAACATGCAAATCCTTGCGTCCTTGTGTGTACTCATTCGCCCTCATGCGCGCAGTGATAACATGCACACCAGGGGTGTGAGTGAAGAAAAATATTTTTTTCGTTAAGCGTTAATCGTTAATTTTCGAGAAAAAACCGCGTTAGCCCGTTAATGCGTTAACACGTTAATTATACCCTTCGTTAAAAATGTTATCAACATTACTTGATCACAACGAAAATCTACATATCAGCGGTGGTCCCAGAAAAAGTAAGATAGACCTTCTAGTGACGTCAGCGGGACGTCGTGGACAGCACGTAGGGCTCCAGAAGCCGTAGGCCCAGCCTTGTGGGAAGTAGGTACATAGGGCTCCATATGACGTCATCATGACGTCGTGGAAAGTGAGTGGGGCTTCAAATGACGCGGTCAAGACTTTGTGGAATATGGGTAAGGCTTCAGATGACGTCAGCAGCACGTCATCGAAAGTAAGCAGAGCTTCAGATGACGACGTCGGGACTTCGTGGAACGTGGGTGAGCGCTCAGATGGCGTCAGCAGGACGTTGTGCAAAATGGACGTGTGTCACGTTCTGGAAAGTCAGTAGCGCTTTATGTACAACACCCTCTCTCTAAATTGGCAAATCAGCGAAAAAAAAACGCGTTCTCGTCTTTTTTGTGCCCCTTTGGAATACCTCTGACAAATTTGGGTTTCTGGGAGGTGAGAAAGATACTGCCAGGATCGTCGCATCAATATATACAAGAGGGTGTCAAAATTTCATAGGATTCTTAAACTATACCTTAATTATAGGCATGTTGCTCGAAGAAAAAAACTGAAAGTGCCGGCCGATCGTTCTGACGAAGAAAAACGTATTATGAAAAAAGCAACATACTCATAATAAAGGTATAGCTTAAGGCCTGGATCATACTTTCCGCGACCAGCGACAGCGACCGTCCTATCAGGCATATTGATTTTCGGTCGATATTAGTGGTAAACATTAAGTCGCGTCGCTCGTCGCCGGAAGTATGATCCCGGCCTAAGATATCAATGAAATTTTAACACCATCTTTTAGATCTTGATGAAACGGCTCTAGCAATATCTTTTTTACCTCCTAAACCCCAAAGTTCACAGAGTTATTCCAAAGGGGCGCAAAACAACGCGCTTTTGGTGACCTTCAATCCCCGCTCCCAACCCTCATTTGGTAGCTTACTCAACCGTAGAGAAAAGGATCAGACCTCACATTTCCTTTTTGAAAGACGAGTTCGAATTCTTTGATATTGAGAAGAAATAACTGGAATAGATAAGCAATGAAATGGGAAGCATTGAGGTCAGCGATATATTTCACAGCAAGCGAAAACTGACCCCGCCGTGAACCGGCGCGACGTGCACGGTCCATAATTCCACTGCAATTAACGAACTCAATTTAAGGCGATGTTAAGACTTTTTCGTTAATCGTTAATCGTTAATTTGAGAAAATGAACCGCGTTAACCCGTTAATGTGTTAACACCTTAATGTTATAACGCACAGCCCTGATGCACACACGCACGCATTCATATATATGCGACCACAATCGCCCCAGTTCGTTCACGAGTACACGCGCGCATGCTCGAGCGGTCTATGCAGTGACACGCACTCATAATCACATTCATATTCGCAAACATGCGCGCATACTCACGTGCACTATTACGTACAGTCAGCAGAGATAGCACTGTTACTTTCCGTCCTTTATTGTGCGTTGGCGCAAGCTCTGTGCACATATGATATAATTGCGCCAACGCACAATATGGACGCCAAGAGTTAATGTAATCCTCGTCGACTTTCAAACACATGCACGCGCATATGCACATACACATGTGTATGGTCATGTGCATACAATTACCCTTTTCAAAAAACACACCCAGGTGAAAACACACTTATCCTCTGTTCTCGGTGTTGCCAAATTTACTGTGTTGCTTCGCGCGCTTGTGCGGAGCGACTGCAGAGACCGCGAGAAAGTGCGGGAGAATTAGACGCACCATACGCGCGCAGAGGCACGCGATAAACAGAAATGAATTTGACTCTGAAACAGAGGACAGACGGAATTAGCGCACACTTACGAGCACATTCGCGCAAACACACACGCTGGCACACAAGCGTGTACACATACCCACGAGCGCAAGAGTAGGCATAACCATATTTATAGCAGTGCCATAAATTCCAGTCGACAAACAGAAGATTCTTGGGTCTTTCTCGACAGTTTCCGACAGTCGGCGACGCTGCGATAGGCGTCACTCTGGGCGCGGTTACTTCAACGACTATCTCAACCAGCTTACGCGCGATCACCTTCACGAAGTCCTCACGACGTCATGTAGACCCCTGACGTCTGAAGCCCTGCTGATTTTCACGACGTCCTGATAACATCATCTGCTGTGCTTCTCTGGGCCGAATTCCTGTCCGCAATCGCGTCTCGACACGCTTTGCGGCCGCACGCGCTCGAGTCAGTCGAGTTTCCAGCGCCAATCCCGACTCGATATGGCTTTCTTACACAGTTTTCTCCAATTTCGTTTGGTTTCCAGTTTCTATTACCCACCTGGAGTCAACAGATCGGCGGCTGCGGCGCTGGAAACTCTTCCGACTCGAAAGCGCGTGGCCGCAAACTGTGTCGAGACGCAATTGCGGAACGGAATTTGTCCCCAGAGAAGCATAGTAAAGCACTGCTGATTTCCACGACGCCCTGCGGACGTCATCTGGAGCCCTAACAACTTTCTACGACGTTCTGGCGACATCATCTAGAGCTATATCTGTTTTCCACGATGTCCTGATAACGTCATCCAAAGCCCTGCTGATTTCCACAACGTCCTGCGGACGTTATCTGGAGCTCTAACAACTTTCTACGACGTCCTGTCGACGTCATAGAAAAAAATTAGGCAGTGTGAGTAAAAGGTGAAAACAGGAATAAATGCATGCAAAGCAGGCACACGACCTTAACTAGGTCTGTAGTCAGGTAAATAAGTTTCGCAGGATGTGGGCTGTTGTGAAATAGGACGCTAAACGCGACATAATGAAACTTCAGCAACCGGACGATAGGCGGAGCTCGCTGAGCAATTAGTAGGTCTCGGGCAGACAAAACGAGCTATACTGCCTTTATTCGGGAGTGCACAAGCCCCCCTTTTCACCCGCAGTCGCTTCTAAATCATTGCACCACGGAGGGGCGGTCTGCCGTGAGCCTCTCTCATACAATCTCTCTCACCCCATGTGGCAGGCATCGACCTTCGTATGACCACCTTCCGATCGTCCGCATGACCGGCGATCATGTTCAGACTCATACACTGGAGGGGGCTAGCGCAGCTCTTCAGGGGGGCAACCCTCCGGGCACCGGCGCTTGCCCTCCCCCCCCAATCGGGGGGCTACCGGTGGAGTGACAATTAGGCTTGATCGGAGCCCCCCCGTCACTGCCCTGAAGCCCCCCGTGACTGCCCTGCACCCCCCCTGTGACTGTCCTGAAGCCCCTGTGACTGCCCTGAAGCCCCCAGTGACTGCCCTGAAGCCCCCTGTCACTGCCTTAAAGCCCCCATCACTGCCCCGGAGCCATGACGTCACGGCTCCGGGGCAGTGACGTCACGACACCGGAGCAGTGACGTCACCCTCCCCCCGGAAAGCGTCTCCGCTTTTCTCCAAAAATATCCCTTTCTGACAGTGACTCGAAGTCGCCGTCCAGGGCCGGCCCTGTTGGGCCGAATGCGGCTCTTCCCTTTCTTCCTCTCGGGGGGGGGGGCAAGCGCCGGAGGAGAGCAGGGGCCTCCCCTGAAGCCCCCCTCGGGGGAGGCCTGCGCTGTCGCTCCTCCAAGTCGAAAACGGGCTCTATTGTCCGGCGCTTGCTCCCCCGCAGAGTCTGAGGAGCCGGTGAGTTTTTTTCCCAAATTTTCACCGTCTTCAGTTGTTAGATGTTATGTTAAATGTCATCGTGTTGGCAGAGAGTAGAGTTTACTCGAAGCTTAACACAATCCTTCTCGCCACCAAGAAATTGAGAAAACATTTGTTCTCTTTATTTTCAACAAAAAATAATTCTTTCTTAACATTAATTGTCTGTTTCGAATCGATGGCTCATCTATACACTACCCATTACGATTATATTCAAATTAATATCAAAACAACTGAGGACGGTGGAAATTTTCGAAAAAAATCACCGTCTCTGGACATGATCGCCGGTCATGCGGACGATCGGAGGGTGGTCATACGAATGTCGATGCCTGCCACATGGGTCGGGAGAGACTGCATGAGAGAGGGCCACGACAGACCGCGCCGCCGCGGTGCGATACTGTACAAGCGAGTGCGGGTGAAAAGGGGGGCTTGTGCACTCCCGAATAAAGGCAGTATATACTGGTTATCAACGGGAAGCGGTTCATGAGATGACAACCTGTACACCTGCTGTAGAGCTAGTAATCATACATTTGAAATGTTGTGAGTGACTATAATTCACAACACCACTTGTTTCCTGAGAACCTTCTTGAAGACCCACAAAATTAGTTGAAGCGCCGCCACTTGTACTGGAAAGAATTTCCAATAAACCGCTAGTATCTTTTAGAAATCCGGATTGGAGGACGATCCTTGATGCGGACCAAAAACAGATCCACTCAGCGCTCAGCTCGAAATCGACGTGCAATTAACATTTGGTTAATTTAGGTGCTTCAGCAGATTCACTATCAAAGAGGTCAATAGGAGGATCGACCACTAGCGATGGCGAATACCCGTGGACTGTGGCATTCGAGATTAAAAGAGGTGAAGCATTTCATCTTGTATTGGGGATAGAGTTGCAAATAGGTGTGCCTGCACACCATGACATCTGTTGTGTATGCGCCAGCTGTTACTGCGTTTTTTCTTACACTTACAATGGCATGATCTACTTACGTCCAGATGTTTCAGAAAACCATGTTACGGGTGGTATCGTCCTGTGTATCAGTAATCCGTGCTCAATGATGCCCGAATGCTTCGGGAACTTTCAGAAAAGGACATTTTCGAAGCTTCACGGAGAGGGGTACCAGAGAGGCGACTTTGAGGGTCTTCAGATGAATTGTTTTGAATTTGGCTGCAAACTATCGCCTTGTAGCTGTTTTGGGTGCTGCTCACAAAGAGGTCCATGTCCGAAGCTTCTCACTGGGGAGAATTTTGCTGACAAACGGTGACGCCCAGCAAATCCCAGAATGTTCATAGAAAGTATTTGAATTGCTGATCTCACATCTGTGATCGATATATCAATACTTTTCGGAATACGGTATTATACGGTGTGTATACCTTAGTCTGGTAGAGATCTCGGATTGTGCTCATTTTTCTCTGTTGGTGACTCTAAACACGAGTTTTGAGCGTCGCTTGTCGATTCTCAGAGTAAGGCAGGCTACGGAACTCAAGAAAATCCCTTGCCACCCAGAAATTCTCAGATGTTTACACTCTCCTTCCCTAAAACAAACGAAATCGCCTTTTTCGGAATACTCCGGGGCATTTGAAAACTCCGAGCGTTGGGGTAGGTGTAAAGAAGCCACTTGTTAGTGACAATTACGATCCTAACTCATAAAAGGGTCGTGGCCTCAGTTCAGAGGAAGATCCCGCTTTGGTGCTTGATCACTCACAACTAACTAAAAACGTCTAGCATTCAGCTCACTCTAGAGAAGATACTGGCTGCAGTGGAGTGTTGATTTCTCAGAGACATATCCTAACGGCGGCCCATTGTGTGCTCCAACCGAGTGTCAATGTTCGGGAGAAGTGCCAACTTGAAAATTATAAAAAAGCGTGAGCTATCTACAATACCTCAAGAGTATTCTTAGCCTGTGAAATACCTCTAACCAAGACCAGTAACTGTTACAACATTTTTATAGAAAACCTGAGGAAGTTTTTGGACTAACGCATTGGTTCATTCCTGGTCAGCACATGAAGATCTACGTTGGGACTGCCTGCAAGAACCCTGACTGCAAAGGTAGCAAGGCATACGTCTCTGACAAATTTGTGAGTGATTTTGAAGTGATTAGCAGTCCCTCATTTTTCTAAGAGTGACACTTGTCTCCTAGCTCGACATGCCTTGCGATGTGAAGCACCTCCGAATTCACCGTATTTCTGTTTAGATTTGAAGTAACAAACGGGAGCTCATCTCGTTGGCATTTTCCAAGAAACTGTTTTTGTGCATAGCTTGGCCCAGGCGTAGCGAGTTTGAAATCATAAACTTTGTTTGCCACCAAAAAATGTTCCAAGCCACTGATTGTGTTTATGAATTCTTTATGGTAGTGTTCACGATGGAAAAGTTCTCGAGATAACTACTCAAACTTGGTTGTTAAAAACCAGTTGAAGAACTGCAAAGGCTGTGTTTAAAAACCGCGCTGGGAATGAAGCTACTAGACCACAAAGATGCCACTTCCTGCACATGTACATAACGCCACATGAAAAATTCGAGTTTCACGCTGTCTGATCAATGTTCCCTGACGTACATTGCAGCCAATAAAGTAGGTTTAGAACATACAGAAGCATTTTTTTAACGGAAAAAAGCACGAAAACCTTAGGGCAACTAAATGCAAACAATGAAGGCCTAACCGAGGGTCAGAAGGCAAGGATCGAAAATCAGTTTTGGTCAAGCAATTGACCACTGACACTACAACTCAACGGTACCGGTCACTACAGTGATGAAATTTGCCCCATCGGCAAAATAACCCTGCTTTGAAGGGTCCTAATCGGTGCCTTAAGGGCAGGGTCTATCCAGAGTCCCGGTACTAGCCATGGCTAACAAGCTCTCCGCGACCTGGTAGCAATGTCGCCGTGACTAAGCCTAAATACAGCCGCGACGGTTTTCATCACAGCAGAGTTCAGGCACCGTCACTGCTACATTGCTATCAGATCACGGTGAGCTTGATCATCCATGGCTGGCGCCGGGGCGCTGGAGCCTTCAAGGCGTGGTTGGTCTACCGCTGGAGCAAAATTTATCAGAGTACACTTGTTCTTTGTTTATCTTACAAGGTTTTGAATTAATGTTTATTTTGCTCCTAGACGAATGAACAAGGGAGACAATCCCAAACGAGCTAAGCACAGAAAACTTTCAGATATGGTTTAGAGGCAAAACTTTGTGATTATGAATGTCCTAAAAATTTCGTACTGTGAAATCCTTTCTCTACAAAAAAAATGTGAGGGAAACTTACATCCCTCATAAACTTTCTGTTGTGATTCCGAAAGTTTTCTGAGGGCACACATGCTTGGGTTTAGGTGGAATTTTCCGCCGTGGTTCGAGAAGGCTAAGCTTGAGCCTCACATGACCTCGACATTTTTGAAGATCTCCGTATTCGTGGGGTGTGCATTAGGAATTCATGTTTGAAAACGCTTCAAATGTCGTTTGTCCCTCCCTATGACATACTAAAGTTTCATTAAGCCTGGGACGACATAAAGGTATACGTAGAAACAATCTCCATAATTTGCCAGTGCGATACCTTTTTGAGCATTACTGTATCGAACTGTATATATTTATTTGCCTTACTCTGTGGGTGGCTGTGAGAATGAACAGAAATTCGGTAGGTTTGTTTTCAAGAACGAAGCTATTCGCTTTGTTATTTTCATGATGGGATGGCGTACACTGATGACTATACTTGTACACGGACGAATTTTTTGAAAAGATTTCGGAAGATTTTTCGAAATTTTTTCGTTCGTTTTCGTTCGTTCGAAATTTTCTTGAACGATTCTTTTTCGAATTTCGTTCGTTCGATTTTTCGTCGAATGAAATTATTTCGATTTTCGTTCGTTCGAGATCTGATTTTTCGACTTTTTTTCGAACTTCATTCTAATTTGGAAACGCTTCTTGAACCCTAGGGTGGTATTAAATGGGGTGTTAAACGCGAATAAACCGCCACCTCCAAGCCGCCAACATACCGCGACATAAATTCAGTAGAGCCGCCAAATTAAAGCGAACAGACCGCCTCCTCCTGGCCGGCTACGAACCGCGACATAGGTGCCACGGTTTGTTACCGGTTTAACGAAAGCTGCCCTCTGCTTACACATACATTATGCGTGACCTTCGTCCGCATAAGTATTTTCTAGACTTGGACACGAACGACGTCTACGGTGGAAAGACGAGGGATCGGAAAGATTATACAAGTAATGCTATTTATTTTATTCATTAGGAGAAGCATGCAAAGGGAACTTCGTAATATTTTGCTTGTTCGAAACACGATCAGAACGCAATTTTTTGAATTTTCCTTGGAAATCCTAATTCTCGTAATTTTTTTATGAGCTGCGTGAGTTTTCAGGACCACTCTCGAAAAGGCATGTTAGGTTAACCATTAGCCTCAATCAATCACACGCGTTTGATCTGACAAAAGTTTGCATTTGTAGTAACTTTGTTAATGTTTCTTTTTGAATTTTTTCAAACAAAAGTTTTTTCGGAAAACAAAAAAATTCTCAAAGGAAGTTTCGAGTGAACTAAAATTTGAAAATTTCTGGATGAATTATTTACAAGGTGTTCTTGGGAAGGTAACGCTAGGTGCGAAAAAGACATTCCGAAACTCGTCGAGTAATGCATAAATTCAAAGAATGTCCTGCATTTAACTGAAATGGATAGTTAAAAACTTATAAGAATGATGATAAACTAGATAGTCTATCTTCGTTCTTGAAAAAGAACTAAGGTGTTTTTTTGGAAGCTTGCAACTGAAGTCTGGCGTCCGAGATTGGGGTAATGGTGTGGTTTCGGTCATTGATGCAGTTGAATTTGTGAAGTGTTTGCCGTCCTCTCAAAATGAAACTAATCCCCGCCCTCAGTTGGTGCTGAAAATATATAGAAACACTGTTACACACTCATATGCGCATCATGCAAGGAAAAGATTTTGTGCACATATTTCGAAGTAAGAATTTGAAACACTTCGAGTGGCTCTACCAATGCACCAAAGTGCGTCGCGGAACCTCAAAAAAAAAGATGCCAATGTTGGCACTGATCTGGCAATGAAAGAGGAGTATTCGAATCTTGCAGAAAAAGGAGAACAAATACAGTTGGTTTTAGAAACAAGTTCGCATTTCTTTCCTACAAAACTCGCCCGATACGCCTTGACTGACGCTGATTAAACATTACTAAATCATCGAAACACTTGAAAATCAGTCGCTTGCAAAATTCTTTTTTGCACCTAAAAAGTTGTGGAAACCCCTTCGAAAAGCGAGCAAGCAAATAATTTACTACATACTAATCATAGCCTGTGCTATGCAATGAATTATGAAAATGAAACTAACCTGATAATAGCGAAGCGAATGAATTTTGGAAGGAAAAATGCAAAAACGGGAGAAGTGTCGGCGCTCGCCAAAAAATTAACAGCTGATTGGGAGGGATTGATTAGTGCCACCAGAGAAGACGGCCAACGTGTTTCAACAATGATCCCTGCTTTGTTTTTGATCCCTCATCGCCCGTTTCCCTGGCGGAAGCCGTTAAAAGACTATCCTTTGAAACACCTTTCAGTTTTAAAGATAGGCTGACGTCCTGAATCAAAATGGCTAACAGTGCAATCAAAAATCCTTAACCCTCTGCAATAATTAAACTCGCACTTGCCCTCACTATAGATGGTCACAACTGTTCCTACTGTATCTTGCTAACCGCATCCAAAAACTTCTCGGGAGGAGCTTTTCGTTAACGGCCAGTTCCTCTCGCATTCCAGCACTATTTTCGTGCTGTCTGCGAGAGTATGTTAAACGCGAACTTACCGCGAGGATGCCACATGTCGAAATTTTAGAGAAAAAAACAGACCTGAAAACGATTTGAAATCGCTATTTTTCGTATAAAAGGTTACAATTGTTGCTTTTTCGAGGCGTTTTCATTAAAAGTGTAACAAATGCCTACCACAGAGGGATGTTAGGCTGAGACTAGAGCGAATTCTGTCCCAACTATTAGGAGTCCTGCTCAGATTCTGTTGTGGTTAAACTCGCGTTGAACGTGAACTTAACGCCTGTTAATTCGCGTTTAACAACCCCAATTACTACCACCCCTAGTTTACGCTGTTTCTTTATTCCTCAGGTCGAGTTGTCGTGGGCGTGAGCGAACAACTCACCTGCTGGAGTAAGTTGTGCTTGGTATCGAGGTATATAAAGTCTTTCTTGCTGTAATGGGTCCGGGCGGAGCAAGCTGCGGAGCGACTGGTAATGGCAAAATGTAACACTGATTAAGAAAATTCGACTTTATAGGTCTGACAAACATCACGTCGAACTGTTTGGAACTAGGGGAAAGGTTATACATGCTCTAGACTTGAGTAGAAATCGAACACGTGCGGAGCATTCATTCTCTGACTGACAATGAGCGTTGTAAAGGAAGCGTTGAGTCCGGTTTCGAAAAAAATAACATTCTGAAAAATTCGAAATTTCGAACGACTTCCGGGAAAAATCAAAATTCCATTAATTTTGAAATTCGGTCATTCGACCTCAGAAAATTTGAAAAACTTTCGAAATTCATTCGTCTGGAACATTTTTAAACGAATTCTTGAAAGGTCCGAAATTTCGAACAAATTTCGGAAAAAATAGCCAAATTTTGATTGACTTTCCAAAAAAACCGAAATTTCAATCAGTTTTAAAATTCGTTTGTTCAAACTTCGGAACTTCTAAATTTTTTCGGAATGCGCTCGTTCAAAATTGTTTCGAACGTTTTTTTTCATTTTTCGATCGTTCCAAAATGTTTCGAACGAGAAATTTTAAAATTTCGTTCGTTCGAAATTTTTTTCGAAACAGCACAACTATACTGATAACATAATATAATCAGTTTCCTATATGAAGGCAAGCTAAGAGGGATCATGACCAGGGCTGTGTGGATTTTTTTTTCGAATATTTCGCAAACGGAAACAGAAGAAAATGGCTAAAAATCACCGGAAACGGAATTTAGGAAACGGAAAGGGAACAAAACAAAAATCATAGTGCGCTTCAATGATAATTTTCTCCGCGGCTCATGGCTTCACATGTACTTCGATAGTTTGTAATCTCAATCCATTCGGTCACGCACCAGCTCTAGAACAGCTAGCGAACCGAAAATAATAAGATTTCAAGCATGAAAGGAGGACGTGCTGATGCAGGTTCTCATATTGAGCTGCAAATAGGTCCGCTCGAGAAACTCTTCTTATAGTGTGCTGCTGATCTATCTGATGACGAGTTCCTCACTTCGATTGATTTTTTTCATCGCGATTGAAGTTCTAAGACGGCTGCGAGTAGATGTGGCCCCCACTTTTGTTTAGAGAGTAGTTGTTCGTTTGAGGCCGATCCCAGAAGGTGATCTAGAGTACAAAACTTTGTAGATATCGATTTCGGACGCTGAGAGGATTGTTCCCACTGTGCATCGCGAGGGAAGTTCTCTTGTTGTAGACCGTGGCCAGATTGATGCCCTTGTAGCGTACCTTGTGGGGGTCGGCGTCCTTGCTGCCGGCCACTACGAAGATCGCACCTATGTACATAACTACTGTTAGCTCCGGTTAAAGGGGTGGTGGCTCAAAGACTCTCCAATTGCATAACGTGCTGCTGCTAGCGACTCGTTCTGCTGTTAATGAGGGGCCGCACTTGGGGGCTGGCATTGAGTTCAACTCCTCGTCATCAGCAACAGGTGCCACTAACTGCAGCACAAGTTACCGATAAGAAGTGGTCGAAATCCGGTATGAGTTGGAAGCACGTGCTGCTGACAAAGAGGAGTTTAACTCGGTGTGGGCCTTGCCGTGTAAATTCTATTGCGCTGAAGTGAAACTCCGGGAGGGTGTGAGTAGCTAGGGAGACAAAGGGGAAACGTTTCTGCATCTTTCGTCCCTCCATCAGCGGAGCCGACAACGATCAGCCAATAGCTCAGTGGTTCGAGAAAAATGTAATAAGAAGTGGGAAAGGCAAACTATGGTGGTAAATGAGATGAGACTGTTAAGCACGATTCGATGACGAGATAACATCGCTTACTCACTCGTGCATCGTCACCCAAAGTTGGGATTGGGGAACCACAAGCTGTGAGCCAGGTTGAAGTAGCGGGACGGGGATCATAGCGATCAGGATTCAACTCACGTTCTGATAATCGCAGAGAGACCGCGACTTTAGGTGCTGGTGTGGCACGACCATTCACCTTATAGCAAAATTCGTTTCCGTTTTCGACCCCAAAAACCCGGAAACGGAACGGAGCAGCCCAAAACGTATAGGAAATACGGAAACAGAATCGAAAACAATGGTTACGCACAGCACTGATCATGAGCATTTGCGTTTGCGGTGGGAGTATGCTGTTATGATGTGACTTCTTAGTGCTCGTTCACTCCTATAGAACGGGACAGCTGAGGAAGGGGATAGAATTCATAAGTAAGAGGTGAAGAGAGTGAAGGAAAAGTCGTGGAGCCATGTCGACGGCGAACAACCGACTCGCAGAATTGCTTGGGAAGCATTTATCGAATTTTGACAAGATAAGTGTTTAACACAGCATTATAAGGCTGATATCCAACATCTGTATTCAGGGCTGAGTAGGTGAGGGAGTGGAATTGATAGACCAGGGGTGGGCACTGATGGAATGGAGAGAACGCTCTTTGGTGGGAATTTCGAAAGTTCCAAACCGAAGCATGTTATCGTACAAATGGGTAATGGCCAGCGAAATCCATTATTGATAGTAAGGCCTTGCGTGGAAGGACGAAATTCCTCTCTCTCCCTATCCGATCCCATTTTCGATTAATTTTCTCAACAAAAAGTAGATGCATAAACGAAAAATCGAACACCGCTCAGTGTCGCGAGTTTAGTTTTCAAAGTACTTGTGCACATCCACAAGTACCCCGCGAAGCAGCGTGGGTGTGCACGCTAGTGTAACTACACCTGTGGATAGTACAAACGTCTCGCTGTTTAAAAAACAGTTGTGTCCGAGAGTGATCGTCCAGCTACGGAAAGTGCGAGCGTTCGCGTCGCTTCAGGCATATGGTTTTAACCTAGAGAGACATGGAACGCGGCTGGCTTGTATCTCCCTACAGATAAATATAGCATTATTCCTGAGCTTCATATCGATGTGATTTATAAGAATAATTTGAAGCTGTAATCGATTTGTGGCGACAGTTAAATATCAACCGCTTTACCCGCGACGTTTCGGGTCACAGACCCATCATCTGGCGGCTTAAATGCGATTGAATGGCCGTAGAACATACATTAAACAGCGGCACAGATCTGACCTACCGCTGCGCGGTGGAGGGGTGGATGGGGAAGGGTGGTTTTCTTGAAACGGCTCAGATAAAAACAGTCCACTTCCCGCCGGTCAAGTCGGGCTAGTCGACTTCGCGCGGCTCCAATTTTGTGGGCGTGGCACAGCGCCCCACTTCCCGTGGAGAGAGAGGTTTTCCAGTCTTCCCGCGGAGTGTCGGCAGGCATTCGGCTATTCCTGGGGGTCAACGAACACTCACTCATCGATTCCCACATTGGAATCATCATTGCACCACATACTAGAGTGGAGCCATTGAACAATCGCTGAGCAGAGAACGCTGTGTTGAGACTCTTTCCAAAACCCGCGCTGTATGCGACGCTGGCTCTGGGCAGGTGAGCCATTGTCTGTTGATGGCATCTGCGGATGAAAAGACTGCAAGCGCAAGTGAGTGTAGTAAGCAACCGTGTGTAAGCTTACTCCTTACTTGTCAGTGGCAGTTCAAGATGAAGAGCCCAGATGGGGATTTTTGAAATTTTGTTCCAACAGACCTTTATCTAAAGGGTGATTTTAAAGTGTGCCACAAACTGCTTCTGGATTGTTTTCTGCCAGTCGTCAAATTAGCCGTAACGCCATGGCAGAAGGGCCGCGGAGTGCTTGTTCAACGTGTACGGGCAGTAAACGAAACGGCGCTGCCGATTTCCCGCGACCGATCTATTGGCCTTCCACGGGAGTGGTTACGGCACGTCGGCTAGTGGTACTGCGGGAAGTGTGACGTCTCTATCTGAGGACCTGCTCAACCACAGCACAAACGAAAAATGGTGGGGACCGTCAAATGTCGCTAATCAGTGAGGTCATATCGGAGTGTTAGCATCTTCATCGCATCCTTCATTTCTTTCCGGTTGTTCATCATCGGGGAATGCAACCGTATCTCCAAAGCTTCACTTACTCCTTTTTCAGCCGTCTCAGTAATGTTTCTATACAGTATACTTGCTCTCATTTTTGGCGCGGCTTCATACGATGCTTGGAAAATGCACTGTTGAGATACGATGACGGCGATCTCAGAGCGCGCATATGCTCATCCAGCCTTTTGAGGAGAGGCCTATCGGTTTCGCCGATGTAAAAGGCTCCACATCCCAGGCAGGTGACCTTGTAGACTACATTACGTGCTAGGCATATTTGTAGATCTGCAGTACAATATCTGCAATCGGTACGGAAATATTGGTGGAAATATTACATCAAAACGGCTACATGGAGAACGACTTCGTTACCTAGCGTCCGTATCAATCTACATCTGGAACTGCTCTTGTTCTTCCTTTTGGTGAACGAAAGTTTTGCCAAGAAAGTGAACAGAGCAGTACAACGATCAGCTCTTCCTCTCCGACTTGTGTTCCGTCCACCCGCCACACTACGAGACCTTCTAACTTCATCCAGCCTTTACGAGGACCGCTGTGGGCGTACCGATTGCAGATATTGTACTGCAGATCTACAAATATGCCAAGCACGAAATGTAGTCTACAAGGTCACCTGCCTGGGATGTGGAGACTTTTACATCGGCGAAACCGGTAGGCCTCTCCACAGGAGACTGGATGAGCATATGCGCGCTCTGAGATCGCCGTCATCGTATCTCAACAGTGCATTTTTCAAGCATCAAACATCACGACTTGCATATGAAGCCGCGCCAGAAATGAGAGCAAGTATAGTGTATAAAAACATTACCGATACGGCCGAAAGAAAGGTAAGGGAAGCTTCGGAGATACGGTTGCATTCCCCGCCGATGAACACACGGGAAGAAATGATTGATGCGATGAAGATGGTAACTTTCCGATCTGACCTCACTGATAAGCGACATTTGACGGTCCCCACCATTTTTCGTTTGTGCTGTGGTTGAGCAGGTCGTTTCAAGAAGACCACCCTCCCATCCACCCGTCCACCGCGCAGCGGTAGGTCAGATCTGTGATGATGTTTGATGTATGTTCTACGGCCATATAATTGCATTTTAGCCGCCAGATGATGGGTCTATGTCCCGAAACGTCGTGGATGAAGTAGTTGATATTTAACTGTCGCCACAAATCGATTACAGCTTCAAATTATCCTTATACATCTCCCTAGAGAGTTAAGCGATTTTTTTCGGCGACAAGACCGCTCCTACTGTCCCAGGCTGGGCAATCACCCAAAGGCGCGACTGTGAATACAATTTTCATTCGGTTAATGTGTTTTGTGATTCTATTTTTACTGCTTCGCCTTGCGAACCCTTACAATTTCATTTTGATTTTTGAGGCACTAATCGACGGCTATCATCCGTGCCATTTCGGGAGGAACGATCTTGCTATAGTCGAATTGAAGAGTGATATTCCGAAAGAAGAAGCTCTGCCAATCTGCTTGCCAACAGCGGATCAGACTATAAATCAAGATTTGATCGCGCTCGGATACGGAAAAAGTAAGCAAAAAAGTTTCGAGTCTTCGGCTCTACCTTAGGCAAGGGACACTCAAGTTCTATTTCTGTAAATGAAGAGAAACCCTTATATCTAAAGATCGACACCGTTAGCAATTAGTTTTGTCCAAGAAGTTCTATGGGGATACTTGTCTCGAATTCTGAGTGTTTCCATCCAAACTCAGCGTGTTCTCTTCCCATTTCGTTTATGAAGCCTTGAAAAATAAATCTCCTTTCCTCGCTACTACTCCATAAGAACGTAAAGGCCAACCGAACATTGCTCGACACGACGCGGTTGCGTCACGACTCTCGTAAACAAAATTCATGATAGCAATTTGATAAAGGGTATGAAAGAAGGGGAGAGCGGTGTGTTTCACATTCACATACCGTCCTTTTCCAGGGGTCAGCAGTTCAGGATCTCCCTAGAGTAGATAGTAGGAAAACAGCAGGACCGGCAGTCAAGATATAACAAAGCAGGAGTACAAACTTAGAAAATTATAGAGCCGCGACGCAATCGCGTCGTGTCGAGCAATGTTCGGTTGGCCTTTACGTTCTTATTACTACTCCTGCTATCTGATATGAGGATTAATCTATTCTGCTCCTTGGAAGGTCTTAATCTGGCAAAATGTTAGAGTCTTAGTTTTCTTCTCTCGTTCTGAATCCTTGTGTGTACTTGTTCCAGTGAAAATTCAGTGGTCACCCACAAGCTAATTCCCTTTCTGAAACATCGTCATCTATTCAGCTTCTAGAAAATGTAATGAGTACGGGATCAATCGTTTTTTGAGCCTTGGTTTGTTTTCTAATACATTTCTCCCTTTCAGGTGAGCAGTCAGATCATTTGCTTAACCAACTCAGGCAGATAAAGTTGCAAGTTTCGGAAAGAAATTCAGAGAAAAAGCTGATTTTGGCCAAGTATGAGTCGAACGCTGTTTGCAAGGTGGGTTTTACGAAATCAACGTCCAGATAAACCAAAAAGAAGAAAAATTGGGTATTACTAATGCATGCACACCAGCTAAGAGACTTGAGCTCCCGTATTCCTCGCATCAGCACCGAAAACTATGTTAAAATCAAAATCTGTGTACTATCAACGTTTGGAAGAGGTACTCCTAACTTTTGTAATCACTAAAAACAGGAATGATTAGGCATCTGACAGAGTAACCGTGAATGAAAGAATGTTGTCTGCTGACGGAGCATTTCCTTTGTACTGTTGCAGGGTGACAGCGGAGGTCCTTTAATTCAGACAGATGCAAACGAAAAGGCAACTCTGATCGGCATCGCATCCTTTTCGGCCGGCGGCTGTAAACCCTTATCCCTCGGTTCGTTGGTCTATTACGTCAATTTTCAATGAAATCCTTCAATTCTACGGCGAAATATTCCGCTGGTATTTGAAAGAAAGAGAAATGTGTACATTTCAGCATTACTGAGCGGCTTCATTGACGTCACCCAACATCTCGACTGGATATGTGGCAGTACAGGTATGGTCTACTCCAATGTTTGTCGATGCCGTGTAGGGTACGAATGTGGGTTCCTTCGGCGAACTGTACCTATGCTATCTGGCTGTCGACACTTCTCTCTGTTGATGACCACGACAAAAAAATGTATTATGCATCAAACCAATGGGCAACTTTGCTCCGACAGCATGTGACCGGGGTTGCTCTGACGTTTTGCGTGATGGATTTGAACTGTCACTACGTATTGGAATGAAGCAGAGGGCGATAACAATTCTTTGAATTACATCTAAGGTCTTTCTTGAGAGAGAACTCAAAATAACCTTCAAATCATAGTGACCCCATCTAAAGGAAAATTCCGAGAAGGTTTGGAAAGCCGATTCACTTGAGAAGTCTCCGCCCTAGAGTCCCCGGCCTAGAAATGTAGGCTAAAAGCAAAAGATCTATTTCAATAAGCCGATTTGCCACAATAACGGAGTAGGAATCACGTGACCATTCGCCTTGCATCGTCCAACGCCCTGTTGTGTTCTTGGAAGATGGTGAAGGATCCAATTTAAGGTGTGCCCAAATGAGACTGTCCGCCCACGCGGTCGGCGTACGTGTAGAGTGGCCGTGTCAAAGGCATTTCCGGGCTAGTCCTCCCACAGCTGCAAACGGACAACTCGGATATTATTCACTCTCCTTCTGATACTCCTGCTGATCATTCGACAAGTTTGAGAAGTGTCTACACGACAGCAGCTCCACACGCACGCCTACCGCGCAGGCGAATAGTCTCAAACGAATGGACTTTAGCTTCTAGACACTTGGTTAGTTCGTCGTTTAGTGTCTGGAATTTCTATTGGGTGCTGTGTGTCGCTCCCTGGCTCGCCATACATAATCTCCCTCCCCGTTTGATCTGCTTACAACAGTTTCACAGGCGACGCTTCTCCAGGACTAACACCAGATTAAGGAAGAGTCTCTTCGAAAGAGCGACGCCCATTTGCTGATGGTTTCACCAAAGGTGTAGCTCACTCAGCAAACTCACCGATGTCCGTTTCCCCAGGCAAAAAAAATGAATTTGACCTCGGCAAAAGATTCGAAATCGTTTGACTTCGTCGTATGCTATACATTGTGTTTTTTCTCCAAAGTAAGGTGGGAGAGCTGGGCCTAGTAGCCTGGGTCGGCTGTATGGGGGCAGAAAAAAATAGATTAGTTCGTAAAACTGTTGAAGATGCCACTGCTCCGGAAAATAGACAATGAGTAGCGTTGTGCTTCTATTAAGTCTTCCACTCAAACTTCTAGTGTTGCGAATCGGTGGCTTTTCCCCGGGGTCCGATACCAGACGTCAGTCCCGAGAGATACAACCGACAGACCCCCTACCAATGACATAACAGACTGTACTGGTTGCCCCGGCAATCTGTATACTGTAATAAGGGCATAACCACGATAATACCACATGACGCGCATTTGACACCTGATGCCGCCAACTTGGAATCCCCCGGACTAATCAACACATATCCCGACTGTATTATATGTAATGCGAAATATACGATCCTCTTTCATACACTACAGAACAAAAGTTGAATTAGACTGTTTTATACTACAAGATATATGTGGAGAGATCTTGGAGAATAGAGGATTAAAAACAAGGAACAATGCTATAGGAAACAGAAGCGCCACTGAAATAGGCATCACGATCGATAACACAGGTCATGGCCACTTCCCTGTTTATTGAATGTGCTTTTCGCGAGCCAGCTGCATTACAGGATTCTATGGCATCTCGTCCCTATAGCCGTTCACCCTCAACCCAAAAATCGAAAATTGACCTTCAAATGATAGGTCTTGGTTAATCTTAGTGCTTGATGGATCAGGTATACTAAACCTAAGCCTTGAAAAGAGAGGAAAATCCTACCTGTGGCAAGCTAGGACTGAGGTGTAAATTCACCGTGGGGACGAGATGCCCGAAAACCGCATTACAGGTGAAGTAGTAATGTTCTGAAGGCCATAGGCCCCGAAACGAAGCACAGCAACGGTAAGGAAGAAAGAGCAGCACGGAGCTGCAGAAGAGAAAACCACGCTTGGTCGCGGCAGGAGCCAAGACTGATGACTCAGACCGCTCCGCCCGAACCAGTCCGATGGCGTCTTTACCGTGCTTATGGTTTTCATTGCTGGACCGACCGCGCCCAGGTCTGCTTTAAAGGCACAGAACAGCCAGAAAATTATTTTTCAGATTTAATGCTTATATTGGAGAGAGCCACTCACTGATCACAACGGTAACTCTGGCATCGTCCAAGACCCCCTACGAACCGAGATATGGCTCCTTAAAAATGCCTTGATTGAGGGCAAAAATTTTGTGGACGAGTTGTCTTAGGCCTGTATTTCTCTTCATTCGCAATCGCTGCACGAGAGCAAAACAGGATGAGAAGATAGATCGGCAGTGGGTTGAAGAACGACGATATGTTGAAAATTCATCCATTCATTTAGCCGCTATCGAGTTCGTAAATCTGGTAGGGGGCCGGGCCTGTGGTGGTGAGCGAAGGGGGTCGGGCCTGTGGTGGTCGCTTATCCTACTATATATATGTTGGTAAATTTGTGTGTACGTGTGGGTGTATGTATGTATGTGTGCGTTTCTCTGTGTGTTTGTTTGACCGTTTATTCGGCTTGCCTTTCAAGGCGGGCAACCTAACGGGATGGGCTCAAGAAAGTGTGCAGGACGTCAGGGTAAGGGTGCAGGACCTTAGAAGTGATGCGCAGTACATCATAGGAAGGTACAGGACCCAGATTGTAGTGCGCCAGACGCCGTAGAAAGTGTGCGGGACCCAAGTGGGAGTGCGCCGAACGCCACAGAAAGTTCACAGGACCCAAGTGGGAGTGCGCAGGGCGCCGTAGAAAATGTACGGGATCCAAATGGTAGTGCGCTAGACGCCGTAGAAAGTGTGCGGGACCCGAGTGAGAGTGCGCCGGACGCCGTACAAAGTGTGCGGGATCCAAGTGTTAGAGCGCCGAACGCCATAGAAAGTGTGCGGGATCCAAGTGGTAGAGCGCCGGACGCCGTAGAAAGTGTGCGGGATCGAAGTGGGAGTGCGCAGGGCGCCGTAGGAAGTGGGAGGGTTTCACGTGGGAGTGCGCCGGACGTCATAGAACGTGTGCGAAATCCAAGTGGGAGTGCGCCGGACGTCATAGAACGTGTGCGGGACCCGAGTGAGAGTGCGCAGGACGCCGTATATAGTATGCGCGACCCAAGTGGAAGTGCGCCGAACGCCGTAGAAAGTGTGCGGGACCCGAGTGGGAGTGCGCCGGACGTCATAGAACGTGTGCGAAATCCAAGTGGGAGTGCGCCGGACGTCATAGAACGTGTGCGAAATTCAAGTGGGAGAGCGCCGCACGCCATAGAAAGTGTGCGGGATCCAAGTGGTAGAGCGCAGGACGTCGTAGAAAGTGCGCGGGATCCAAGTGGGAGTGCACAGGACGCCGTAGGAAGTGGGCGGGTTTCACGTGGGAATGCGCAGGACGTCGTAGAAAGTGTGCGGGATCCAAGTGGGAGTGCGCAGGACGCCGTATAAAGTGTGCGGGATCCAAACGGGAGTGCGCAGGACGCCGTATAAAGTGTGCGGGACCCAAGTGGGAGTGCGCTGAACGCCGTAGGAAGTGTGCGGGACCCAAGTGGGAGTGCGCAGGACGCTGTAGAAAGTGCGCGGGACCCGAGTGAGAGTGCGCTGGACGCCGTAGAAAGTGTGCGGGACCCAAGTGAGAGTGCGCTGGACGCCGTAGAAAATGTGCGGGACCCGAGTGAGAGTGCGCAGGACGCCGTATAATGTGTGCGGGACCCAAGTGGGAGTGCGCCGGACGCCGTAGAAAGTGTGCGGGACCAGAGTGAGGAGTGCGCCGGACGCCGTAGAAAGTGTGCGGGACCCAAGTGAGAGTGCGCCGGACGCCGTAGAAAGTGTGCGGGACCCAGTGAGAGTGCGCCGGACGCCGTATAAAGTGTGCGGGACCCGAGGTGAGTGCGCCGGACGCCGTAGAAAGTTTGCGGGACCCGAGTGAGAGTGCGCCTGACGCCGTAGAAAGTGCGGGACCCGAGTGTGAGTGCGCAGGACGCCGTATAATGTGTGCGGGACCCAGGGGGGGGGGCGCCGGACGCTGTAGAAAGTGTGCGGGACCCGAATGAGAGTGCGCCGGACGCCGTAGAAAGTGTGCGGGACCCGAGTGAGAGTGCGCCGGACGCCGTAGAAAGTGTGCGGGACCCGAGTGAGAGTGCGCCGGACGCCGTATAAAGTGTGCGGGACCCGAGTGAGAGTGCGCCGGACGCCGTAGAAAGTGTGCGGGACCCGAGTGAGAGTGCGCCGGACGCCGTAGAAAGTGTGCGGGACCCAAGTGGGAGTGCGCAGGACGCCGTATAATGTGTGCGGGACCCAAGTGGGAGAGCGCCGGACGCTGTAGAAAGTGTGCGGGACCCGAATGAGAGTGCGCCGGACGCCGTAGAAAGTGGGGGGGGCCCGAGTGAGAGTGCGCGGGACGGCGTAGAAAGTGTGCGGGACCCAGTGAGAGTGCGCTGGACGCCGTAGAAAGTGTGCGGGACCCGAGTGAGAATGCGCCGGACGCCGTAGAAAGTGTGCGGGACCCGAGTGAGAGTGCGCTGGACGCCGTAGAAAGTGTGCGGGACCCGAATGAGAGTGCGCCGGACGCCGTAGAAAGTGTGCGGGACCCGAGTGAGAGTGCGCAGGACGCCGTATAATGTGTGCGGGACCCAAGTGAGAGTGCGCCGGACGCCGTAGAAAGTGTGCGGAACCCGAGTGAGAGTGCGCCGAACGCCGTAGAAAGTGTGCGGGACTCAAGTGGGAGTGCGCCGGATGCCATAGAACGTGTGCGAAATCCAAGTGGGAGAGCGCCGCACGCCATAGAAAGTGTGCGGGATCCAAGTGGTAGAGCGCCGGACGCCGTAGAAAGTGTGCGGGATCCAAGTGGGAGTGCGCAGGGCGCCGTAGGAAGTGGGCGGGTTTCACGTGGGAATGCGCAGGACGTCGTAGAAAGTGTGCGGGATCCAAGTGGGAGTGCGCAGGACGCCGTATAAAGTGTGCGGGATCCAAGTGGGAGTGCGCAGGACGCCGTATAAAGTGTGCGGGACCCAAGTGGGAGTGCGCTGAACGCCGTAGGAAGTGTGCGGGACCCAAGTGGGAGTGCGCAGGACGCTGTATAAAGTGCGCGGGACCCAAGTGGGAGCGCGCCGCACGCCGTAGAAAGTGTGCATGACCCGAGTGAGAGTGCGCTGGACGCCGTAGAAAGTGTGCGGGACCCGAGTGAGAGTGCGCCGGACGCCGTAGAAAGTGTGCGGGACCCGAGTGGGAGTGCGCAGGACGCCGTAGAAAGTGCGCGGGACCCGAGTGAGAGTGCGCCGGACGCCGTAGAAAGTGTGCGGGACCCGAGTGAGAGTGCGCCGGACGCCGTAGAAAGTGTGCGGGACCCAAGTGAGGAGTGCGCCGGACGCCGTAGAATGTGTGCGGGACCCAAGTGAGAGTGCGCCGGACGCCGTAGAAGTGCGGGACCCGGTGAGAGTGCGCCGGACGCCGTAGAAAGTGCGCGGGACCCGAGTGAGAGTGCGCCGGACGTCGTAGAAAGTGCGCGGGACCCGATTGAGAGTGCGCCGGACGCCGCAGAATGTGTGCGGGACCCAAGTGGGAGTGCGCCGGACGCCGTACAAAGTGTGCGGGACCCAAGTGGGAGTGCGCCGGTCGCCGTAGAAAGTGTGCGGGACCCAAGTGGGAGTGCGCAGAACGCCGTATAATGTGTGCGGGACCCAAGTGGGAGGGCGCCGTACGCGGTAGAAAGTGTGCGGGACCCGGTGAGAGTGCGCAGGACGCCGTAGAAAGTGAGCGGGACCCGAGTGAGAGTGCGTCGGACGCCGTAGAAAGTGTGCGGGACCCGAGTGAGAGAACGCCGGACGCCGTAGAAAGTGTGCGGGACCCGAGTGAGAGTGCGCCGGACGCCGTAGAAAGTGTGCGGGACCCGAGTGAGAGTGCGCCGGACGCCGTAGAAAGTGTGCGGGACCCGAGTGAGAGTGCGCCGGACGCCGTAGAAAGTGTGCGGGACCCGAGTGAGAGTGCGCCGGACGCCGTAGAAAGTGTGCGGGACCCGAGTGAGAGTGCGCCGGGCGCCGTAGGAAGTGTGCGGGACCCGAGTGAGTGCGCCGGACGCCGTAGAAAGTGTGCGGGACCCAGGTGAGAGTGCGCCGGACGCCGTATAAAGTGTGCGGGACCCGGGTGAGAGTGCGCCGGACGCCGTATAAAGTGTGCGGGACCCGAGTGAGGGTGCGCCGGACGCCGTAGAAAGTGTGCGGGACCCGAGTGAGAGTGCGCCGGACGCCGTAGAAAGTGTGCGGGACCCGAGTGAGAGTGCGCCGGACGCCGTAGAAAGTGTGCGGGACCCGAGTGAGAGTGCGCCGGACGCCGTATAAAGTGTGTGCGGGACCCGAGTGAGAGTGCGCCGGACGCCGTAGAAAGTGTGCGGGACCCGAGTGAGAGTGCGCCGGCCGCCGTAGAAAGTGTGCGGGACCCGAGTCAGAGTGCGCCTGACGCCGTAGAAAGGGTGCGGGACCCGAGTGAGAGGGCGCCGGACGCCGTATAAAGTGTGCGGGACCCAGTGGGAGTGCGCCGGACGCCGTAGAAAGTGTGCGGGACCCGAGTGAGAGTGCGCCGGACGCCGTAGAAAGTGTGCGGGATCCAGAGTGCGCCGGACGCCGTAGAAAGTGTGCGGGACCCGAGTGAGAGGGCGCCGGACGCCGTAGAAAGTGTGCGGGACCCGGGTGAAGTGCGCCGGACGCCGTAGGAAGTGTGCGGGACCCAAGTGAGAGTGCGCCGGACGCCGTAGAAAGTGTGCGGGACCCAAGTGGGAGTGCGCCGGACGCCGTAAAGTGTGCGGGACCCAGATTGAGGAGTGCGCCGGACGCCGTAGAAAGTGTGCGGGACCCAGGTGAGAGTGCGCCGGACGCCGTAGAAAGTGTGCGGGACCCGGTGAGGAGTGCGCCGGACGCCGTAGAAAGTGTGCGGGACCCAGTGAGAGTGCGCCGGACGCCGTAGAAAGTGTGCGGGACCCAAGTGAGAGTGCGCTGGACGCCGTAGAAAGTGTGCGGGACCCGAGTGAGAGAGTGCGCCGGACGCCGTAGAAAGTGTGCGGGACCCGGTGAGAGTGCGCCGGACGCCGTAGAAAGTGTGCGGGACCCGAGTGAGAGTGCGCCGGACGCCGTAGAAAGTGTGCGGGACCCGAGTGAGAGTGCGCCGGACGCCGTAGAAAGTGTGCGGGACCCGAGTGAGAGTGCGCCGGACGCCGTAGAAAGTGTGCGGGACCCGAGTGAGAGTGCGCCGGACGCCGTAGAAAGTGTGCAGGACCCGAGTGAGGAAGTGCGCCGGACGCCGTATAAAGTGTGCGGGACCCAAGTGAGAGTGCGCCGGACGCCGTAGAAAGTGTGCGGGACCCGAGTGAGAGTGCGCCGGACGCCGTAGAAAGTGTGCGGGACCCAGTGAGAGTGCGCCGGACGCCGTAGAAAGTGTGCAGGACCCGAGTGAGAGTGCGCCGGACGCCGTAGAAAGTGTGCGGGACCCGAGTGAGAGTGCGCCGGACGCCGTAGAAAGTGTGCGGGACCCGAGGTGAGAGTGCGCCGGACGCCGTAGAAAGTGTGCGGGACCCGAGTGAGAGTGCGCCGGACGCCGTAGAAAGTGTGCGGGACCCAGTGAGAGTGCGCCGGACGCCGTAGAAAGTGTGCGGGACCCGAGTGAGAGTGCGCCGGACGCCGTAGAAAGTGTGCGGGACCCGAGTGAGAGTGCGCCGGACGCCGTAGAAAGTGTGCGGGACCCGAGTGGGAGTGCGCCGGCCGCCGTAGAAAGTGTGCGGGACCCGAGTGAGAGTGCGCCGGACGCCGAATAAAGTGTGCGGGACCCAAGTGGGAGTGCGCCGGACGCCGTAGAAAGTGTGCGGAACCCGAGTGAGAGTGCGCCGAACGCGCCGTATAGAGTGTGCGGGACGCGGGTGAGAGGGCGCGGGACGCCGTAGAAAGCGTGTGGGACCCAAGTGGGAGTGCGCAGGACGCCGTAGAAAGTGTGCGGGACCGGAGTGAGAGTGCGCCGGACGCCGTAGAAAGTGTGCGGGACCCGAGTGAGAGTGCGCTGGACGCCGTAGAAAGTGTGCGGGACCCGAGTGAGAGTGCGCCGGACGCCGTAGAAAGTGTGCGGGACTCGAGTGAGAGTGCGCCGGACGCCGTAGAAAGTGTGCGGGACCCGAGTGAGAGTGCGCCGGACGCCGTAGAAAGTGTGCGGGACCCGAGTGGGAGTGCGCCGGACGCCGTAGAAAGTGTGCGGGACCCGAGTGAGAGTCACGCCGGACGCCGTAGAAAGTGTGCAGGGACCCGAGTGAGAAGTGCGCCGGACGCGCCGTAGAGAAAGTGTGCGGGACCCAAGTGCGAGAGTGCGCCGAACGCCGTAGAAAGTGTGCGGGACCCAAGTGGGAGTGCGCAGGACGCCGTAGGATAGTGTGCGGGACCCACGTGGGAGTGCGCAGGACGCCGTAGAAAGTGTGCGGGATCAACGAGTTGGAGTGCGCCGGACGCCGTAGAAAGTGTGCGGGACCCAAGTGGGAGTGCGCCCGGACGCCGTAGAAAGTGTGCCGGGACCCGATTGAGAGTGCGCCGAACGCCGTAGGAAGTGTGCGGGACCCAAGTGGAGTGCTGCCGGACGCCGTATAAAGTGTGCGGGACCCAAAGTGGGGAGTGCGCCGGCCGCATAAATCGTAAAGTGTGCGGGACCCAGAGTGAGAGTGCGCCGGCCGCCGTAGAAAGTGTGCGGGACCCAAGTGGGAGTGCGCCGGACGCCCGTAAGAATGTGTGCGGGACCCGAGTGAGAGTGCGCCCGGGACGCCGTAGAAAGTGCGCGGGACCCCGAGAGTGAGAGTGCGCTGGACCGCCGTAGAAAGTGTGCGGGACCCGAGTGAGGAGTGCGCCGGACGCCGTGAAAGTGTGCGAGACCCAGTGAGAGTGCGCCAGACGCCGTATGTGTGCGGGACCCAAGTGAGAAGTGCGCCCGGAACGCGCCGTAGAATGTGTGCGGGACCCGAGTGGGAGTGCGCCGGACGCCGTAAGAAAGTGTGCCCGGGACCCGAGTGAGAGTGCGCCCGGACGCCGTAGAAAGTGTGCGGGACCCGAGTGAGAGGGGTGCGCCGGACGCCTTCCGTATAAAGTGTGTGCCAGGACCCCAGTGAGAGTGCGCCCGGACGCCGTAGAAAGTGTGCGGGACCCGAGTGAGGGAAGTGCGCCGAGAACGCCGTAAAAAGTGTGCGGGACCCAGAGTGAGAGTGCGCCGGACGCCGTAGAAAGTGTGCGGGACCCGAGGTGAGGAGTGCGCCGGACGCCGTAGAAAGTGTGCGGGATCCGAGTGAGAGTGCGCCGGAGACGCCGTAGGAAGTGTGCGGGATCCGAGTGGGAGTGCGCAGGACGCCGTAGGAAGTGTGCCGGGTTACTGACGTGGGAGTGCGCCGGACGCGGTGAAAGTGTGCGGGACCCAAGTGGGAGTGCGCCGGACCTCCGTATAAAGTGTTGCGGGATCAGGTGAGGGTGCGCCAGGACGCCGTAGAAAGTGTGCGGGACCCCAGGTGGAGTGCGCCGGACGCCGTAGAAAGTGTGCGGGACCCAAGTGAGGGTGCGCCCGGACGCCGTAGAAAGTGCGGGACCCAGGGTGAGAGAGTGCGCCGGACGCCGTAGCCAAGTGTGCGGGACCCGAGTGAGAGTGCGCTGGACGCCGTGCAGAAAGTGTGCGGGACCCGAGTGAGGATGCGCCGGACGCCGTAGAAAGTGTGCGGGACCCGGTGAGAGTGCGCCGGACGCCGTATAAAGTGTGCGCGGACCCAGGTGAGGAGTGCGCCGGACGCCGTAGAAAGTGTGCGGGACCCGGGTGAGGGTGCGCCGGACGCCGTAGAAAGTGTGCGGGCCCCGAGTGAGAGTGCGCCGGACGCCGTAGAAAGTGTGCGGGACCCAGGTGAGAGTGCGCCGGGCGCCGTAGAAAGTGTTGCGGGACTGAAGTCACTGGAGTGCTGGGGCGCCGTGGGAGTGGGCGGGTTTCAGGTGGGGGTGCGCCGGACGCCGGTGTCATGCGAAATCAAGTGGGAGGCGCCACGCGCCATAGAAAGTGTGCGGGATCAAGTGGGAGTGCGCCGGACGCCGTATAAAGTGTGCGGGATCCAGAGTGGGGGTGCGCAGGACGCCGTATAAAGTGTGCCCGGGTTCACCGGGGTGGGAGTGCGCGGGACGCCATGCGTAGAAAGTGTGCGGGACCCAAGAGTGGGAGTGCGCAGGACGCCGTAGAAAGTGTGCCGGGACCCAAGTTGGGAGTGCGCCGGACGCCGTATAAAGTGTGCGGGACCCAAGTGGGAGTGCGCCGGCCGCCGTAGAAAGTGTGCGGGACCCGGGTGGGAGTGCGCCCAGGGACGCCGTAGAAAGTGCGCGGGACCCAGAGTGGGACGCGCCGCACGCCGTAGAAAGTGTGGGACCCGGTGAAATGCGCTGGACGCCGTAGAAAGTGTGAGGACCCGAGTGAGAGTGCGCCGGACGCCGTAGAAGTGTGCGGGACCCAGTGAGGAGGTGCGCATGACGCCGTATAAAGTGTGCGGGACCCAAGTGGGAGTGCGCCGGACGCCGTAGAAAGTGTGCGGGACCCGAGTGAGAGTGCGCCCGACGCCGTATGAGTGTGCCCGGGACCCGAGTGGGAGTGCGCCGGACGCCGTAGAAAGTGTGCGGGACCCGAGTGAGAGTGCGCCGGACGCCGTAGAAAGTGTGCGGGACCCAGTGAGAGTGCGCCGGACAGCCGTATAAAGTGTGCGGAGACCCGATTGAGAGTGCGCCGGACGCCGTAGAAAGTGTGCGGGACCCGAGTGAGAGTGCGCCGGACGCCGTATAAAGTGTGCCGGGACCCAAGTGGGAGTGCGCAGGACGCCGTGAAAGTGTGCGGGACCCGAGTGAGAGTGCGCCGGACGCCGTAGAAAGTGTGCAGGACCCAGGTGAGGAGTGCAGTTGCGCCGGACGCCGTAGAAAGTGTGTGCGGGACCCGGTGAGGAGTGCGCCGGACG
>JAPDOI010001323.1:0-194921 GCA_029168955.1 Aplectana chamaeleonis
TTTGTTTCTTTCCGAGTGTGGCCTTTTGAAACGACATTTTCTTCCTAGTTCGCGGGATATATGGATCCATTGCAATTACCCAATCAGAATAAATCTAGCATAAATAAATTCTGCATATCTCGTTACAAAGGTTGTCGAATGACATTGTGTGAACGTTTTCCAAATATGATCACCTGAAGTTCTCGAGCTAATAATTTTTTCCGATTGCTGTTTTTTTTTTCGGAAAATCGATTTGAATAATTTTGCAAATGTTGTCAATCGAAAATCCCGAATGCATAAATCCCTCTTATATAACTATTGAAACATAAAAAAATAGTTTTCAGAAGAGGTTCTCTTCAAAATTTTCCAATGAAGTATTACTTTTGGATCTGCAACGGAATACCCAAAAACCCGAGTACATGTAGTTGGGACGGAACGCACTGACACTTTGCGTTCCATACTTGGCGCAAACTCGGTGCACAAGTGTTATAACATACGTGCACCGAGTTGGCACCATCGCACAATACGGAACGCAAGGTGTCAGTGCCATTCGTACCGACTGTACAATGATATCTTTACCAACTACTTTCAGATACGATTTTTTTTCAACTACGAGCGGAACAGTTTTTGGAAGGTTCTTAGTGAATTGTGTATTTTTCTCTACTTCAAACCCTAAGTCAAATAAACTTCGATTGAACAGAATTTGTATAAAAACATTTTGAAAAATCATCACGGAACGCGCCATGGTTCTTAAAACTATAGCACGTTTTTTTGATGAATTTTTTGAACAAACGAAAATAAGAAATTTCACTAGAAAATAATCGCTCGATTTTCCGTAAGACGTTCATATTTTACTCACAATTATATGTTTTTTTAGCTTTCTACTCCATTTTGAGGCCAGTTTCTGGCAATACGTCGACCTTACAGACATATTTCACTTTACACATGACTTATTTCTAGCGTCTAATTTTAGTACCTGAAATTGAACTCTGACTGTTTTGATCATATTGAATTTCCCCTGAAAGTGCGAAATTCTAATTAAATTTAGTTGTTTTTCTTGGTGGTTATATGTATTATGTGCCGTTTTTGTTTTGTGTAAGTACACAGCCTCAACAATGCGACTTTTTGAATTTAAGCGGGTTTTCATCCAACCACAAATCCGATTTTCAACGGAATGGGTTCCGGAACATAGACGAGAAGAAAATTCTATGGTTCTTGGTCAAAATTTGGTAGCTTCTCTACTGTTAATTACATTGGTAATAAATGAAAGCTTTGGATGGATGGAATAGATCAGATTCAGCAAATGAATATATTTCAAACGAATAATGAATAGAGAAATCCCGTTTTAAACTGGAAAATTATTAAGTAAATTTTGTCGTTTCGAGCCTGCTTGTTGTGGTAGGCACGCGATATCTATCGTCTGTCTCGGAGGAAAATTTAGTTTGTTCCTTCAAGTGCTTGTGCGGAGCGAGAATAGATATAGCGAGAAAGTAAAGGGAAAGGAGAGACGCAGCGTACGCGCGCACGCGCGCTTGCCATTGTCAGCAGTAAATTCATCTCCGAAATAGAGGATTTGTTATATCTTCAAGAATCTTCCGAAAAACTGAATAACTTGAATATGTTTGAGTTTTGAGAACACTAATCCTTTTTCAAATGTCCAGAACTGTAGCGGTACTAATATATGTCATGTTCCACTTGATTAAATATTGTGTCCACCTAATCACTACTTTATTTTAGCAGAGCGGATTAAAACACTTTATTGCTCGCATGTGTTACGTATGTACATAACATCAGCATGGATCATATTATAAGGCCTCAAGCGTTCTCCCCACTGAGGGAGGTTGGCGCAAACTCCGGTGCACCTATCGGCGTTTTATGTTTTAGCATATGGCACCGTCAGAGTTCGCGCCAACCTTCCACTATAGTGAATCGTCAAAGTTTATTCAAGATCCATGCCTACGTTGCATTCCAAACGCTTTTCCCCAATTCCATGCCCAGTATTTTCAACCCAGAATTATCTGGTAAAGCTGTTCCCGGTTTATAGAACGCTTTGTAAGGGATGGCAGTCGATATCCATGTTTCGCACACTTCTACTTTTGAAAAAGGAATGAAATTATCCCAAGAAGTTTCTGAATGAGATTGTTGCTGCACAGTATTATCAATCAGATGTGCAAAGCTAGGGCTCAGGACTTTAGGGCTGAGGAGTAGGACGTTTAATTTGATAGCGAGAATAGATATAGCGGGAAATTATGGGAAAAAGAGAGACGCAGCGTACGCGCGCTCGCGATTGGCAGCATTGAATTCCTTTCCGAAGTAGAGGACTTGCCATTTCTTCGGAATCTTTCAAAAAAGCTGAATAACTTGAATATGGTTTAGTTTTGAAAACCTTTCTTATTTTCCAAATGTCTAGAACTGTAACAGTTTTGATATAATGTGCTTATTTGGGCCAAATTCCGGTTCGCAATTGCGTCTCGACACGCTTTGCGGCCGCACGCGCTCGAGTCAATCGGGTTTCCAGCGCCAAAGCCGACTCGATGTGGCTTTTTTATTCAATTTTCTCCAACTTTTATTAGTTTCCAGTTTCCAAAACCCATCTAGAGTCAGCAGATCGGCGGCTGCGGCGCTGGAAGCTCTTCTGACTCGGCAGCGTGCAGCCCCAAAGCGTGTCGAGACGCATTGCGGACCGGAATTTGGCCCAGATAAGCACAGTATGTCATGTTGCACTTGATTAAATACCGTCAACCTAATCACTACTTCATCTTAGCAGAGCGGACGAGAAGGCTTTATTACTCGCATGTGTTACGTATGTACATAACATTGGCATGGATCCTTATAAGACCTCGCGTTCCCCACTGGAGGTTGGCGCGAACTCGGTGCACCTATGCTTCTTATGTTTTAGCATATGGCACCGAGTTCGCGCTAACCTTTATCAGTGAATGCAAAGTATAGTTGTACACAAACGAAATTTTCGAAAAATTTTTGAAAGATTTTTCGAAATTTTTTTTCTTTCGTTTTCGTTCGTTTGAAATTCGTCAAACGAAATTTTTTTCAGGTTCCGTTCGTTCGAAATTTCGTCGAACGAAATTTTTTCAAATTCCGTTCGTTCGAAATCCGATTTTTCGAAATTTCGAAATTTCCGACAAATTTTGAAACAATGTCGAAATTTTTGACGAATTCCGAAAAATAAAACACGAAGTTTCGAAAAAAATCGAAATTTCGATAAATTTCGAATTTCGTTCGTTCGAAATTTTTTCGAACGATTTTTTTTCAGTTTTCGTTCGTTCAAAATTTTTTTCCAACAAAAATTTCTCGATTTTCGTTCGTTCGAATTTTTTCGAACGAAATTTTTTTATTTTTCGTTCGTTCGAATTTTTTTCGAACGAAATTTTTTATTTTGCCTTCGCTCGAAACGATTTCGAACGAAAAAATTTCAATTTTCGTTCGTTCGACATTTTTTTCGAAATTGTACAACTATAATGCAAGGTCTCTTCCGAATCCATGCCTACGTTACATTCCGAACGCTTTTTCCCCCAATTCCAGCAAGGTTTTCAGCAGAATTATCTGGTAAATTTTCCCGGTTTCAACGACGTTTTATAAGGAATGGCAGTCGATATCCATGTTCAGCGTCCTCTTTCGAAATAAAAAGTAGTGAATTTATCGATTTGAGTTTCTGAATGAGATTATTGTTGTACAGTGTTATCAGTTAGATTTGCGAAGCTAGGGCTCAGGACTTTAGCCCGGAGGAAGAGGACGTTTGATTTGATAAAGCTGTATAAGATCATCCATGGTGGTGCAGGTCGTCTATTCCGCCTGAGGGCGTCTACGACCGGGGGTGGTCCTGAGAAGGGGTCTAGACGGGAAGTGAGATTGCATTTTTTCGTGAATAGATCCGAAACCGAGTGTAATAAGTTGCTTAGAATGGGCCTGGTCAGTGGGCCTTTCTCTACGTTCAAGAAGGCCCTTGAGGTTTATCTGAGGTCAGTTCTTCGCCATAGTGATTGGTTTCATGTCGCCTTATTTCTTTTTTTGTTTTCCAAATTGTTTTATGGACACGGGATCTCCGTGCAATGAATTGAATTGAATTAAGTTGTTTATGGAAGGAATGGAGTTACCAGCTTGAAAACTGTACACCTAATTAAAGTACAAATGAACCTCGTTCTGAATCTAAAATTTGGCACCAATCGAAAACTTAAATCATGTAAATACTCGTAAAATAGGTGTACGATAGAAATGTGCATGTGAAGAAGGCTTTTTTATAGCAAGCAGCTGTCATATGCTACTATGCATGTTCCACTTTCTCTGTCTGACACGGGTCATTCCTGTTGTGGTTTATTGGCACCGGTTTGTGTTAGAGGGAAGGCACATTATTTCAACTTAATTCAAACAAGAACTGACGTTGAGGTGATTGAACATACAAATTCGTTTTCTTAGAAGGAACTGGTGAAACCAATGGACTCACTGTACCACAAATTATTCATCAAAAACTAAATCAAACTAATGTTGAGAGGATTATGTGGCGTATATTACCTAGGTATCAAGAATTTTAGGCAAGTTTTCATGGGAAGCAGTGTACGGTCGGCACGTATCGCACTTATACTTTTGATTCCTCAAGGCGCTTTGGCGCGATTTTGGTGCTCATATATGTAATAACATATGTACGAGCACTGAATTTGCGCCAACACAAACGGAATAATCAGAAGTATCAGTGCGATCCGTGCCGACTGTGTGTGAAAATCCAAATCCGTATCAAATGGATCAAGACTATAGTCATTAGATTAGTCCGTTACCCCGCCCCCCCACCCCAAAAAAAATTGAACTATTTCCGATACGTTCTAAGTTAAGGAAAAAAATTATAGGTATTGATCCCAGAGGGGTTACCGGAACCAAAGGGGCACATTTACGGTAGAAATACACAGGCAAAATCACAAAAATTTGTTACCCGGCCGAGAATGAGTTTTTTGGGTTCAGACGATCACAGGTTTTGTGAATAGTTCTGTCATAGAACTAATGCTAAGTTGGAGAAACAGTTATAAGTTTAAGTGAGCGGATTTTGATTCAGAAGTTCCGTTAAGTTCCAATGATTTGAATGCATTCTATGCATTGTTTTTCAAAAATGCAATGAAAGCTGCCTTTGGAACAAACGTAATCTGAGAAGGAGCCCATATATAGAAAATCGTTAAAGGCAGGTTTCGCAATTAATGCGACTTCTGAGCTCTCTTCATAAGAATGTGGATTCGGTCATCACCAAAGTAAAATTGAAAAAAAAACCGAACATTTGGCTCAAAAAACAAGGTATAACGGCTACCTACCGGTGTCGGCCGACCCCCTAATTAACGAGATTTTCATTAATGCTTGCTTATTCACCTTTTATTTTGCTGTTTAAGTACTCAGTAGTCTCCAGAAACGCTCAGAACACACTTTAGAAGCAGAATAAAAGTTGACAAAACAGTCTTTTTACACAAATCTCAATAATTGGGGGCGGGAGGAAACCAAGCAGTATCTTATTCCTAAGCGTTTTTTCTACAACTTTTCAATTATTTTCACAATTGTGATGGCCAGATCTACCTTTTCATGAGGATGGTCAAATAACCGTTTTTTATCGAGAACCCTACCTTTAATACAGCATCACGAAAAGAAAAGTCTTTCGAGAACTGAAAGCAACACGCACCACTTTGTTGCTTGCCCCGCCCATTTTGGTCCTGAATATATGTATCTGTAAAGGCATAGTGCAAGGCGAAGGCCGTATGACATTCGTTGCATAAGTTTTCGAACTTCTCATGATATTCACTTGGAAACTGCCAGCTGATCGACCATGGACTCCGCCTCCTCAGCTGTTGCCTTATTCGCTGTGATCATCGCCCGCTTCCAGTCCTTCAGAAGAGTGCTAGATAACCGATTCCAGGCTCCGCCCTCGTGGACTCCTCAGACGCCATAATCATTGTCAGTTTCAGGCTGTCAAGACGTATTGCATGAGAAAGGGCTAGATGACTGAACCAGAACTCTGCTCTCCAGATCTTATTAACGCCGAAGTTTTTGGCCTGACATTTTCTCAACGTCAAAAACGTCTTGTTATGAGGTTGGAAGGGGTTAAAGATAAGGATCCGCCATCAGTTTTCAGTCATCTAGCACTTTTTCATGGGATGTTTGTGCGACCGTCAAGCAACATGAAAAACAGTTTCTGCGCAAACTCCACATGCGGGACAAAACTTTGAAAATAACAGTGACCAGGTCTCCAAATGCAGAAAATCTTCGAAAACGATTTTGGCGCGAAATTCAAATTTGTATTTATAATGTGTTCCGATTGACTTTTCTTTACAACTGAAGGTTTTTCGTGGGCCCCTTCGACACTTCCGTTTACTAGAGAGGCCAAGCTACACAAAAACCTGAAAATAGTGTATGGTTGTCTGCGCGTACGATGCCTTTAAAGGCACAGACCAAGCTCAGGGACGAAATCTGATATTTCCACATAATCAGGAAGTAGATCCACCTGCCAAGTGCGAGCTCCCAATTCCTCCGAATAACCGAGATATAGGAGGAAGCCACCCTGGGGCGCCCACCTCGAAAAGCCACTTTGGCACGCCTCTTTTGCGATTTTTCGAGCTCAACAGTGGCGAGGTGAGCCATTCTTTTCGATCAATAGCCCCGTTCTTCCCTTCATTCTCGGCTTCTCTCTTTATTCAGGTCGGATTGCAGACACCGATTGCAAACGGCGGAAGTTACAAGCCTCGGATAACTCGTCCACCATGCTTCCCTAGCTCGTTTTTTTTGAGAGGCCATAACTCCTTTCCCAGAGGGTCTTTTACGATGCTAGAGACATCATTGGGATCAGCGTGGGACCGCTTTTATGACAGGCAGAAAAACTAAAAAACAATTCCCAGGTTGGACTGTACCTTTGAAGACATCAGTGCTTATGGATAGACGCAATCGTAACATTCCATGGAAAAGTATTGTATGAGCGAGCCAGGGCTCCGTTCATTGAAATATTGTGGACATCGTAATCGTCACCCAATTTTCAACTTTTGTATGACATCTTATGCAAATGTGCTAGATGACCAACTTACAAGGGAAGTATAAAAAGCGTAGGTCGGATCTGCGAAAAGGACTAGTATGGTTAGTATCTCTTCTGGCTCAATAGTTAAAATGCGCAGTATCCCGCCGCGAGCCGCAGGCTCAAAAAAGTTATGAGCATTTTTTAAGCCTCGCAAAAAAGGCATCAGGCATTTTTTTTGGAGTTTCAAAAAATTTTCTCGGATTTAGCTCAAAAGTTGTATGTAGGGGTAACCTAGGGTGGCGAATACGAATCTGGAGTCCATTTGTCGAAATTTTGAGGTTTACTGTAGGTTACGATAGGTAACATGTCATTTAGGGATCAAAACCCACCTTAGTATTTTGAAAATCGACAAACGGACGTCAAATTCGTATTCTCCACCTCGAATAACCCCCGAATACAAATTTTGAGTATAATCTGAGATTTTTACCAAACTACCGTATACCCACCGTAATCTACCGTAATCTGCAAAAGATCGATAAAAGGACTCCAGATTCGGGTTAAGCACTCCAAATAACCTTTAGAGAATGATTTTGAGACATATCTATCGTAGAAAACCGGAAATCTCGAAAGTGACGTTTTTCCCTCGAAATTTTCCCCGGTTGGGAAGCTTCAAACGAAATTAGCCGAAAACATTGGAAAATCGACTAACTAACCACAGATTCGTGATCAGCGCCCCGAAAAACCTTCCTGGGAGAATTTTAAGTCAAATCTGGACAATTTTTCTAAAACGCTTCCAGAGCCCTCAATTGGTAGAAATAAACGCCCAACCGAAAATCCGTAACGCTGTTAGTCTGGACAAAGTACGGAAAATGTGCCTTCACTCGAACTTTGCTCAGGGAGGTAGTTTTTGACGCTGAACACATTTATGAGGTCCGTTTCCGGATTTTCCAAGACTAAAGCGCTTTTTGGAAGGTACAAAAAGCACAAAAACTGAGCTTTTTAGGCTTGTAACTTCTTGGAACCTGCGGCTCGGGGCGGGATACTGAGCAGTTTTACTATTGAGCCACAAGAGATACTAACGACACTAGTCGTTTTGGCAGAGCCGACCTACGCTTTGTATACTTCCTTTGTTAGGCTCCGCCCTTTTAGATCCCACAGACATTTTGGAAAAACCATAACTTTATGGGAATGTGATTGGGCGAATTCGGCGAACCTTCTAAGTTGGTATCCGGAGCCGCATTTCCGCTAGCAGCTTGCAGTGTTGGCGGCCACTGCCCTCTAAGGTCGACTTTGTCCACTCTGGTCAACCAATCCACAGTTTATCAGCACCAGACTGATTTTTAGAGATTTTGTTTTCAATATCGATGTACCTGCAGCGGTTGAATTCTTTCCTTTGCGTCGAATTTAATCCTGTTCAATGTAATGCCGATAACAATATAATAATAAAATAATTATTAGGACACCTAACTTTGTGTACGATCTCAGCCAGGCCTAATTGTAACTGATCGTAAAATTCGGATTCATTGCAAGCTTCTGAATCCATCCAGACAAAATCTTAGAAAACCTATTTTGAGAACTTAGCAGAAAGCCTTCTCTCAAGCATGCACGACCTAATTGCTTGCCCCGCCCATTTTAGTCCTGAGTATACCTTAGAACGCAACGTGGGTATGTGGAATCATTCTCAACTCTCTCCCATGATTGGATTCTGCTGGAATCATTGACGAAATCTGAAGCCTTGACGGTGCGCAGCATTAGGGTGATATCCGCCCGGAAACAGTTCGAGGTTCGAAGGGCGGAGTCTTGGATCGGTCATCTATCACATTCTATCACGCACTGTCCCGACTTCGGCAGGAAGTCATTAGTGATTTCCACCTTATACGCGGCAATTTGAAGTAATATCGCACTATTCGAATGCTTCTTTTAAACACTTCCAACGGTTTTTTCTCTAACGATTTCAGGTTTGAGCGGATCTCATCAACATTTAGCTTCCATGTAACAGCCCATGTATGCAAAATCGTAAAAATTAAAATACGATTTTCTATCAAGCAAGAACTTTCAGATGCCCTAAATACATAGGCCAGTCCGGCTCTACCCGAGAAACGAGATGAGCAGCGGACGCGTCTGTAGCCAGCAGCAGCTTTAGTGCTGGTGGGGATAATTGGCGTCGCGTCATAATATCCAGATCGTCTTCGATCCACAGCCACATACACCTTTGTGACGCTACGGACAAGACAAGACAGGCACATAGCAGTCGCTCAGCGCCACGGTTGAAGCCCCATCAGTCGGTCGGTCATCTTAGTCAGCAGCAGTCAGCAAGCAGTCACCAGCAGCAGCAGCCAGCCGCCATTCTCCGCAGATAGCCTGCCTGCCTGCCTGCCTATTCAAATCTGGTTATGCTGGCTTTCCGAATATCCCCAGCCTATCGAGGAGACAACTGGCTAACGTCTGCCATTTGTGTGCTTCGTGTGTACGACGACGATACCGATCCAGTTTTGCGATTCGCTTGAAGCATCATCACATAACATCACGCCAAATCCTCACCTGTTTTTTTTTCTCTCCCTGCCAACCATCCTTCTCACTTCTTTCGGTTCCTTTCCGCGATTGTCCTCCTTTTATTTTCTATTGTTGGTCGTGATTTGTCAGCAATTTTGCTTATCTCAATTTGGCTTCCTTCCGTTTCGCGACTGTTGGCTTTTTTTGCGGACTGGTCGAGCTTAAAGAGAGATCGAGAACTGTTGTGGACTTCTTTTTGCGGATTTTCCAAGCTTAAAGAGAGATCGAGAAAACTGAAAAAATGCAATTAGGTGTCTTTTTTTCGACGTTAGAATTATAATATAAAGATATTCGGATGCAATAAATAATCTGTCACCGGTCTTGAAAATACTCAGGAAAAATACTTAGAAAAAAGACAGAAATTAGGAAAATTTCTACTACGAAATTCTGGCTGAAGACTACCAAACTTTTTTCGCATGCCCGTTCTGCGCCATACTCCACCAAGATTTGGGATTAATAAAAACCGAACGGCAGCCTGCAACAAGCCTGTTCGAACGAGCCCGTGACCGCCAGCTGACTAAGCTTCGAGGTGGCATCCATGATATGCATATAAACTCATGTTTTACAAAAATTTCTATTTTTAAGTGGGATACGGATAATTATGAATGACGATTGACTTCGCGAGGTGCAACTCTTTTCTATGTAGTGTTTTATTTTTGTATCAAACGCGCATAAAAAAAGCGCTAGGTGAAGAATGCAGCTACAAATTTTCAGGCGAATTGGGCACTATATACCACTCACAAATTTTAAAAAATTTTTGCGCGTTTAGCGTTCCGAAAACCACATTTTCGCGCGTTTTTAGGCCTTTGGCGGCCGAGTTCAAAAGGCGCAGAAGTTTTTTTTTGTGTCGAAAACAAATTTTTATATTTTTAGTACAGCATCCCTGGTCGATATGAAATCACCAGCTGTTCATCCCAATCTCGAATCTGGTTTCATTTTTCTCTCGATTGATTGTAGAAACTCTATAAGCATTGTTTGGGGGGGGAGGTGAAGCACCTACATGAAGTCTGTCCGATTTATATTGTCCGCCCAAGCGGTCGGCGTGCGTGTCGAGAGACCGTCGTGAAGACATCCTTTCAGGCAACTATTCCACGGCTGTGGACAGCTGCCTGGGACATCATTTACTATTCGTCCAATGTTGTTGGTCTCCAATTTACAAGTTCAAAAAAATGCTTTTGCTAGGGCTGCTGGACACGCCCGCCGACCGCGCGGGCGGACAGTTTCAGTCGGACCGATTTTACATACTATATACATATGCACTCGGCGGAATTTCACAATCTCTGATCATTTAAGAAAACAATTCATAAGAACAACCAAACAAAAATTAATTTCGAGCTCCTAGAGAAATTATAGCTCAATTCTTGATTTTCTTCGTTGTTAAGCGGAGTAGCCTTCTCAGCGATTTTCGTCTTCCTCGCGGTCTGAGAAAACCCTCAATAACCTTCAAAAACACCCCATCGAAAATGATATCACCTCGCATAATATGACTTACATGAAAGCAGTAACGAACCAATGTTACAAGAAAATATCCATCTGTTATTTATTTTTCTTTTATTTTTACACCTTATATTAAGCCAAAGCGATGAAATATTGTACATGTCTGTCCAAAGATTTAGAACATTAATTCGTCACTTATGAACGTTTCTGGAACGAAACAGTTGAATTGATGAGTTACATTCTTTCTGATCATGACTGTTTTCCAGTTGCTTTTTTCTTTTTGCTTGAATCTTTCACTACGCGACTACACTTCCACGGCAATAAATAATAATAATAATAATAATAATAATAATAATAATAATAATAATAATAATAATAATAATAATAATAATAATAATAATAATAATAATAATAATAATAATAATAATAATAATAATAATAATAATAATAATAATAATAATAATAATAATAATAATAATAATAATAATAATAACAATGATAATAATAATAATAATAATAATAATAATAATAATAATAATAATAATAATAATAATAATAATAATAATAATAATAATAATCTTTCAGAAGTTCAAAAAAATTCCGTTGAATAGAAAAAAATAATTGAAAACGATAGTGAGCACAGATTTTCCACCGAAAACCACTAGGCAGCTCACTTCTGCGCAATCAATCGTGTCCACAGTTTAGAATAGCAACATACGAGTGAACGGCGCAATCATAGAGGGCTCATAATTTTAAATCATTGTTAGCTTACAACGTTGCCATGAATGATTTTTTTTGCATTTTCGGATAAAGGAGCAGCCTTTTCAGGTTAGAAATCAGGAAATGGGCAGGTCAAAAAATTCATCGAAAAGCTAATAATCTTATATGTGAATCCGAATTTCTTCCTCATTTCAAGGCGTTTTCTGAAATCATAAATCGGAAACTGGAATTACAGAAAACCAATGGAACTCTTCTAATCGGAAAATGATATTCCGCCCATTTCTGGTTGCCATAAAGTCTTGGGAGGACACGAAAAGTTCACCGGTTAGAAAAGTTTGTATTCAAGGGGGAGTGGTTTCATTCTTTGTCCCGTGAGTGGTTCTTATCCACTCTTTGAACATGAAACTGGACAATACTGATCAGTTTTTTTTTGGATTGTTCTCGGTAGATTCTTTTTTTTACATTCCTTTCCACAAAAACCAATTAGCTACGCATTAGTAAAAATTACCTATTTGATATTATGAAAGCCTGCGACACACCTGGCGAGCAAAAAGCCGACCACAGTTCTGCTTTTCACTCCGAGTTCACTCTAGAAACTCGTTTCGGGCATAATAGGCTTATTCAGCACCACAGAGATCTAAAGGTGTTCTTGCTATTGATTGATTGAAGAGTTTCAGGTTCGAAATTGAACCATCGTCTTCAATATTTTTCGTTTACATACGCACATATGTATCTGTTGACTGCTCGTTACCATCTCATAAAAAGCATATTTGAAAATCTATAATTCAGTCGTGCACAGATGTGAGATTTCCAACGCTTCGTTATTTCTTGTAAGCCAATGTCCTGAAAAAGTGAAGCCAATCTTTCAAGTTTCCGTGGACTTGATAGATTGGTTCCTGATAAAAATAGTTGTGGCCAGCTTTTTCTGGGTGAAAAGGAAAGCAAGCTGCTTCGCTCTAGTCTGTCTATAATGGGACAGCCACACGAAACCACATCGCAAGATTAAGGGAATGTTTTCCTGACCTGATTCAGAAAACTTACCATTACTTCGCTATAAAAAATCGCAAAATCGCGTAATCAATAAGACACCCTCAGTGTGTCGCAGTTCAGTAAACTTGCCAGAGCGTTAAGGGTCGTTTATACCCCGCCGACGAGCGGCGCGGTACAGTGCATTCCTGTAATATTGATCACGTGGCACGATCGATACGGTAGGATTGCACTTTGCCGCGCCGCTCGGCAGCGAAAGTATAAACGATTTCTTAGACCGCATTCATACTTCCCGCGCCGCGTGACTGCAGCGGTGCACATTAGGTACACAGATTTTCGATCGGCATAGAGGTGAACGCTCATGAGACAGCTTGTTCACACTGCGCACCCACTGCGGTTTGACTCCTGAGACCGCGTGTCCACACTGCTCACCCACGCCATAAACTCGATTTTTTTTTGTTTTGACCTACTGTTAGAAAACAGATTTCTTTCAATTATTGCAAAGAATACCTATACTTGAAATAACTTGCTCGAGCAGGGGGGCAGATATTTAGGACCTTATATCTATTTTTGGCATAATTATCCACAACAAAATTTAGTTTGAGAGCTCACTTATGCAATTGATTGGCCGTGGAGCGCGCGGTCTCTCAAGTGGTAAACATTTAGCCACGCCGCTCATCGTGTGAAGTATAATCCCGTCTTTGCCAAAAACAAAGTGCGTCGCGACATCGCGGTTGGCTCCTTAGGCCATGACCTGACCAAATTTTATCGAATTTTCCTTCAACTTTCGTTCGTTCTAACTTTCGCTCGATGGAAAAATAAGAAAATTTCGTTTAGCATTGGACTTGAGTTAGAAATACTAAGTTATCGAGAATGTACCTAGGCGTACCTGAGACGCTGAAATGAAAGTACCCTCAAGAAATCGTCAATCACCAGTTCCTGTGGAAAATTTTTTGTCCTAGCATTTCATTGTTGCTTCATCTGTCCCGAAATGTACCTGGTTAATTATTGAAGTAATCAGTTTTAAAATCTATAAATCCATTTGTTTGTCAAATTATTTTCGTACATCTATTTATCGATTCATTTTTCTTACTCGACAATTTGTTTTTTTTTTCTTTTCTCATTTGTCCGGATACGCGAAATTTTGTAAATTTCGACACTGCTTTTCCACTCATAATTTGTTAAACTGAGTGCGGAATTGCTTTAATCCGCAAGTACTAGTGCATAAATCAAGATTAAGCGAAATTTTTGGGCTCTTTTCTGAGAAATCGGAACCCCAAAAAACTCGAATATCCGTGAAGCAGTACGTCGGCACAGTAGTGGTTGTATCCCAGGTCAGACATCGGAATCAACCTCACATTCTCATCAGCAGCTTCTGCTAACGGCGCTTCTTCAACGCTGCTTCAACGCATTCTGGGGTTCAACCCCTCGTTAGCGGCAGCTGCTGCCGATCACGCGGAGTGAATCCGATGTCTTTCCAGGGATAAAACCGCTATTGTGTCCACGTACTACCACAAGAGTGGGTGAGATACTAAATTGGACATTTTCGATCTTGCGGGTGATTCCGCTTTCCATCCGAATTCTAAGGCGTGTGCGTGGCAGGCCAAAATCTATACAAATTCGAGAACTTGGAGTAATTCCATTTTTTTTTTTGATATTTCAGGTCTCCCTTCGCATTTGAGGTGTTTTAAGAAATCGGAAAGGCAGAGGCTATTTGAAGTCGGAATTACGCTCATTCCTGGTACCAATTCGTTGTACATATCCTCTGTTTCCGAGTGTGATTTAATTCTGTTCGTCGCGTGCCTGTGCGTGCATACGCTGCGTCTCCTTCTCCCCCCAATTTCTCGCTGTCTCTAACCTCGCTCCGCACAAGCGCGGGGGGGAAGGGAACAGAGTAAATCTGGCACGGAACCAGAGGATACATACATATTTATATCCGGACCGATTATTTCTGGATTAAGAAAACTGTCGATTAATTAGTAACGAATATAGCGGAAAACCGATTCAATTAATCTTATCCGAGATTGCAATACTGGAGGATTCTGGTATTTAAGATGGGTAGGGTGCATTCGATCTAAAAACTACACTTCTCCGGTGGATTAGATTTTGAATCATCCGTACGAATCGGCCGGATATTCGGCCGGATACCGCGAGGCTGCAAGGATTTGTACACATTTGACACCAGCTAGGGGAATCGTCCTATTCTTGAGAATTGCCGATTTTGTATACACAATCACTTTTCACCATTCGGATTCCAACGATTTGCCAGTGGTGGGATTTTCATTAGGTCAAAGTGAAGCTCCCTTATCACCTCAGATTTTGGATCAATTGAACTCTGAATTTTTAAATGAGCTTCTGTCGACTTTTTTTCTGATCGCGATGGTAATCTGGTGAACCAAATTTTGAATTTTCTAGTTTTGAGGTATGTGATTTGATCGAATAACCAAAAATAACTTGTTCAGATTGGTTGCATACTTTCACGTATATGCCTGGAGGTTTTGGGAATGTTATCTTTCAAAGTTTGATCAGAATTTAAATGACTTTAAGTGGTTGAAAATGTCAGAAAAAGCTAATTTAAGCAAATCCTGTCACGGTTCTATCGTTTTTTCCAAAGATGTTCAAGTGCGGATTCAGCCACGCGCTTGAATCAATTAAAGCGATTGATTGCGTAAGAGATATATGGAGGGAATTCCCTAACGCCATGCTTGATTGTATCTACATACGTGTTGAGGGTTTTATCAATCAACTGATTTATTTATCCATTCATTCATTCGTCTGTTCATCTATTTCAACTGTTTATTTATTTATTTATTTATTCATTTATTTATTTATTTATTTATTTATTTATTTATTTATTTATTCATTTATTTATTTATTTATTTATTTATTTATTTATTTATTTATTTATTTATTTTTTTATTTATTTATTTATTTATTTGCTTCTACTAATGAATTTATTAGCTTTATTAATGTTTTTCATTCGCATATTTTCGAGTATGTTTATTTTTGAGTTTTGTAGAAATTTGCGATCATTGTGTGCAATACATACATGCATAATCAGAAACGTGTCACTGGACGCGATAGTGTGGGAACGAGCTCAAAAACTAGCTTGAAATTTTTTCTTCGGCTTTAGACGTGTCTAAATTCTCGTAAATTTCTCATCTAATCTCGGGCGATTTCTTGGATTTTTTTTGTCACTCACAAGGGAACCACTATAAGTCATAATAACCATTCCAAATGAGATGTACTTTTCTAAAACCATTTTTGGACGACAATTCCAAATATGCCCATCGCAGCTGCCTAGACCTACGCTGAAAGAAGTTATAGGCGTTTCTTTCTCTGATTTTCGTACCTATTGTACCCTTTAAAAAGCGCACTATTTTTACGAAAACTAGGAAACGGACCTCACCTCCGTGTTCAGCGCCCGAAACTACCTGCCTAGGCAAAGTTTGGGTGAAGGGACATTTACCAAACTTGCGCAGACTGACAGCGTTTTGGACTTGCACGGATTTTCGGTTGGGCGTTTATTGATTCATACCAATTAGAGGCCTCTCGAAGCATTTCAGAAAAATATTTCAGATTTGACTCGAAATTCGTCCTGGGCGGTTATTTGGGGGTGCTGATCACGAATCTGAGGTTCATTTGTCGTTTCTCCAAAGTTCTGTACTAACTTTGTTCAAAGCTTCCCACCGGCGGAAAAAATTTATGGCAAAAGCGACTTTTGACGATTACCGAAATGAGGCGATAGATGTGGCTCAAATCGCTCTTTTGGGGGTTATTTGGAGTCCTCAACACGAATTTGAGGTCAGCTAATCGATTTTTGACAGCTTACGGTAGATTACGGTGGGTATACGGTAGTTTGGTCAAAGCCTCAGATTTGTCTCAAAGTTTCTAGGTGGGGGTTATTTGGGGTGCTAAATACGAATTCGATGTCCTTTTGTCAATTCCCGATTTATTGAGGTAGGTTTTGCCTCCTAAATAGCATGTTACCTACCGTAACCTACAGTCAACCTTCGAAGTTCGACAAGCGAACTCCAGGTTCGTGTTCAGCACCCCAGATTACCCCTATATACATGTTTTTAGCAAAATCCGAAGAAAAAAATTGAAAACACCCAAAAAATTCCTAAATTCCTTACCTTGAAGAAAAGCGCTCATAACTTCTTTCAGAGTGCGTCTAGGCAGCTGCGATGGGCATATTCGGACTTTGCGCCCAAAAATGGTTCTAGAAAAGTACATCTCATTCGGAATGGTTACTGTGACTTATAGTGGTTTCCTTGTCAGCGTTTTTCCTATTCGCTATAGACTAGTTCTGCTTGATTTGGAATAATAACGCAGGAACTGCTGGTAAACATTAAAAAACACTTGAATGCTATATCTGAATATTGTTCTTCGAATAATCTTTGAATTGAATGGACTGAGATTGCGATTTCCTTCATTTGTAAAATTTGAGCGTAAATGCGAGTTCTACCCTAATCCGAAATCCGTAAAATTCTACATTCAATTGAACTTTAAATTCAAATCGTGATCCTAGTTTTCAAATACCGATCGGCGTTCTTAATTCAAAAAAGGGTTTTTTACAGATACTTTTTTCTCTATCAGAACTTTTTTCGCTTTATGCTTCGGCTTATCGGATTAAAGCTGACCACACACTGGCAGCAGTCAAAGTCATTATTTTTTTTTCATAATTATTCATTTATTGAGGTGTTTATTTTCTATTATGGCGCTATTTATTCAGTTAGATAGATATAGTTTACTTGATGAACCTGATGTAATAATAACCCACATTCCAGGTACTGTGCTTCTCTGAGCCAAATTCCGGTCCGCAATTGCGTCTCGACACGCTTTGCCGCCGTGCGCTTTCTAGTCGAGAGAGTTTTCAGCTCCGCAGCCGCCGATCTGTTGACTAGGTGGTTTTTGGAAACTGAAAAGTAAACGAAATGGGAGTAAACTGTATAAAAAGCCACATCGAGTCCGCTTCGGCGCTGGAAACTCGACTGACTCGAGCGCGAGCGGCCACAAAGCGTGTCGAGACGCAATCGCGGACCGAAATTTGGCCCAGATAAGCACAGTATTTGGAAATTTCTGGTGCATGTAGCTCTCGAAAATTTCGGCTACAGGCTAGGAAACCACGAAATTCTCATGGTTACCACACGTGCTGGTGCGTAGCGAAGGTTAGAGACAGCGAGAGAGCAAAGGGAGACGGAGGCTGGAGCATCGCGCGCGCTGCACGCGTGATGAATGATGAGAATTACGACGTTTTAAAGAGGATACAAACTCCAACTAAAAAAAGAATAATTTTTTGACGGGTTTTTCCCTATTCGACTCTAACGTAATTCGAATGATCATTTGAAGTAATCAGTTCTTCAGAGTGTGGCTAGGACTTTTGATTAGGTAACTCCGAAAGACAAGAAGAAGTTTGAGCGATTTTTTGTGATTGTGTATTTGGAAATGGCAACTCGAAATCGTTTGCAAATCTGAAAAGCTGGATGCTTTCATTTTACGACCGAACGAGATACTTTAGATTCAGAAATCTGCATGTATAACATATTTTGTGTGCTTATTCTGTTTACAATATTTCGATTTCGTCCATTTGTATAATACACTATAGCACTACCAATGGAGTTGCAGTTGGTGATGCGACGCTGCCAATATGGAAGGATTACTTCAGTTCACTACTGAATCGTCCAGCGCCATCAGTACCTGAGCTCCCGCATGTTCAGAGAGCACATTACGATGTCAGTGAGGAACCGCCGACTGAGTCTGAAGTTTTGGATTGTGTCCGGAAAATGAAGAATGGAAAGGCTGGTGGAGATGACAACATCACTGCTGAAATGCTAAAAGCTCTCCCTCCGTCTGGGATTCGTGAAATGACCAACACCATCCGTGCCATATGGATGAGCGAAAGGATACCCGATTCGTGGAGACATGCGATCATCGTACCTCTTCACAAGAAGCTATCCGTCACGGATCCTAAGAACTACAGAGGAATCTCTCTACTTCGTGTCATGTACAAGGTTTTAGAACGTATCATTCTTGAGCGACTTATCAAACATCGTGAAGGAACGACCAGAGATGAGCAAGCCGGTTTTCGACCTGGAAGATCGACCATCGACCAAGTGTTCGTCGTGAGAAGAGTAATTGAGTCGTGGCAGCGGTTTTCGAAGCCATTACAGCTTGCTTTTTTGGACTTTGAAGCCGCGTTCGACTCTCCTAATCGTGATCGATTGCTCAATGCTCTGCGAGCAGATGGAGTCCCGGAAAAGTATGTTCGGTTAATCGAGGACATGAACAAAGGAACAACAGCAGCAGTTCGTACACCTGTCGGATTTACGTCAGCTTTCGAGGTGAAAACAGGAGTAAGGCAAGGAGCCGTTGCAGGACCTTTTCTTTTCAACTTCGCCGTTGATGACATCATGCGTAGAGTTGCAGAACAGTTTCCTGCGGAGTGATCCTAACACCATCAGGACGCTCCCTTGTCGACCTGGAGAACGCCGACGACATCGTGTTATTCGCTGAAAACAACGCAAAACTGCAAAGGATTGTGAACCTCGTTTCGAAGTATGCCGCAGCCTATGGACTTCGTCTTCGTCCCGACAAATGCAAGCAGATGTGGGTCTCTCAGAGGCCTTCAACGGGAGTTTGTGTGGACGGACAACGTATCGAACTGGTGGACGATTTCTGTTATTTGGGCTGTTTGTTGAAGAACGATGGTAGTTATGCAGCGGATATTCGACAGCGATGTGCGAAAGCTACGTCTGCATTCAATTCTCTAACCAAGTGTTTGTGGTCTACCACCATCGCGAAGGAAGTCAAGTTGCGCGTCTACCTATCCGCTATTCGCCCTATCATGATGTACGGATCGGAGACGTGGGCAGCACCGAAGACGCAGATGGAAAGGTTGGATTGCACGGAGAGGAAGCCTTCTAGGCGTTTGCTTGGATATTTCTGGCCGCGTGTATGCCATAACGAAGACCTTTACAAGGAAATCGACGCAGTACATAAACGCTTGACACGAGGGAGGTGCCAGCATCTCCCAACGCCATCTCAAGCAGCAATGGAAAGTCGACTTCGACTGCTCGGGCATATACTAAGAAGAACGCCGGATCGTCTCGTACAACACGCTTTAAAAATGCTTCCAAATCCTGTCTGGAAACGGCCACCTGGGCGTAGGCGAAAGTTCTGGACGGATGTGGTTAAAGAGGATTTGAAGTCACTCGGCATCGAAAGACAGTTCAGGCGCGATGTTTCGTTTCGCAGGAAATGGAATAGTGACAGCTGGATGGAATGTGTTCAAATTGTGGCTGAAGACCGTGAAAAATGGACACGGCTGACTACTAGGACGGCACACCTCGGTGAAGATGCGGAATGACCGCGTCAGGCGAAAGCCAACCGATTAAGTCGAGCAAGTCACTATAGCACTAGGAAAGTTATGAATGTAAGAAATCGTGTTCATGAAAAAGGCTTCCTTTCTTGATTCGGGCTGGTTCTCGGTTTTTTTTTTGTTGTGGTTTGATACTGAACAGATTTTGATTTAGATAAATACCAGGTTGTTCAATAAGTTTTGATGTTCGAAGAGAGAGAGCGTTCCTACTAGCCCAAATTATTTTGTTTTGTTGGTTCGCTCTTCATATGAATGTATATGAAGTTTCATTTCAATCTGTCAATTCATTCTTTGTTTACAAGCCATTTAGTGTCGCCGTGTCACAGCTATGGAAAAATTTAATATCATGCAGTGATAAAATTCTTATTTTTTGAAGGTGTAGCACCAGAAGAAATTCACGAACGAACGTTAAAAGTGTATAATGATTGTTCACCTACAATTAGATCAGTAGAAAGATAGTCTGCTGAATTTAATCATGGTCGTACAAGCCTTGAAGACGATCCACCTAAAGAACGTCTGAAAAGCGCATCAACACCAGAAACCATAACCAAAATACAGGATATGATTTTGGAAGATCGTCGATTGACTAAGCGAGATCTAGTAGAGGCTCTACACATCTCATTAAGCAGTGTGAGCCATATTTGAGTGAAATTCTGGGTTCTAGAATGCTGTGTGCACAATTCGTGCCGTATTAGCTAACAATGGAACAAAAACACATTCGAATGCGACTTTCTCAGCAACATTTGTAGCGTTTTGAAAAGAATAAAGTGGTTATTGTGCGTCGATTCATCACTATGAATGAGACTTGGATTTTTTTTTGGTTTTTTAAATTTTTTTAAAGTGTATTAATGTTCAGGGAGATTATACTGAATAATAAAGTGTATTTTGAACCATAAAATTGTTTCTGTTATCGAACGATAAAACCTAATTGAACAACCTGGTACATCTTCATTTGATTAACCTGTTTATACAAGGTGCTGAGTTGATCGCAAAACGCTTGGCTCCGGGCGAGATTGAACCAGCATATTCCCTTTACGGGGGAGTGCCTTATCGCACTGCACCACCGAAGCCCCAGCGCCGCTCTCACTCAACTGCTCGGTAAATCTTCACCGGAGCAATCATCCTTTCACCCGCATAACGGGATGAAACAGGCATACCGTCAGAGACTATCTAACAGTCGTAGACCTGTCAAGATGATGCCCTAGTTAAGTCTTACACGATTTTTGGATGTTTTTTTGCCGTAACTGCACTTCAACGTCGCAGTGCACATTATGGTATGTTTACACAAGGTGCTGAGTTGATCGCAAAACGCTTGGCTCTGGGCGAGATTGACCCAGCATATTTTCTGGTTCAATCTCCCCCGCCGCCAAGCGGTTTGCGATCAACTCAGCACCTTGTGTAAACATACCATAACGTGCACTGCGAATTTGAACTGCAGTTACGGCAAAAAACATCCAAAAATCGTTGATGAATCTGATTGAATGTTAATTCGCATACTAGGTACATATTTGGAAATTTCGATGGAATGAAGTTTTCAACCTCAAACACCGCCGAAAAAAATCATTTTTTCGAAGGAGCTGCTTATGGAGAAAGACATGATTTCCGAGATGTATTCTATGTTTTGGAGCCAAATTTACTCTGTTCCTTCGCGCGCTTGTGCGGAGCGAGGCCAGAGACAGCGAGAAAGCGTGGGGAAAAGGAGATGCAGCATGCGCGCGCACACGCATGCGATGAGCGAGAACAAATTCCACTCCGAAACAGATGACACTTGGACGAAATTGTAAAATTCAAAATTTTACTTTATTGAAATATGTTGAAATGAAAATCTTCATTGGTTAAGCTCTAGAGTTCTGACTTTAAACGGTTGCACTCTTTCTGAGAGTAAGCATTAGATGGGGCGATACCTAATTAGGGGCGTGTCCACAGCTTTTTCTTTTTTTTCTCACTTGCTCTCCATGTCTCTTTTCATCTATCTCTTCCAAGCCCGCATTACACTATCCACACCTCTCTCCTAGAAGAAGAGTACTCTAGGTATAATTAATATTCTGGATAGTGTGAATCAGTTGTAAACGATTGATTGAGCTGACATCCAACAAACTTGAAATTTAAACTCCTTTAAAAAACTTGCAGAAGTGAATTTCGTGCAATGTCAACACGTTGTATCCTCCCAGTCACATGCATCTAATGACACTTTTTTCGGAATGTGTGGCGCATTCTAGCTTTTTATTTCGACCTGCGCTATTCACACTGTTTTGCAACCCTCCAATAAAGTCCACGTAATCAATTTAGTCTGAAAAGTGGACGGGCTGAGACGGAAGACTGATGCACGCGATCGAAACCCCTTTGGGCGGTGATGCCGCCAACGCCGCACGGCCAGCCGCAATGATCGCGCCTAATCCATTCACCAGACAAAATACCTATAATACCAAGACCATATGTATCTTCCATATTTCGTCGATGATTTGATGGATATCTCTCATGGATCTCGGTGTCCCAATAGTTCTTTTTTCGAACGCAACCAAGAAGAAATTCTCCACCTTCTCATATAATGTGTCCTTATTTAGTCGTCGTCTACGAGAAGATCGCATGACGTGTCTAGGCAACTGTTGAATGTATGAATCTAATGATTCGTCGTTGCTTCGTACTGATCTGCTTAGCTTCAACTACTTTGGTAGGTAATTTTATCAACTTGCTGCTACCCAGAAACTATAAATTGCTAGTCTGACGACTTCGTGTTCACAAGAGAATAACCGGACCGGTTACTAGAAAAAACTATGAAACCATGCTCTCCTGATCGACTACCTCCCGGGTAGTCTTTAGAGCCCCATCATAGACGCCCGGGTAAAAGGGAAAAAAGTTATGAACTAAAAAGTGGAGAGTCCTTCAGACATATTACCACAAAGCCGCCGTAGCTTGACATAATCTCCAGAAAGACAACAAACGAACCTCAGACTCGTGTCTTGCGCACCAAACTACCCTGTTACCAAGGTTCAGGAGGAACAGTTTCTATTGTCCTCTGCACACACAAAAATGGGAATGGGCTACCTTCCATGGGGCTCCAGAAGTCAAATATTCTGCTTAAACGTCGCCTGGGGGATTCTTGAGGCGCATAACGCGAATATGAAGATAATTTAGAGTTTTCCTATGCCAAATGTAGGATAAGGTAGGCATAATGAAGTTTAGCTACCGTAGCTCATAGACTTCCATCCAGAGTCCACTACCGCAAAAAAAGACTTCATGTTTTTTGAGACAAATAGTGGTCAACGGTATTTATATAAAATTTTATCGACTGAAAAGTTAATTGACTATAAAAGTTTGAGAGCTTAGTGACATGGTCAGGCCTTTCGTTCGATGTAAGGGGTCGTTTACACTTCTGCCGCCGAGCGGCGCGGCGAAGTGAAATCCTACAGTATCGATCGTGCCGCGCCGCGTGATCAATACTACAGAAAGGCACTGTGACGCGCCGCTCGGCGGCGGGAGTATAAACGACCCCTAAGTGGCTTAGGGGTCAGCAGCCTTCTTGAACACAAGGGCGCGCATATCCTCGGTTTCTAATGTACATACGTACAGATTCAGGACGCTGACGAGATCACGCGCTCTGCTGACTTTCACAAGCGCGTGTTAATGGCGAAATGTGCGCAAATCGATAAGGCGGGACGTGGAGGGGTTGCTTGCCAGTTTGCCATCAAAGACGTCCGCGGCGCCACATGCTCGTCAGAATGGGGGGCGGGGCGGGCTAAGCAGGCGTACTCGACTATCGAAATCTTCATTCTAGCCCGTTTTTAGCGATTTCTGGCCCGTTTTCGCTGCTTTATTTGACCCTGTCCGCTCCAACACCTGCCAGCATAGTGTTTCACACTAAAAACTCGGAAACGGGATTTATCGTTAAAACAGCCTTCGAATGCGCTGTGCTTCTAGTTCAAACACTTTTCGTAAGCAAGAGGCTGCCGTCATTAATATTGCGGATATGGTAGTTGCTACTGCGCGCTGATTTTCAAACCTGAGGGACAGTAGAATGGATAAAGTGTCATACAGAGTGACTTTTATCAGTAATTCCGTTTCCGCGTTTTGCTCTTCTGAATGACTGTTCTTCTTCCCTACTGCGGTTGGTGTCGATAACCTGTAATTGAGAAGCCGTGTACAGCTGTTGGACTCAAGAAACATGCTGACGAAAATTGTTCCGGCGGACGGGATCGAACCCGGGAGTCTCCGACTTATAGTCCGCCACCTGGGACCACTCGGCCAACTTGGCTTGGCTGGATAGTTGGAGGAACCAGTGATTCAGCGGTTGCCATTGAAAAAATAGCTCATGGCTTTTTTCCACTATTACTCGGGCAGCCAGTAGGGTGTACATACGACTACCCGGAAGGTAGTCTATCAAAAAACATCAGTGTATTGGCAGTTCTGGCAACCAGGTCTGGTCATTTCCTTGTCAGAAACCCTTACCGGACTTTCAGTTGTGTTCCTTCCAGAATTGATTTCTATGAGTGTCTAATGATAGAAGTGGACCTAACGGTTCATCATCATGTGATCTTTGCTTTCAGGGTCTTCATCATAAGCTTACAAAACGGGAACTTCAACATGTGTTTGGGGTTGAAGAAGTAAATCAGGTATTTGAACAATCATTGTGATTTATGCTCAAGTTACTGGCACTTTTACTAACCATTTATAAAATGAATTTGCAGGTGCCAGAATATGAGTTGATAAAAACTGAAAAATTCCGCAAAGAAGATGGCGGTCTACGGATACGATTCTCAGCATGGGGTGATCATTATGTGCTGGATTTGAAGCCGAACAATAGATTGATCAGCCCTCACATTGTTAGTGAATTTTCGTTATATTTTTACTACAATTTTTTTACCATTATTTATATTATTCGGAGTAGGGATTTTTTGACTATACTTCTTCCAATTCTACAAACGGCTAGCGAATTACCCAAAGAGTTTAATTCTCTCGAAACCGATACCGAAGTTTTTATCCTACGGGCTACCTATGAAGTATACGCGTCTGCGACACGTTATTTATTTGTTATTCTATAAAACATTTATAATATTCTTTTTCTATGAGCGGCGTCTTGTATGGATACTATCTCCCATGAAGTTGATTCCCCCTAGAGTCGTTTCATCAGTTGATGTTCTGGAAGCCACTGGAAGCCACCCATTGAGTATGGTCTCCCCCTCCCCTACCCATTTCAACAAGTTCAGACTCGGAACTCGTTCATGAAGTTTAGTGCCTCCAGTATCTACGGTCCTACTCAGAGCTGGTACTTATTCTACGTGCCATCCTTCGAGTTTGGCCCCTCCATCACATCTTGTCAATTCATAATTAAAAACCATCCCTTAGGGCTTAGCCCACTCTGAACTGTTCCTGAAATTAACAGCTCTGAAGCCGCTCTCGAAGGTCTCCCTCACCGACTGCCAGCCGATGGATTACCCTTGGAGTTTGGTCTTTTTCTATGATAGTTTTTGTTCAGATCCAAGGGACCACCCATAAAGTCCGGCCTTCTGCGCTCCCGTGGTAGATATTTAAGGGATTCTCTCCCCAAATGAATACACACCTAGAACAATAATGTGTTCTAATGCAACGTTATTAAAATAGTTGCATCGGATTGGAGCGCACTAGTAACTGGAAACGCTATGAAAACTGCTGAGCTCTTCGCAGAAAAAAGTTCAAACATTGTGCTCTTGCGATCAAGAGACTTAATAAATGAAGAAATAATACATTACCGGCGCTTTGTCATCAATCACTCTGCATTATTTTTGTGTTATCAAGTCCCTGATACACGTCTTCTTTATACAAATCTAATTTCTTAATTATTTGAAATCATTTGCTCTATAATACAATACATACAGTTAGGTCTGTGGCTCGCGTCGCTAAGTGAGAACATTTAAATCTCACCCGCGGATGGCGGTGGCGGTTCGGATCACACCGGCGGCTGACGGTATGGAAGCTGATCAGCTACGCTCTTTTTTTCGATCTGAATTGATTCGACCACCGCGCCAGCCACGGGAGAGGTTTGATGTATGTATTATCTTAGCTACGCCCCCCTTACGACGCAAGCTACGGACCTAACTATGATTGTTTAGCTCACAGTTAATGAAGGTATGATAGTTTTTAACTATTTGACGAGATATTATAACTCATATTTTTTCGCTCACCCTCTGATTAGATGAATACCTACCCGGTTTATCTTTGAGCCGGTTCTTCAATATCCCGCCCAGATTCGCCAGATTTAAGCCCTTGTTGTCGTTATTTTATTGCCTAGATTCTAGAATTCAATTTCAGCAACGAAAGAACTGCCGCGAAAAGAATAATTTATAAGATCGTTCTGCAAACGCATTTATTGTTCCCGTTTTTTATATTTAGTCTGACGCATGTACCAGGCGGCTTACCGTGCGGGGTTGGCGGCCTCACTGGAGTATGGGGTTCCGCTTCGCGCGGGGTGATCTACCGTCGCAGCAAAGTCCATTCATCAGACTAAAACAATAGCGCAAACTCTATTTATCCTAGAATTATTCAGGTATCGATTGTCAGGAATGGTTCTGAAATAGTGGAGCGGAAAGGATTGGAATTAGATCATAGTTGCCATTTTCAGGTGATTTTTTAGTCAGAGTTTTACTTGCCGATCTGAGTTGGTGAAGAGTTCGGAGCAGTTCCAGCTAGTTCTTTATTCAAAAGTTGGAGGAAAATGAGTGTTTATTATTTTTATAATATTATTAGTTTTAAATGGATCTAATGAGCTCTTTTGGAATGATAGAAAGATATGAATTTGTGATCTTCCAAACAAACCGAATTTTTGAAAAACCGATTATTTGAAATCCTCAATAAATCCAATATCCAGGTAATTTGAATAATTACATGCATGTGAAGAAGAAGGAGACGCAACGTACGCGCGTATAGGTACGCGATCGACGCAAACAAATTTCATTCCGGGAGAGACGGTTTATGCATGCATCTCGCTTGCTGGAGGAAATTCAGATCTCGCACTTGGCATGTGTCATACAGAAGCGGCCTTCTACATAATCACATGGAAATCTCAAAGCTCATGCTTGAGAGTGTGCTGAGTCTTTAAGCATCCAGAAGCTATTTATTCCCAAATGAGGCTCGCAACATTATTGATTCATTTCCGAAGCACCTCCAGATGTTCAATTCGACCAAAGTTCGGCATTTATTTTTTTCGGTGATCAAAACTTTCCTTTTAAAAAAATCTGGGTTTTATTGTAGTGACAGAAAAACGTGATTAATATACTTATCATGTGTAGCATGAGAATGCGCGAAATTGCTGGTTTTATAGCGCAAAACACGGATTTCCTGCTTACCCCTGGTCAAGATGGGACCAACCAGAATTTTACCCTAATTTCAAAATGGGACCATTTGATTTTCGGCAAGTTTAATGCATGCTTGAAACAAGTTTCTTGTAGGGAACAGTGTCGTCACATGGTGAAGTACCAGTTGCGATTTCGGATTGTCGATCTCTGATGGGTACACTGGTCATGGACGACCATTTTCTCGTTCTTCAATCGGTACCGCATCGAGTTCGGCATGATAGTGTGAGTGTAAAAACCTTGAATACCCAGTCGAAACTTTCTGAGTTGCTGAATTTCAGCCCAAGGAGCATTTGGTATTCAAGCGATCTGCTAGTCTCCTAACCGATCTTGAGCGGAATATTGAGGAGGAAATCGTACGACTAAATGATATCCACGAACCGTTTTGTGACACCAGTGAGAGTATGGACGATCCCATTGGAGGTTGGCTTAGTTTACGTAAATTTTTGAACGCTATACACATTATGCGGAGTTGAATTCTCCTGTTGAAGATCCATTTCATTTTCTCTGTTCTCCATGGAAAGTTCTTGAACTTAGACACTGAATACAACTCATGGTCACAGTCTAGCCAGATGTTTTTTCAATAACCTGTCGTGGCGTTGGTGACTCACCCAATGAATTAGCTTTGAACAAGAACCTTGTGCCTTAGGACAATTGTTCAAATCCTAAGATTTGATCAGATGACTCATGACCATACTGTTCTCAAACAGAAGATATATGTACATGGATGCCATTCAGATCAGGGACGTGATTCTTTCGTTTTTTTTCTCGTTTTCTACCTCTAGCAAAAACCTGTTGCAATGAAATAATATGTTTCGTTTTATAGCTCAATTGATCCAGATCAATTCAATGTGGGTGTCTTGCCTGTCCTCGTCCATTTCTTCAGCTGCTGCTTTTTCATGTTTTCTTTCATTCCTTGATATAATTTTTTACAACCTCTGGTATTTCCACGCACAGTGGCTTCTCCTGCTTCTACGTTCCTATGTATTTTGGAAGTTTTTTCCCCTCAGCTTTTCAGCTTTTGTAATTCTTAAAAATTTTAACTTATCACTTAAAAATTGTGCGCGGGTCTTATATGGGCGGAAAGTAATTTTCCGATTACCGATTTTCAGCTTCCAGAAACGCCTGAAAATGTGTAGGAAATTTGGAAATAATACCATCGGTGGCCCAGAGCATGGAATTTCCGTTTCGCCGATTTCCAACGATTTTTAACCTCCCAAGTGACAGTTACCGGAATCAAAATGGCCTTCGTAATCTGATTTTCGATTTTCACAATGAAAAGTTTTGCTTATCGATAGCTGCTGCGGACTCAGTTCCTCAGAAACTTCTCAAGCCAAAAAGTTGGGTTTCGCAATAAAACAGGGAGCGTACAATACCGCCCACGAAACGTGTCCAAAAGCGCGTCGCCGACGCAATTTTCCGTCCGCTATGGAAAAACACGACGAAAACGTTAAAAGCATTCAGAATGAACATTTCGAGAATCTGAAAACATCATTCGATTCGACTTGTCGCGCTGATTTAAAAAATGTTTTCAGACTTGAGAAAAACTCAAGTCTTGATCCACTTATGCCCCATTTTCTCTCAAGAAGGTAAAATCTTTCAAAGTAACTATTTTCGAATTCTGAGAAGATCATTCGTTTCGCCTCGCCGAGCTGATCAGAAATATGTATTTGTTTTTGCAATAAAAATGAATTCTGACCTACTTATGACCTATTCACCGTCCGAGAAGCCGAACTTTTGAAGATTTCATATGATTTGAGACTATTTCGCTTCAAACAATTGGTATCGCATCGTTGAGGTGAAAAAATGTGTTCATATTTGGGAAAGACGCAAGTTTCAGCCTGCTTTTTGACTAGTTACGGGCGAACTCCACCCTGACCTCTCTAATTACAATACCCGCGCGAAGTTTTGTAAAAACGGGGAGCATCTGACAAACTTGGCAAAAAAACGTCCGATGCATGTAACTTTTTTGAATGAAGACTTTTTTGAATTCTGAAAACGCTATCATATTCACAGATCAGATTGCTACCTAACTATATGACTTGTTAGCCGAAGCTCCTCAAAACCGCTTTGTTTTTAAAGGAAATAGTTTTTGCAATCGTTTTTTAAAAACGTCGCGCGCGGCGAGGTGCGGCGAAACTTTGAGCAATATTTGTACAAGTAATGAGAAACCAATCTGTATGATTTCTTTATAAATTAGGTGCAGGTGAGAGAATCTCAAGGTTTTTGTTGGTTGAATTTTCGAAATCCCTCATCTAAGAGTCCAGGGTTTTGCAACAAAACTCCGACTTTTCAGGTAGTTCTCAAGCATGTTTAATAAAGGATTTCAAAAACTCAACCAACACACACCTTGAGATTCTCCCACCTGCACCTAATTTATGAAGGAAGCATACAGATTTCTCTTCCATTACTTGTACAAATACTGCTCAAAGTTTCGCCGCGCGCGACGTTTTTGCAAAACGATTGCAAAACATTTTCCTTAAAAAACAAAGCGATTCAGGGGCACTTCGGCACACAAGTCATATAATTAGGTAGGAATTTGATCTGTGAATATGATGGCGTTTTCAGAATTCAAAAAAGTCTTCATTCAAAAGAGTTACATGCATCGGACGCTTTTTTGCCAAGTTTGCCAGATGCTCCCCGTTTCTACAAAACTTAGCGCGGGTATTGTGTGTACCTCTCGTTCTCGCCCTAATTGCATATAGTGCGAAGAGAATTCTCAAGAGAATCCACTGCAGCCAACCGAAAGACTGTGCTGGTGACATTTTTCACAACTGGTAAAATAAAGACAATTCTGGACGCATTTTCATTTATTGCGGCAGCCGAGAAACACCAATGGCATTGAACTTGATACTGCCTCCTCAAAAGCAGGACTGGTTCATTGTTTTGCTGGAATACCCATAAGAAACTGAGACATTATTGGATCTCCTTCAAATCTACATTCTCATTCGCTCAACTGACAGATCAGAAAAATTTTTAAGCATTAGTAAACCTTGTCGAAAATTTTAAAAAGCGATTTCTTTTAAATTTATTATTTTCCAGCAAAATATTACTTCATATTTAATGCATTTGCTATTCTGTTTTTTTTTCAGTTTTTTTAATGTTGATTTTTTTAATCCACTAATTTTATTATACTAATTTTTTTTTGTTTTCAATGATTAATTACTGTTTTCTTTGATATTTTTTCATTATTTTACTAATCTCACTTATCAATCTTTCAAATCAGCGCGACGATCCGAATCGAATGATGTTTTCAGATTCTCGAAATGTTCGTTCTGAATGCTTTTGACGTTTTCATCGTGTTTTTCCGTCGCGGACGGAAAATTGCGTCGGCGACGCGCTTTTGGACACGTTTCGTGGGCGGTATTGTATGTAGCTTCAGTAATTTTTTTTCTGCATTTATGATTTTTTGGAAAACAACATTAGAGAGGCGTAAGGCTTTCTCTAGTATTCTTTTGGGGAGTATTTGAAAAACCCAAATTTTTGATTCATCGTGTTTTTGGATTTTCTTCTTGATTCAGATATCGACTCACTCGAAAGTTTCTGTTTTTATTTCACCCTCCTATTTTTTGAAAAGTTTCGGTTGTTTGCTCTCCCAGAATCCCAGAAACGTAATCGGAATGTCAATTGTACGGTTCTTTGGGAAAATCAAAATTACATATTTTCAAATTAATCAGTCAATTTCAGGGGACCACATATAAAATATAACAAATTATTTCCTTGTTTTTCCTGGAAACGATTCGGAAATCTGAATTTTTCTTTATACAGCAATTACACAGATCCTCACCTACATATGTACGTAGAAGAAAAAAAACTGCTATTGGATATATTGGATATTGAAGATATTCATTCAGAACATTTGGCTCTGAAATTTAGAGAAATATTCATAGAAATATTCTAGAAGTCCAATTTTCCGAAGCGACTGACCCACCCATTAACTTCGATTTTTTACGTTTGAAAAATTTATTTATTCGGCATTTAGTAAAAGGGGTGATTTGAAAAAAAAACTATTCGGAGATGTTGGAACCCTCTTGGTCTACGGGGCCCTAAAATATGTGTTTGCCTCATTCTGTTAGGCTTTCTCAACAAGGGCGTCAATTTCTTATAGATTGCACTCACTATGTACTAATTAGGGATTTTTCTGCTTTTAAGTGTTCCATTTTTGTGTAGATGCTTGTTTTTTTCGTCGCTCGTCTATCCTCCCTGCCCCTTGTATAGCTATTCTTCAGCAAAAGCACATTTTTATTAGCTTAGAGCACTTTCTGTGTTTTTAAGGTTTCCGTGACTTGGGAAATGGAAATCATTATCAACCCTCCCGGACTCGCCTTCACCTTCATACTTTACTCTTCAGTTACCATGTCTTCCAGATGTGATCGAGTTAGCAGTAACTCGATTAGGTGGTGAATTTCAGCACTCTTTTACCAGTGAGATCATTCTGACTGAATGTGGAACAGACAGGTTCTCGGCGAAGGATAAAAACCGAACGAGAGTGAAAAATGTGCGTCAACTGAGCGAAACTTGATGCAAATCGCGTTGACACATGCGGTCGGTCAGTTAGCATTCGCCGCGTCGCGTGAACCGGTTCGTTTACACACGCCGATTCAAAATAACGATAAGACGTATTATGCAAGAAGGCTTTATGAGACGCGCTTGACGCCTGCCGAACGTTTGGATTCACTGGGGTTGAGGTATAGAAATGTGGAACAGTTTGAAGAAAATTCGAGGAAATTAGGTCATAACGCGTGAGAATTAATATGTCTCACCGTAAAAAATTGAAATTTTTATCACAGATCGACAGAGAAAGCTGAATAACCCGAGCCCTATCTCTATCGTTTTCGAAAAAAAAAATGTGAATGCACACTACAATACCGGCCATAATTTATACATTTTCGCCCCCCCCAAAAAAAAACAAAAAAAATCGTTTTTTTTTCTCATCTTTTCGTCATAATTCTTTTTATGATGGTAATTTCGGGAATCTCGAGCGATATTTGGAATCAGAATCGAGAGATCTTTCTTCTTTATTGTTTTCAACGCAATTCCTGCCTTTTAATGGTTGAATTTAGCGGATAACAACGTGCGCAGTTCCGACTTTTTGGTCGCTCAGAATGGCTCTGATATGCTCATTTTGGCTCGTATATGACGCTTCGACCTGCTCAGAAAATCGCTGCATTCAATGCGGGTCGAATGTCCATTCAACTCGAGTGACCACACCCATCGAAAGAATCTATCGCAGGGACGCGTGCTTCAAACAGCGGCACGTGCTGCAAGGTAAACCAGCGCTATCGTAGCAGCACACCGACACGCGAGGCGGCCGGCCCACCGATATGCGACGCGGCCAGCTCGCCGAGCACCATATAGGGCCGCTAGCGGTTGGACGAGGCCTGCAGAGGCAGGGAGGGTCAAGTACCGCAAATTTGGCAATTGAGCCACCGACGCTGCTGACATCTTAGTTCCGCCTCAAGAGTGCGTCGTAGTCATCAAGTTGAATGTGTATCATTCACGCATTGAAAGTCTTATTTACTGGAGCACGTGCTGTAATCCGAAACACAATAGGAGCACCTGCTCTCCTAGCAGCACGTTCCCTCAGTGTGCTCGAAACCGCCTTGTCTTCGAGTTGAATGCGTATTCGACACGCATTTGATGAGGTGATTGCCTGAGTGCGTGAGCTACTGGTGGGAGGTATACGGACCACATTAGTTTCGCTGTCTCGACAACTTTTGCGAGCACGTGTGCTGCACAAAAGTCCAGAAATGACTTAAAAACCAAAAAAAATAGTTTTAATCAACTCCAATTTTACCGAGGAAACGCGATGATTTGACAAAAAACTTTTCTGCAAGATACAAATCAAACGTTCCGCTATTCAGGAAACAATTACGGTAGTTTTTGACTTTAGGGAATCGCGAGGTACTAACAACGAACAAATTCAAAAAAAGGAGCTCAGGTTGTTTTGCATGAACTATCGATCTTTAAAGTCAACCGCATTTCTTGATAGGCCAAAAAATTGCTCCTTCTTGTCCATGGATCAATAGAGCCTTCAGCGTAGCCCAGGTTCCCGTTTTCAGGATTTCAGGCTCTTCAAGATATTTTCAGGGTTTTTAGATTTTAGTCTCATTTTTTGAATACTTTTTAGTGCCTACAAATATCCTAAGGTCAAATATCACCGAAATCGTTCTGTGCATAACCGAATATATGAGCTGCCTCTTGGACTTAGGTTTTTTACTGTGCACCGCATTCGATCAAAAATGGATACACTAGCTCTATTTTTATTTTAAATTTTTCACTCAACCGAGTGGACCTTCTAAGCTTGATCGGAACCTGCCAAGCTGGTTCTCTACAGAAACATTAAAAAAATAATTTGATAGGCCATGAAATTTTCAAAATCTGATAGCCCTAATCGATTTCTTCGAGCTAACATCCTATAATAGTGTTTTTTTGTATCAAGAAAATTGAGACAGGGGTTGTCTACACACACACAGGGAGGAGTTGTCCTGTTTTTGCAGTTTGGCGCGTCACGCCACTCAATGCAGGCGAAGGGGTCCCGAGCGGAATTAGAGCTGCAAAAGGCGGTACAACTTCCCCTCGGTGTGAAGAGAACCCCTATCCCGGAAATTAGGCTCCCATGAAAGGTCCACGCAGAAAAATCTTCAAACTAGTCTTGACTTTGTTTGCTATTAGTTGAGGGAGACAAAATGCCTAAAAACTCCATAATTTTTTTGTGAGTTCTTGGCACCGGGTTCATTTTGCACGTTTCATCGGTACGGAGAGAAAACTATTTTTGTGCGTTCCCACTAGGAATTTTCGAAAAATAGCCGTTTCAACTTAGCTGTTTTCTGCCATCTTGGGAGAATACGAAAGAAAATTCCGGAAAACAAGCTCTTGGCGAAGCGCCCAAATTTCAACGTTTGCGTACCTTTTTCCGTCTTTGGCCCTCGGTCCCTATTAGCTTAGTTGTTTTACTTCTTCTGTTCGTGGTTGCTTTTTTCGCGAATCCCTGGTCCCGATTCTGTCTAAATACCTAGGCGAGTGGTCTCATGTAGAGAATGAGTGGGCTGTGCCACTTATGCTGCTCCAACCAACTCGAAGATCAATGACTTCTACGCCACACAAAATTGGCGTTTTCCTTGAGAACTTCCTAGCCATCATCTTTTGCGAGCTCCTCTGTCACACGTCCGTAAAATCACTCTTGCGCTCAATCTTCCATTTCACAGTTAGTAGACTGTTTCATCGTTTTCGCAGCGGTGGCTCTAGCATGCCCGATGAGCCGTTTACGGGTCGGCCTATAGCCCTCAATTACGACGCTCTGCTTGCCGCTACCGCGGAAGATCCGCGACAGACTACGCTCTGCTTGAGAGATCGGATCATAGCTTCATTGGAGTGGAGACAGCGGTCCTAGAGGTGAAGGAGGTTGTTTAGGATAGCCGAGTGGGGAATGGTGAAGGTTCCCTGTAGACTTGCAGATTCAAAAGTTGACGTTTTTTTATTCCTCTCTTTCTTGCAATCAATATATTTTTATTTCTCATCATTGATTTTGAAACATTTTTTTCGTTAGATGACCTGCTTTAGAAATTCACTAATCTTAATGAAATGGTCTGCCTAGGTCATGAGAAATTTCCTTTGAGCTGTCTTGGACTCAAAAATTTTCGGAAAATTTCTCCAAATGGTTTTTGAAAAACTACCTGTTCTTCTCTCATAACATTTTCGCCCTTTGAGATGGATCTTTGAACGGAGCAGTTTCCGAAATCTCCATGAAATTTGACGTCAAATTTTATTTTCAATTTGGGGAAAATGCGTTTCCAATCTCTCAGCCGATCTCAACTTTCTCTCACCTAAAGCAATCAGTTTTTCGTCCATAACTTTTATCCCCCGAGAAGATAGCCCTTTGGTAAATGTCGTTCTCGGAATCTTCATGAAATTGTTCGTCTAATAGCCTTTTGAGTTTCAAAAAATACGATCCCGCTCTACCAGCCGATTTCAGTTTATAAAGTGCATTTTTTTCGCCGCAATTTATCGGTTTTTCGTCCATAACTTTTTTGTGCTTGGACTTAGACCCTTTGTGAAGATTGTTTTCAGAATCTCAATGGGATTCTGCGTCGACTGTTGTTTCCAGTTTGGGAAAATGTTTTCTCGATCCTTCTGCCTAATTCATTTTACGAAACATCGGTTTTCAGCGTATAACTCTTTACCCGCCGAAGATAAGGTTTCGGCGAGGGTACGTTTCCAAATCTACGTAAAATTCTGCGCCGAATGGTATATCGGGTTGCTAACTCTGCTTGCCTAATACGCCAGCTAGATCGGTGGAGCCGAGCTCCATATTTATCTCCACAGGGTGCTCTCGCCTCTATGGTTTAAATGAGAGACGCAGAGTTCTGCTTGGGGCAACAACGGGGCTCGGCTCCAACGACCTGGCTGGCTCATGGAGCAAGCAAAGTTAGGAACCCGTTATATCAACAACCTTCACCACGACACTATCTTCAACGATTTAAGAGTTGAAAGCAAAAAATCGGTGTTTCGTAAAATGAATTAGACTGAAGGATCCAGAGAATATTTTTTCAAACTGGGAACACTAGTCGACGCAGAATTTTATCGAAATTTCGAAAACAACATTCACCAAAGGTCTTCCTCCAAGCACAAAAAAGTTATGGACGAAAAACCGATAATTTCAGGCAAAAAATGCACTTTATAGACTGAAATCGGCTGGAAGAAGGGAAACCTATTTTTTGAAAGATAAAACGTTCTTTGATGCAGAATTTTATGGCGATTCCAAACACGGCCTTTGCCAAAAATCTATCTATCTCTGAGCACAAAAAAGTTATGGACGAAAAACCGGCAATGACACCCACCCATTATTGACAATGACTTGCATGAGTATGAGGTCACTTTCATTCTTTCTCGGAGCGTTTCACCGGTTGTCACCGGTTTTCCCGATGGTTAAGGTTCCCACCTTCACCTGCCCAGAGGTGAAGGTTGGTGGAGAACATGGCTTCACCCAACGAAGTTATGGAGCGGATCATCTCCATCCCACGGCAAGCCGACCATGCGGTGGATGTACGGTTTTGGTTTTCATTTTAGTCTGACGCATGGAGCAGGCGGCAGGCCGTGCGGGGTTGGCGGCCTCAGTGGAGAATGGGGTTTCGATTTGCGCGGGGTGATCTACCGTCGCAACCCCGTCCATTCATCAGACTAAAATGGTTGCGCGAACTCTACAAGACAACCACCAAAATACGAACTGTGTGTGTCATAATTTGACCGAGCATCTCTCCGTCCCAACAACTACTACGACTGGCTTCGTTCGTTACGTGGCTACGGAACACAGGAAGTGGATGCTCTTGTTGGAAAGGCGACATAAGTGTGCTAGCGCTGAGAGCCGACCCCCCCAAAAAAAGTGATACCGATGTGCTTTTGAAACTGCAAAGGCATGATTCACTGGGATATGCTGCTACGAAGACGACGATCAGCAATGCTCAATACAATGCATTACTCGATAATGTTGTTAAGAGCCTTCGCGGAAAACTACGCATGCCCGGAGAACGCGTGCCTGTACTTGTCCTCAGCCACCCGCCAAAAATTGTGGGAGACGGCTGGACTAAAAACCCACCTGCCACAATCTGCAGACTCATCAGTAGACCCAGGTTCGAGTTCTGAACAGTGGCGGTTTCTTTCCGTGCTACAACACGTCAAAGTGAACGTTGGCTACCTCTTAGCATTTTTGGTTTGACCCTCCATAGTTCTGCATTCGTATCTTGTCGTACTTCATCGTTCGCGACACAGGTCTATAAGTACCAGGCCGTCCTATAATTCCTGTCCGAAAATTTTCAAAATTCTATAATTTTCCTTAGGAGTGTTATGATATCAGGTAAGTGTAAGAACCTTCTAGAAGGTTCTCCAAAGTTCTTCGCTAGGGGTATATAAGGCGCCGTCGCCGCGTCTAGCTACCAGCACAAGCTAAAATGGACCAAGGTCGAATTTGTACGTTCGTGTACTACGAGTGGCTGCTGGGTAACGACACGGGCACCGCGGTCGCCAACATCTGCAGAGCGTGCAAGGAGGATGCAGTGTCCCAACGTACAGTCAGCCGCTGGTTCAATCGTTTCGAGAGCGGCGACACGAGCCTCGAGGACAGGGAGCACAGCGGGGGGCCTTCTACGGTGGATGATGACGAAGTCCGTCGCTGTATCAAGGAGAAGCCGGAAGCCACCACCCGTGAACTGGCGACGACGCTCGGCTGCAGCAAGTCCACCATCCACAATCGACTCAACTTACTCGGCTACCACAAAGTTCTGGCCCGTTGGATCCCTCACCGTCTGACGGACGCCAACAAGCTGTGCCGCGTTTCCGCCTGCCAGTCCCTCCTCCTTCGTCCGCATCACAAGGAGTTTCTCGAGGACCTGGTCACTGGGGATGAGAGCTGGGTCCTCCACGACAACGTCGCCCGCCGTGCCGTCTGGATCCCGCTCGGAGAAGAGCCGCCGACGACGCCGACCTGCACCCGCTGAAGATCATGCTCTGCTGCTGGTGGGACACCAAGGGCATGCTGTACTTCGAGCTGCTCCGGCAAGGCAGGACGGTCACCGCTTCCATCTACACCGATCAGCTCAAGAAACTAGCCACCGCCATCCGAGAAAAGCGTCCCCGACGGGCCTCGGTCCACCTGCTGCACGACAACGCGCGCCCCCACGTGGCGACGGAGACCCAGCAGAACTTGGCGACGCTCGGCTGGGAAACGGTTGCCCATCTGCCGTATTCTCCGGAACTCGCCCCCTCCAACTACCACTTGTTCCGCCCGCTGAAGCACCATTTGGCCGGAAGAAAATTCACCAACTACGACAACCTCGCAGCCCCCGGAGCTCTGGGCGAAGGGCATCGGCGACCTCTCCAATCGACGGACCACTGTTGTGGATAACTGTGGTGATTATATAGTTGGTTAGACTTGTTTTTCAATAAAGTTGAAAAAAATTGAAAATGGTGAAATTTTCGGACAAAAATTATTGGACAACCTGGTAGATGGACCAATCGCATGGTCTTCAACACTACCCTGAAGAATTCCCTAATCAGAGCTCTGATTGGCTTTTCCCCATCCCGACTGACGATTTGAAGACTTTCAAAAAAAGAAACCCGTTCTCTACAATCCGTGACAGTTGCACAATGCATTGAGCTTCTCGTTTGTAGAGGCATTGATGCGTTTCGGGCTCATGGCCTGGTTCGCGAAAAAGTTAGATTCTTGATTCGTGAGCTCCAATCTTTCCTGATGCAACTGATATCTGCGGAAGGAACGTGGTCGTATCCAGCAGAAGCGGCGCCTTCTGTCACTACTCCACACGAATTTGCGTTCAATATTATGCGTTGGCTTGAAGTCGATGCACATATGTCACAACATAGGCGCACCGAGTTAGCGAACACGCATGCACAATAAGGAACGCAAAGTATCAGTGCGATTCGTGCCAACTTTAACTTGTCGCTGGAAAGGAAAGCGCTGACTTCTGTCATGACACAAAATCATGTTGGTCTACGAAGTGTGCTCTGCACGGTTCTGGTTCTTTCTCAGTCGCGACTTCGTCGAAAGGGTTTCTTTGAGAGGGCGTGGGGAAATGGTGTCTAAACTCTCGATGCGCGACAGCATCTATGTGACCATATCTGTATGAGGCGTCGAGAGGCTTTATTCAAGTTCCATAGCGGCTACGTGAAGCGTGCAGCTCCTCGCTGATCCCAAGTATGCGTTCCTTGCTTAGCACCGCCACGTCTTGAATTGATGATGGCTCTGTTCGGATCCAGCGACCTCCAAATGCATTTGCTCATGAGGTTGTTCTTGATGACAACTTCATGCACTTCTGACACCACACTATTTTGATAAGAGTGCAATTTTGTCATTGTTTCTCGAAACGTCTTTTCCGAGGACCGCTGCAATTCATAGGTGTCAGTAACTAGGGAACCTACAATTAATGTTAGTTAGGCATTTATGGGCTTTTTGAATTTGTCGATATTTCCTGGTCAATTCGGACACGCTCTTTTCGAATCTGCCACTGGATTTCGCAACGGACCCCAGGCTTACAAGTTATTACTGGTTGCATTAACTACTCTGTACTTCATGGTTTCTTGCAAGCAAATGCTTTGTGCCTTGAGTAGTAGTGCGCTGAAATAGTTAAACTCCGGTCTACAGACCCGAGCCTGACGAACAAGAGTTGGCTGAGCTTGGCGGGCGCTCGTGTTAGGCGCTGTTCATGCTTCTCAATGCCAGCTCGTCGCGCGCCGACGTAGCGTTAGAGTATGAATGGCCTGACGCCACGTGTGTGACGCTCGCTTCGCAATGGCAGCGACGATTGTATCAATTTTTTTATCATTCTCATTATAAATCCATCATCAATTTCGTTCACTTCCATAATAGTTGATTCTGCTACAATGGTAGTGAAAGCGTAAGAGAGATTATACTTCTTCGGTAAAGTTAAGGGCCACTTCGATCCGCTCCACCACAGCGTCGCCTCTGAAGTATTCGTAAGCTCCGCAAGCGCGCCACGCGCGTAAAAAGCATTTAGAGTCCAACGCCGCGCCCGCGGATTACGCGATGGCGTAGAGGAGTACGAATAACGCCTTGAGAATGCTTGCCGAAATGTCGCATTTTCAAACATTCATAAAATCTTCTGAGAAAGTCGGAACACATAATCGCGCTATTTGTTCGTGTTTAGGAAGACAGGGAAAACATTTTCGGCCGAAAATACGATAAAAAATCGTCTTGGATCACAAAATTGCATTGTGGGTACCCCGTGGGCCGGTTCAGAAAATCTTTCATTGCTCGAACCACAACCCGATTCACAGGAAACCGCTCGAGGTAGCTTCGGTGATAGCTCTTTCCTGGATTTTTATATGGCAACAACATACAAATTTGAAAAATAATGGCAAGCTGTTGATATCCCGCGTGGCATGAACATAATATCGATCAGTGGACATTGTCTACTGGTCAAAGTATGCTGACACCCGTGTACACAGGAATAAGGCTCCGTCCATACATGGCGAGAACGCCCGCTCTTGCTCTTCAGCGCTCTTAAACGCTGATAGGCGCCCGTACAGGCAGAAAGACACCGGCAAATGCATCCTGCCTCGTGTTGATTCGATTGAAAACGCTTGACCTGGTGATCACTCACTGGAATCGACTCGTTTGCTGCTCATTTATCACGGTTTGGGATGCTCTTGGTCGGCGTATCAGACACAATGGCATTGATTCTGAGGTAGGTTTGGCTTTTATTGCTCGAGGGATAAAGCGAATCGCTCGAAAGTCGCTGCATCTCTCCCGAATTAAGCTAAGCGTGAGCGAGCGAGAGGAGGCGGAAACGCGCAGCAGCGGGCCTGAGCGCGCGAGAGCGAACGTAAGCGCTAGGCCGTAGATATAACATCGGCATGGATCGTGAAGAGACTTCTCGTTCACTGTTGAAGGTTGACGCAAACTCGGTGCACCTATGTTATAGCATATGGCACCGAGTTTGCGCCAACCTCCAACAGTGAAAGCAAAGTCTCTTCACGATCCACGCCGACGATACACCGGCGGGACGCTGCGGAAGTGTGCGTCCTAACTGTGCTGATGCATGTCAAAAGGAAAAGTTGTCCCAGAAAAACGCGCCGAAAGGCTGCACGGAGCAGTTATACACGCTGCGACACTGTATACTGTATCCTTGCGGGACCTACCCTGTTGGAGATTTGCCAATTTCCATCAGCTGATCATTTTTCAGATCTAATTTATTTAAAAAATATCATCAAAACGACTTAATGAGCACTGCTATGACAGGTGCAATAGATTTCTAGTAACTTTCTGCAATAAACAAGTGATAGAGACGTGAAATATTGATAAAATACAATTGAAACGCCCGAGAATTCTCAGTCTGCAATATTGCGTCAAAGACGCAATATTGCAGACGAGTTCTTGATCCACGCAGCAAGCGGCGGCAATGTCATCGCGAGACGTTTTCATTCCGCTGGTGTATCACTAGGGCCTGAATGACGACCATCGATTTCACGTAATCGCACGCTCTCGCAACGTATGGACGCTGCCAAAGGCACAGTTTGATATAATAGAAAATACTTTGAAATATTCTCGAATTTATCAATGTACTGAAAATTTGCGAAGAACGCTGGAAAAATAAATCAAGTCAATAGTTTCGCGGATTCAATCATAGGAAGGCATTTTTATGTCCATTTTTTTTGCAAAAATCGCAAACACATTGGGCCGTGATCAGCGGATCACAAGGTAGTAACTCCAACCAGTATTAACCTGTTGACTTGAGGTCCTTTGCAAAACTCTATGGTAGATTCGGGAAGAGCGTGTCCGAAGTGACCAAGATACTTCAATAAATCCTCAAAAGTCATGACTATGTAGCGGGGTTCTCTAGTCGGCCTGCTCGCCAACTCCTAGCTGCTATCCTTTACCTTACTAGGGAGTGACCAGAGCTGGTTGCCAGAACTACGCTTTTTTTTTGATCGACCACCTTCCGCATACTTGTGAAAACCTTATTCCAGCTGCTTGAGCAGTAATCTCAGAAAGGTTTTCCAATATAAAAAAATTCAAAATGTTTTTTCCTGCAAACTATTCCTAGGGGGGTACTTGAGGCGCTGAACACGAATATGGGACTCGTTTTCGATATTTGAACGAAAAAGATAGCTTACGGCAGATAATTTTTTCACCTAAGTAGCTCACAACTTCTATGTACGCTCATTAACTTTTTCCTTCACTATTCCTCGAGAAGCTAGGATAGGGTTTTAAAGGCAGTGTTCACGATAGAAATCGTTTTTCTGTTGCCCAGTCTATCTTGAAAACGGCCCCATGCTGATTCCAATGATGTCTCTGAAATCGTGCAAGACCTTCTGGGGACGAAGTTATGGTCCCTCAAAGTTGGAGCTAAGGAAACATGATGGACGAGTTGTGCGAGGCTTGTAACTGTCGTATTTTGCAGCCGATGTACGCGAGCTGACCTGAGTAAAGAGAGAAGTTGAGAATGAAGGGAAGAACGGGGCTATTGATTGAAAATCATCGCTCATCTCACAATCTCGAGCATTCATTTGCTCACGTCGGTGGGCGTGTGATGCGCTTTTGAGGTTTGCCTTGCGCTCGAAGTGGCAACTTCGGGCTCTTTTGGAGCTTTCCCTGGCTCGTTTTCATGCGTTCTTTCGACGTCAACGTTACAGTGTGCCCCTCCACTACCCATTCCTAATGAAAACTGAAACAAATTTTTTATCGTGAACACTGCCTTTAATGACTACTCGGGAGGAAGTCGATCAGAAAAACGTGGTTTCATGGGTGGTTCTGGCAACCAGGTCTGTTCATTTCCTTGCGAGCCTATAACGGTTGTTCCTGCCTGTCTGTTGGAAACCGTCGAATTAGCAAGCAGTCCGATGAGCAAGGTGTGCTTGGGGGAGAAAAGTTAAAGCGCTTTGCATTGTTGATACCCCTGGGCTCTTTAATCCTCTTCTCAACTAGAACCATCTCAGGGTAGATGTTTGTATGCTTCTTTCGAAAGCTGAAGTAAGTAGCGATGTGTCTAGTTCATTCAGAGCAAGACACGAAGCTGATATGTAAGCCTGCGGTTCCATTGAGTTCGTTTGTGTCAATCTGTGAAATCTGGAAGAAATTTTTTTGTTTTCATGCATCAGCTATTTACTGAATCAGAGTCAAGCATGAAGCATTTCAGCTGAAATCCTCTCTTTGAACTACACCATACCATCATCAGCGAAGTTGGACTCACCGTTTGTTTTTCCTAACCTCGATCCGATCACTCTTGAAATTGGCTTATTTCTCGACTCTAAACTTTTTGAACACTTCCAAAGGTGAGTGTGCTGTGGTGCCGATTGCTGTCATTGGCTCACCTGATTTCGTTATTTTCCCAATTTTCAGGGAGTATATACAAGACGCTGAACAACATCTACTCGACTTTTCTTTAGCTTTGATTAATAATGTACACGTTCTTTATCAACAGCCAACACTTTCACCAAATTTGGAAATCGTCATTGTCCGATATGAGATGTGGAAGTCACAGCCGGTGAGGTTCGACTACATTCTTATGACCAATGAAGCTTGAGAAGATCATATTTCCCTCTTGAATACATGGTATAGTCATATGTTTGCTCTGGGAACTACTGAGAAAAATTGTAAATGCCTCCTTCACCCTTGGCTCTTGTCATATTTGGTCGAATGCTGGCAGTATCCGAAGTGATAACTGTTGGACAAATAAAGGTGAATCACTTGGGAACTACGGATGAGCGGAATTTGCATTTTGCGTTCCGCTTTCCGAAAACTGCACTAACTATGTGTAGTGCTGCTTAACGCGGAGGAATCGATTCTATTGAGATAGTGGCAGCTTATCAATAATTTTATTTTTTCTTTTCGCGTTCCGCATTTGGAAACCTTGTTTCCGCGCATTTTTTTTGGGCGTTTCGCATCTGATTTTCGAAAACCGGGAAAAAGTTGTGCCCTTACCCGAAAATCAATTTTCCAATTTCCCTAAGTCTATTCCGCTCATCCCGGTTGAAAGCCAATTCTCGGTCTCTTAAACCTTCTTGTAGAGAGCCCGGCCTGGAAGCTCCATTCTTATTTTACTTGGGCCCGTTTTACCCGCATCCCGACGATAGAAAACATGTTTTGTTGTTGCAGGTTTGTACATAAATGATGTGCTAAAATTCACGAAATGTCTTCGGGGATTCCAAATTGGATCATTTACAAAATTTAGAACACTAATTATTGATTTACAGAACGATAGCCACAACATCAAAAAAAACATCTCTTTCTCGCTGAAACATCGGGTTGTAAGTAAAGTAGGGTTACGGCCAAATCTGAATTCGGTCGTGGATTTCTACATTTACCGCATTGGTTCAGGAGACAAGCCCGATACGATTGCCACACTATCTCGGTGAAAACATATATGTACTTTTAGAGCAATCTTGCCACATATGTGCACAAGAACGGTCAGGCCCAAAGTTTGCTGGATGCGTTCTGCCGTCATCAGGCTCATATCAATCCGGGCACTGACCTAACGGATATGGGACACTGGGACCATGGCGTCTTGTTGACAGGGTTAGTTCCCTCATCTTCATTTGTTTTCTGGAGAGCTCCTTTTGTGAACACTGGTGAGTTTTTCTCAGTTCGATGTTTCCCCAGACGACTCGTTTCTATTAATAGTGCGTGCCCAGCGTAAGTTCCATTCGTGCGTTTTCTCAAAGTTAGGCGCTATTCATACTCCTCAACACTATCGGGTCACGAGCGTAGCGCGGTGAGTGGCGTTGCAGTATGGATGGCCTGAGGCGACGCTTATACTTCCGCCGCCGAGCGGAGCGGCGAGGTGCAATTCTACAATATCGATCGTGTGATCGATATTACAGAAATGCACTGTGCCGCGCCGCTCGACGAAGGCAGTATAAACGACGCCTGACGCCACGCCGCGCGGCACGCGCGTGCGGCTCGCTCCGCCATGGAGGCTTCCGTAAATATTTTTCGTAAACTTCATTATTTCAATTTCAAACCAATTTCATTCCGTTCAATAATTATTTCCAGTACTATCTTCTGCTACGGTGATAGTGCACGTCTGTTTAGACTTTGCTTGCTCGGCAAAGTTTAGGACCACTTCAATGCGCTCCGCCGTAGCGCCGCCGCTGGAGTGGTTATAGTCCCCTCAAGCGCGTGACGCGCGTAGAAAATATTCATACTCCAACGCTACGCCTGCTTATAACGCGCGTGGCGCGTTGGCGTTGAGGAGTGTTGATAGCGCCTCATCGGCCAGGATGGTTGTACGATCCGAGGTGATATGCTACCGGGAATACTTGAAGGCAGTGTTCACGATAAGTATTGTTTTTGAGTTCTCAATGTGAAACACTGCGCTGGCAGGTACTGGAGGGGTTACGGTCGAAGAGAGCACCGAAAACGGGCCAGAAATTGATAAAAACGACGGCGGAGTGAAGATTTCGTTAGCCCAGCTCGCCTGCTCTTAGCCCGCTCCGCCCCGTTCTGACGAACTTGTGGCGCCGCTCACGAATTGGATGGCAAATTGCCAAGAGAGTCCGCTACGTCCAGCCTGTTCGATTCGCGCACATTTCGCCATTAGCCGCTTGTAGAAACTAGCAGGGCTCGTTAGCTCGTCCACGCCCTGAACGCTAGAAACCGCTATTTTAACTTATTCTGAGCTGTCCTTAGCTGTTTCTTCACTATTCCATAGCCCACGACCGAACAACCCCATTGTTGAGTCGAATTCAAATATGATATTCATCGTTAACACTACCTTTAAAGGCAGTGTTCACGATGATCATCCTTGTTGACTTTCCACAGTAAACTGATAGGGGAGAAGGATCCTAGGCTCCCAGTGCCAAAGGAATGGTAGAAAACGAGTCAGGAGTGGCAAAATAACGGCTGCAAACAAGCGTTTTGGTGCTCCAGATCCGCCTGCTCGGAATGAACGAATGAAGACTCAGATTACAGGAATGATCAAGTGAAGGAAGTGCTGATAAGTGAGCTGATCGTTTCATTGCACTGACAGGTTTCATCCTTTTAGCGGTCAATTCCTCCACGCTCAAAAATCAACGTATACAAGGGAGGGCCTATTTTGGCTCAAAAACGCGTCTTTCGTGTCCTTTTTAAGCATGCCTTGCTATATAAGGCACCAGACCTTCCGTAAACTGCGGAGATAACGGAAGTGAAATTTATTGTGAACACTGCCTTTAAGTCGGAAGCTTTTTTCTTTGTCTAGGAGCTGATCGAAAGTTTCGATAGACTTATCGGGCCGTATTATGCGGGGTTCCTCTTTAAGATGCGGGGCAGGGATGTGCGGAAATTTTTTTTTAATTTTCAGAAAACAGAAAATCGAGTTTGTCAGATAACAGAAAGGCCAAAACGGCCAGGAAACAGAAATCAGAAAAAAGAAAATTTTCAGAAAAAATTAAACTTCTTCTCAAGTGAAGAGAGGATGTAGATCTAGATACCTTTGTCATACTTGAAATATAATATCTACGGAACTGCACAGATGACCTATAAGGCATTGATAGTAGCAATGACGCGTCAATGACCGATACAACATCATTAAAGACACGCTGAGAGTCTTAGCCGAGAAATAGCTCACCAGGCTCAACAACTGATCCTGTCGAGCACAAGCACGCTCATGCCGATCATTTTTTCCGCAGGGCTACCGTAACCCCTCTTTGAAAATTTTACAAGTGTCAGCTTGGATATGAGCACATCATAATAGCCAACAAACATGTTTGCACAATTTCGACCGCCTCGTCCACTTTCCAAAGGCTTCTCAAAGAGAATGAATGCATACCGCTCCTCTGCCCTTTTATACCCCACACGTTATGAGCGTGTGTTATCGTTCGTTATCATGTTTTGTTCATGAATGGTTACGGTAGCCCTGTGGAAAAAATGATCGGCATGGGCGTCTTTTTCTGTCGAGCAGATTCTCGAGTATTTCTTGATTATTCCTTGGCTGCTAGGTGACTGCGACCATGTTGTTCGTGAAATAATCGAGGAATAGCCGAGAAAACATGGGTAGTTGAACCGACAGCGGTGTTGACATCCAAATCAGCCTCAACAATGCGTCTTACACTCCCCTTTGAGAGCATTTTTCGCGGCTGTTTCTCGACGATCATTATTTGACGCATATTTTGCGACAACCAGCTATTTTCCGAACACAACCTTGTTATCGGCTATTACGCGAAAATCAGGCATTTTATGGCTATTTATCAGCTATTTCTTGGCCAAAACTCTCAGAGCACTCACCCGTATGGTAGTACGTCAGCACAATAAGGGTTGCATCCTAGAACATACAACGGGTTCAACCCCTCGCTGTCAGCAGCAGCTGCTACGGACAACTAAAGCCCCTTTCATAGTTTGCCGGTCGACTCGTTATCAAGTTTGATAAGTCAAGATAGATAAAATGGATAGGATAGGGTAGATAGATATTACACATTCGATAACCAGTCGTCCGACGTCGGTCGGGCAAGTGTGAAAGAGGCTTAACTGCAGCAGCTGCTGACAAGGGGAGGTTGAATTCCTGCTCTGCCCTGGGATGCTACCCCCATTGTGCAAAAGTACTACCCTACGAGTGCGTTCGCAGGGTTCGCGGTAAAAATGATTGTTGAATTTTCCTAATAAGAATGCAGGTCTGGTCATTACAAAAGTAAAAATAAGTGACAAGTTGCATGGAAAACGCACAGAAACAAGTCAGAACGGCTGAATGGTGAGTGTACGCACATCCCCAACTAACAGGATTTTTATAAATGCGTATTTTCCGCCTTCTATTTTGCCGCTAAAAAAAGTTAGTCGTCTCTCGGTGTCTAGAAACTACTTTATATGCAGAATAAAAGACGACAAAACAAGCAATTGTAGAAATCTAGTTAGAGGCAGTGTCCACGATAAAAACCATGTCTGTTTTTTTGGTGGAGATCGGCAGGTGCGGGGCCTAGCGCGATCCTAACGTTGAAAACACTACGAAAAATGAGCTCGGAACGGTCCCCTACGGGCCCAAAGTTGGACGGAGACCCGTCAGCTCGTCACCCCCAGATGCACTTTCCACGCCCACTGACGTGAATGAATGAATGCTCGAGATTATGAGATGAGCGACAGTTTCCGATCAGTAGCCCCGTTCTTCCTTCATTCCCAACTCCTCTCTTCACTCAGGTCAGCTCGCATACATCGGATGCAAAAGACGGAAGTTACAAGCCTCGGACAACTCGTCCACCATGTTTTCTTTGCTCAATCTTTGAGGGACCATTACTCCTCAGGCACGATTCGACGACCGTGCCGGGAAGCACCCCGGACGGGGTGAGTCGCTCGCACAGCGCGGTCGCAAACTCCAAGGTCGACGGAACCATGCGTGCATGCGTAGCGCCGTCATCAACCCTACACCGGACGGAGCGGCCCCGCATCGATAACGGCTTCATGGACGCGACAGTTGCCGGGATGGCCCTTCTCAAATAAAACGCTCGTGACGTCATCAACCCCTATTTCCGTACAGGAAACGCCTTCCCTTGACCTATTTTGAAATCCTAGATGACCGATTACGTATATTACTTATATAGTTAGGTCCGCGGCCTGTTTCCTCAAGAAAAAACGTTTAAATTCAAACCGCGGCGGTTTAATTCTCAGAGATTGCGATTTAAACCGTCACGCCAGCCGCGTTTTGAATTTACACGTTTTTTCTTGAGAAAACAGGCCACAGACCTAACCATACCTTCGCTCGCCCTTACCCTTCGTACTGATTTTTACCATTTCCCGCGTACAATTCACTGGTTTTCTGTGGAAACAATTCATTTATTTCAGAAAAATTCAACAATCATACAATCGAAGGAATATTCTTACTCTTGAGCTAACGAGTTCCTCAAAAAGATCTCAAATGGAAAATGAAGCTTACTGAACACTTACTTACACAGAAATGAAGAAACCGTACGAACTGCTACATATCATGCAACAAAATAGAGAGTTCGAAATCAAAACTGCAGTTCTGGGACTGCGACAAAAAGGGGAGCCGAATAAAAAATGTCTCGTCAAAGGGAATTGAACAAGTAACAAGCTGGTAACCTAACAAGACTTTCAACGCAAAAAGATGACTAAAAAATCGTCATCTTGGTGACATAGCAAGGTAATAGAAACTGGAATTTGAAAAAAAAAACCACTAGAAGGAAACCCTGACAAAAGCACATTGTTCGCAGAATGGATTGACAACCGTGAAAGGAATTTTGTCCAGAGAAAAGACACAACTACAAACAGTATAGAGATAATAAGTGAACAAAAGAGCCGTAATAATGTAATAACATCACGATAATATCAAATATCATACGCAGAAGAATATCTGAGTATCGGAATAGCTTCCTTCGCCAAATGACTGTGGATTATATTCAGTGCTGGCCCGTTTGGCGCGATGCTGGAAGAGGAATGAATAGATGTTCATATATTTTCGCAAAACATTACCCAGTATACATACAAAACTGGATGATAGGAAAAAACTAACAATGCTATTTGCAGACCTCAAAGTACCTACTCGCACATGAAAGTGGATCCTTTCCCTACGAGCACCCCAGAACCATATCGCGCTTCAGCGGCAGGAAATATCTGTAAAATGAAAAGGGATTCACCGATTATCGGAGCATCGCATAGAAATCTACACCAAATACTACCTCGACGGCGTTGAGCTTCTCACGGCATCGGTCTGTAGTTCATCGTGGTCGTAGTCGAAACAATAGAGTAGGAAATCTAGATGGCTAGTTTACTCGATTTCTAGAATGTATGATAATTAAAATGTGGTACCGAGTAGAGTGGTCTCAAAGGACTGGGGAAGCGTCTTGAACGCGGACATTTCTATGTGCCCATTAACACGCGAGCATACGACTGGATTTCCTGCTGTGGATCAGGTGTCTAGAATAACTTTCAGTTCGACTTCATACTCCCCCATAGGTGGAATCGCGCAGCGTGGTGAAAAAAATGGTCAGTGGATTCAAAAAAAAAGAGGCCCTGACTCATTGTTCCTTGATCTTTTGGCTTTGAAAGAGAGTGGGAAGTTGAACCGTACGATTTCAAGAAGAAAACTGCGATGTGATATAAATTCTAGATGTGTATGCACTTCTTTGCACATAAAAACGTAATGTATGATTGATTGATTTATTACACGGTAGAACCGTGTCAGAGACAACAACCGAAATAAATACCCAAACCGCAATTAAGAGACTAAACGCACGATGATGAAACGCATGATTCGTAAATATCATACTTTTAGGAAGCCGCGACGCAGTCATTATCTGGCTGGTAAAGGTATATCAAAAGTTCCGCGGCTTCCCAAATCTATTATACGGTCCACATACAGATAAAATATCGAATCAGAGAGAACAGCCAACAGATAGAAAAAGGAAGAATGAGATACCATGAAAAAGATGATGATTCCGAAATTAGTTCGCGCGTTTGCACGCTTCCCGTGCAATTGCGTAACACATCTGACCAGCCGCCCTATTTTTCGTTGACGGCGTGGTAGAAATCGAGACACGCCCCTCGGAGGGCCGGTTTCACGGCCCTCCGACCCATCAATGCACCGAATGCACCCAAACTTCCACGGGGTCGTAAAGCTAATCCTGTCTGAGTCCGTTCCCAGAAGGTCTCGTACGATTCCAAAAACATCATTGGAATCAGCATGGAACCGTCTTCAAGATAGGCGGAAAAGCAGAAAAACGATTCTTCTCGTGAACACTGCCTTTAATTGGGCCCGGGCTGAGACCCAGCAATAGCTTATTTTTGAACGTTTTTTCTCCGACTTTCCACTTATTTTCACTTTTGTGGTGACCAGGCCTACCTTCTCGAAATAATACCACGATAAACTTTTTTATCGCGAACCCTGCCCTTAACAGCAATAGCACATTGAACACAAATAGTACCTCGTAAATAAGCTGCGCTGTTCCACAGATCCGAATTTCGTTCATTTTTTCTGATTTTTTTCTATTTTTTTGCAGATTTTTCAGAAAACAGAAAGGCCGAAACGGCCAGAAAGCAGAAATCAGAAAACAGAAATTTCCGCACACCCCTGGTGCGGGGCCCTATCTGGATCTGGGTGTAACATTTGGAGCCACTGTTTCCAGATATGATATCTACCACACAACGGCTTCCGTAGCAGGAGTGGCGCCAGTGGCCAGAATGTGCGATCAACTGTTTGCATGCTCACTTGTCGAAGGGCTGCACCTTGGTCGATCGTTTGTGCTGGCTCATGAGATGGGGCATAAGTCTGTTAATTTTGATAGTGTTTCTCCGTACAAATAGCATTTTTTTGCTGTGGCGTTTAGTATGGGAATGGTACATGATGGTGTCCAAAATCAGTGCAGTAAGTCATGCTGTCTAATGTCTGCTGTAAACGGCGCCGGAAAGACAACATGGTCCGAGTGCTCTGTGAGAGAGTTCAATGCGTTTCTCTTGCAGTTGGAGTGAGTTTTGTGTGCTTTTTTCACTTTTTAAACGCTTTTAAATAATTTTCTTGAAGTGAATCTGGAACCGGTAACTGTCTACGTGACGGTTCGCCGGGAATATTGGAGCGCAATCATTTGCAAGATGGACGGTGAGCTTGAGAAATACATTTTGTGATCACGTGATAAGCTTTGAACAATTACCAAATATTGAAGGATTCAGATCACCCGGCCAGCGATTCACGGCGGATCAGCAATGTGCCTACTTCTGGGGCCGCGATTATAAAGTGGAAATACCGAATGGCCGAGCCATGGAGGTATGCTTACACCTCGTGTATCATGAGCACAAATCCTTAAAGGCACAGTACACCCACAGATATGAATTTTTGTGATTTTTATTTGATTGTGTAGTAGACCCCTCCTGTATAACACGTGCCAAGTACGAGATCTCAATTCCTTCAAGAAAGCTAAATATAGGCAACCACCACAGGCCCGACCTGCTTCGCTTACCACCAAGGGCCACACCCCCTAGCAGATTTTCGAGCTCGCTAGCGACAAGATGGACTAATTTTTTACGCATCTGAACTATCCCCACCAATTTATCGCTAGCTTCGCTTTTAGCCAATGCGGTGTTAGTCGTTCTCTTTTGGACCACTACAGAAAAAAACCGTTGTACAGACTTTCAATGCAATAGATTTCTTTCGGATTTTTTCGCTATTTCTCAACACGAACAGCTTAAAGGCAGGGCTCTCGATAAGATCGGTTGTTGTGGTGTACCAATGGAATGGTATATCTGGCCATCACAATAGGGAAAATAAGTAAAAAATTGGAGAAGAAGCGCTCAGGAGCAAGTTATGGCTTGGTGTCCTCCCGCCCCCAATTGTCGAGATTTGGCTAAAAGCCTGTTTTGTCAACTTTTATTCTGCTTCTAAAGTAATTTCTGAATAATTCTGGAGACTACTGATTACTTTAACAGCAAAATGAATGTCGGATAAGGAAGCATTAATTAAATTTGCGTTAATTAGGGGGCCGGCCGACACCGGTAATTAGCCGTTATGCTTCGTTTTTGAGCGTTCTCCCGCAAATTTCCGGGTTTTTTCACTTATTTTTACTTTTGTGATGACCAAATCTACATTATTCCTCAAAATTGATGTCATTTTCGAGCGTGTATGCTGCTTTTAAGTAGGTCATCGCTATAGTCTTTTACCGTATATGTTGAGACGTTTCGGTCCTTTCACGGCCACATTTCTAGGACATATGTCGGATACTGTGGTGTGGAAATGGTGGCTCGACAATCTCTACTGCACATCCAGCGCTACAAGGCAGTTTCTGCGGGAACGACAGGGTAAGGCCGAAATCATACTACCGTCGCGGCGATGCGTGGGAAAGAGCAGTATTGATCAATCGCGGCGATTTTGCGCTTTGGAGGGAATCGATTGTTTTGGCGAGCCAAACAACAACCTGCTGGGTGGAATGGGATGATATCGTCATCAGAGATCGGTTAAATGCTTCATTTTTAACCACATTTCCGAAATATCGGGCAAAATTTCATATCGCCGCGATCATATCGGAGCCGCTCTCCGTTGGGCAGCGTTGAGATGAAATCGCGGCGATATTCATGTTTGCTAAAAATGTCGCTAATGTGGGTAGAAACAGAGGTGTCAACCATTCTCCGATCAATATCTCTTTCTAATCGACTCGACGAACTGCCTCTGTGCATATGAAAACAATCAATTCCCTCCGAAGCGCAAAATCGCCGCGATTGATCGATACTGCTCTTTCCCACGCATCGCCGCGACGGTAGTATGATCCGGGCCTAAGAAATTGAAATTTTTTCCAAGTCAGTCTAGTTTCATATTTACCATATGGTTCACTAGGAAAGGAACAATCCATGTGATAGCTTTTCAAGTATGAAAATTTAGTGGTGTTATGAAGGCCAATGTCAATCATGGCCATCTGGCTCTGCCCCGCTAGTGGTCCATGGTGGTTGGTCGAGGTGGAGTACTGATGACAGATGTCCGGTTCAGCATTGCCAGATCACCAACAGTATACCTATACGGCCACAACATCGTGACTGTGTGAATCCAGCGTCAGTACATACTCTTTCAGCGGTCTTGTGCAGTCCTAGACGGACAGGTGGTCCGTTTTTTCAAGAAGCTAAGCCAGAAATTTGGTTTTAGAAGTTTAGGCCGAACAATGGAGGTTTACCATGTGGGGGAGCTGCTATCAGAGGAATCCTTTGTTCAGCTCGTCGTAGTTCTTGCCAAGGTAATTACCACAAAGATGCGCTCAACTATAAGCGCATTGTAATGATACTTCTATGAAACACAAGGTACTAGATATTCAGGATTTTCTCGAGAGGAATATAGCAATCGCATATGTACATCAATAAAGCGTGATCCCGCCAAACCAGATCGACAACTGACTGGAGACGGTTTTGAGCGTAGGTTCAGCACCAGTTTCTCTGAGCAAAACCTAAACTGTGAAATTCCTTCACGACTGATTTTCAGATTCAACCCAGCCATGCAAGGTTTGGTGCCATTTGATTGACTCGGAATTGATCCGTAACAAAGGTCAGTTCCCAGATGGAACGCCTTGTGGTCCTGATCAGTACTGCATCAGCGGTACTTGCCTTGTAGGTCCTTTTACAAAGAGGGTTTGGAGAATGAACTAGGTGATGAGAAGCATTCCAGAGATTGGGCTGCAATGGCAAGGCGGTGATAGCCAGTGAAGACGATTGCCCGGATCGAAAGCCAACCACTGGATGGAGTGACTGGTTTGTTTGAGAAAAAAACATTTAATGAGTTACTAATGAGAAAGTAGGAGCAAAACTAACAAGTGACCTTTTTTCGGGCTAGGGGACGCGACTGCAAAGCCATTCACGAGGAAAGACTGTAGGAGAGATATCTCTGACGCTCCCTCCCTAGACTCAAGCGCTGGAGGGCCCGAGTCGGCTTCGATACGCTTTCGATTTAACTACAGAGCGCTCAAAAGACCATACGGCCGGGTGCTCGAGCAGCAGCGAGCCGTACCGTCGTCTTTAGGGTGACCACCAGCCCGGCCCTAACGATTTTTGGCGGCTGAGGGGTCTCCCCTATGGACCACGGCGAGGGGTGCACCCTCACTGTGGACCGTGACCAGAATATTTTCCCTGTTGTAAACCGGGCCTGGCCGGCACCTTGCTGCGGACCGTAACATGGACGGTATCCTTGCAGTGGGGACCAGACTCCCATAGGTGGGGTAGAGCTCCGAAACCCACGACCGCTATGGCGAGCTCGCTTCTATAGGAACACGTGCTGCTGCAGTGACGTAGGGGCCGTGGTCGAAGTGTTGCGTATGAGCGCCACGTGCTTCTGTTACATCACGATGTGCTGCTGCGAGGGAGATGGGGTTGCGGCAAAAGTTTTGCCCACTAACGCCGCGTAGCCGCTTTATATCGACCACTTAGACCTCGGAGCAGAACGTGCTGCTGCTGGAGAGCTTTTCAATTTGACAAAGTGCTCGATTAGAAAGCGTATTGTGGCCAAATGGGACCCTTCCAGTGTCTGAGGAAGGAAAGGCGTTACATGTTGTAAGAATTTAGGACCTGGAGGAGACAGAATCAAAGGTGTTGATTGATCAGGGAAAAGCATGCGAGGAATCGCTTTCTCAGATAGAATGAATTCATTCCCTGAACCACCACCATATTTTGCTATGAAAAAATCAATATCTATGTATTGTTCTGATGCTTTCGAGCTCTCAACCCTTATAAAAAGCCAAGAGACGTCAGACTAGACACCAGCTTGTATTGGTCTTTTTGGGATTAATGGGTGTACCAGCCGTCTGTTCCTCCCAAGCTCTGGATTGGCACCACTTTCGGACGCGGTGGCAGACCTCCTAAAGACTTATGATAGGGGGTGGCCCCTAGGCTTTAAAAGCGAAGACGGTGAGGCTCCGAAGCGGAGGGTAGAAGGCGATCACAGAGTTCGTTAAGAGTAGCGATAGCGTTTTGGAGTAGCGGTGACAGGGCTTGAAGATAGCGAGGCATTATTAGGATGGCAGGGGTAGGGTGTAGTGTTCCCAGAGACTTCGTACGAAGTAATGGCGATGCTTTGAAGGTCAGGCGACGATAGAGTCTAGAGAAACTGACAGCAGGGCTGTAGGCCAGTGACAGCCCGTCTTCAGGGCTCTGAGGGCGATGCTTCGGGGGAAGTGATGGTAGGACTAGGAGAAAGAGCATGCGAATCGTATCTTCACCGCGAGTGTGTCTAAGGAGCAGTTCGGTAGACACACGCAACGCGCGCGACGGAAAAACACTGCGCGTGCGCCGTCCTTGGGGCGCGATAACCGAGTGCCCTCAGAAAAAGTAGATGTTGTTCCATTTCAGTAGTTCCCTTCATCATTTTTTTTGCATTGTGTTGATGTTGTTGTCGTGTCAGACGTAGGATCGGCGTTGAAATCAAAATCGTCGTTCCGCTTCAAGAAGTGAACAAAAAAGCACTGAAGAAAAACCCTTATAAAAATGCGAATTCTACTGAATCGGTGGTGTGAGAAGCACTGCGTCTAAAAAGTACATTATAAACAAAAAAACATGGGCAAAATGCAAAAGATGATAAAGGGGGACGGCTAAAATGGAACAACAATTACTATTTTGACGGTCCTCGCTTAACGCGCTTCAAGGACGCAGCGTTATTCCGTCGCGCGCGTGGCGTGTGCCAGCCGAACTGCTCCTTAGCCACACCCGCGGTGTAGATTCGATCCACATGCTCGGAGAAAAGAACTGCGGGGCCTTGCGACAATAGCGGTATGACTTCATGACAGTGGCTGTGGAGCTGTGGCGGCGGTGTTCCAGATCCGTGACCTGGGCCCGTATGGATGAACGACTTACGAGCGAGGCAGGGGTAAATGTTACTCGGAATCTGCATTTCCTGTGCTATATACGTCTGTCTCGCTTTTCTGCGAGTGCCCAAGAAATGCAAAGATTCCGAGTAACGTTTACCCTAATCTCGCGGGTAAGTCGTTCATGCATAGGGGCCCTGAAGAGTGGGAGTAGACTGCAGGGCTTGGACAGCGCGATGCCAGGGCTCCTAGAGTGTGACGATGAAGCTGCAGGGCGCAGACGGCACGAATTCAGGGCAGAGACAGCGAGCCTTTGGATTAAAAGTGTATGCAGGTAGCTAACGACAAGGTTCGGGAGTCGGATGGACGTCACTTCAGGGCAGTAAGGGTGAGGCTAGAGGGAATGAACGGCAGGGTTTGAAACGGAGACGGTTGGGCTATAGAGCGGCTATGGAGCTACGCTTACCTGCTCCGAAGTAAACTCTTTTGAACAGGTGTTGTCTTTCTTTTATCTTGAGCGTATGGGGTTTGAGAGGCTATGGTACCCGCATTGCGGGCCCCATATAAATGGATCAAAACACGATCTCTCAGTGGTTTCCACGATTTTTGGTAAAGATGCTGGGCAGCTTCACTACAGGTAGAGGGATGCAATTACTCTGGAATAGCATTTGCTACGATATGCAGTAACTTTAAGGTCTCCTTGGTCCGAGTGCAGCGCTTCGTGTGGCACTCATGGGCGTCAGATTCGGCAGAGAGAATGTCTCGGTCCACCCAGACTGTCGGATTGTAGCGGTGAGTTCGAAGTGATTTCTGGTCGGAGTACTGTGAAGGTCTCTGTTTCATACAGGAGAAATGAAGGAACAACGACCGTGTCTCCCACGGCCACCTCAATGCGAATTTCTAAGCGATTGGGGCGAGTGGACTGAATGCGAGAGTGAATGTGGCCAAGGACAGCAGCGACGAAAGCGAGAATGTTTGGCTGATGAATGTAATGAAGACACGGAAGAGAGACGACCGTGTTGGGCTCCAGGAAAAGTGAGATACTATTGTAGCTTTAAATGTGAGATTGCTTTATACCGGCAAGTCTCTTAAGATGGCCTGCTGGCTTGAATGGGGAGAATGGAGCCAGTGTTCGCAGACGTGTGATGGAGGGCACAAAAGGCGTGAACGAGCTTGTCCGCTATTCGGCGAATGCCAAGGAGCTGCGTTCGAAGTGGAGCAGTGCAACACAGAGGTGAGGTAGAATCAAATGTAGGCGTATTAGGTTCTCAACATTCTTCTGAGAACCATATCATCATTTCAGCGCTGCTCATCTGGAACGTGGGGTGACTGGCTTCCTTGTTCTGTCTCATGCGGCATTGGGTTCCAAATTCGTGAACGACTGTGTGATGGAACACTATGCGCTACTGCCAATAAGCAAGCAAGGACATGTAATGAGCAGGTAACTTCGTAGACTGTGCCTCATAAGTAGTCATAACATTATGTAAAAGCAGGCACCGACATGCTGTAAGGCCGGGATCATACTTCCCGCGACCAACGACAGCGACAGTGCACAACAGGCATATCGATTTTTCGGTCGATATGGATGGTAAACATAGCGTCGCGTCGCTCGTCGCTGGAAGTATGATCCCGGCCTAAAAGCCTAATTCGATGCACATTTTGCTGATTTCCAAGTCTCTTCACGTAAAAACAATTCCGAAAGGGTGATATAAGGAATTATCATGGTAAACGCAGTGTTCGCGGAGGAAAACTCTCCATTTCTCTGCAGAAACGTGAGGTTTTGGTCTCTCTAAACAAACCTATGAACGAAGAACAGCGAAAAACCTGCGGGAAGTGAATCAGAATTCCGCGATCCAGCCGGACCATAATAGAGTCACTCCGCCCACGTCCTATAACAGTTGTCCTGCGTTCGTTTTATCGTAGGAACAGGCACCTGTTTTCTGAATATTCTTGATCACGAAAGGTTCTAACATTCCAGTATGAACATTAGCCCCTCTTATTTTCAAAGAATTTTCAGTACAGGAAACAGAAAGCAAAGCCAATTAACTGAGAAATTTGAAGCCCAAAACCGTTTTCCCAACGTCAGGTTCGATGCGTTGTCCGCAGCCTTTCGAAACACACAAACAGCCATAATTAATTTTTTCAGAGATTTCTTCAAGCATTTTTCCGGTATTTGAGTTTTCTGTGGGGACTTTTCCCTGTTAACTTCTGCTCAGTGGACTTGTCTACTCGAAAGCATCAAAAACTTCAATAAGGTTTTTTATTGTGAACACTGTATTTGAACTGATGCTCGTCACCACAGCGCAGAAGGAGGTCTATAGTAAACCACATACAATAACCAGATTATGACCACAAAACGTCAACAAACGAAGAATCCGATTATCCTATAGAACGATAGCAGGTAGCGATAGAGAGGAAATTGAATAATTGATGGGATAGGAACGAATAATATGTATCAGGCTGGCAAGAAAATCCTGCACCAAATGTCGGCCGTCAATTTTCGCTTTTCCGCCCGTGACCTCTCGGTTAAAGGCAGCGTACGCGCAAGAAGCGGGTTTTTGTTTTTTCTGCTCATTCTCATCCTTGGGGTTGGAAGAAACCATTAGTGAAGTCTGGTGCAACAAAACTGCATCCCCCGGGTGTTACATACCACTGAAAATGGTTCGGTGGTCTGAATGGGCGGACGGACCGGTCGATCATCTCACACAGCAGACCCATGGGAACAGATGGACATGCGGGCGCCGCGGACCCGTGAGCAGTGGCTCGTCGTCGGGCGAAACAGGCCGAATGAGGAAAGTCAGCTGTCAGTCAATCAATTTCTGGCGCAGGAGGTGAGTTTTTACAAGTTTTTTGTAGGTCGTTGTCGTTTTTAGGCTAGGTTTCTCAACTTTAGGTGTCAACCATTATTAAATTCTTCTCTCTGCGTCTTTGTTTGCGGAGATTTGTTTAAATTATTAAGTTTCGGTTTTGTTTTTTTGGGATTGTGAAATTTTTACCGAGATATTTTTATTTTCTTCTTTTTGCCGGCACACTCGCACTAGTAATTATATTTTTCCTAATTGTTTTCTTGTAAACATCCGATTGTTTTGCTACCATAGGGATGAAAATTCATTTCAACCCCAAAAAATTTGATTACCAGAAGAAAATACTAGTGCAAGTGGATTTCTGAAGTAAAAGTATGAGAGATTATCACATTTTCGAGACTGTGCGTTTCATTGCTTTTTCTCATGCTTTTACTTCAAGAAATCAGTTGCACTAGTATATATATATATATATATATATATATATATATATATATATATATATATATATATATATATATATATATATATATATATATATATATATATATATATATATATATATATATATATATATATATATATATATATATATATATATATATATATATATAACCAAAAAATACGATTTGGCGGTCGAACATTTCACAAGCTTATCCGTTAAACACATCAAAACGAAATCAAGCGCGCAACGGAAACATTAAGCCATTTTTGGAAGCTGTAATAAGGAAATAAGCTTAGGTCAAGCTAGGTAAACGCGAGGCTCCGTTCCATATCGTGCTTGATTTCGTTTTGATAAGTTTAACGGAGAAGCTTGTGAAATGATCGACCACCAAATCGTATTTTCTGGTTATTTCACTTCATTTCCCTGCTTTTTATTACTCAAAGCTATTTTACGCCAAATCACTTTTTAAAGATATTTCAAGATACTTTTGAAATTTTTTTTGACTTCTTAATGACATTGCCAAATCGCTACTTTTGCCGGGAAGCTAAATTTTCAGAAATTTCACAAATTTTTCCCAAAGGTTCCCTTTCTGACTTCAATTTTGCTCCACGATTTCTATTTCGGAATGATGAAACATTTAGCAGACGATAATGTCGTATAGGTACAATTTTCGAAAGTTATGACCCAAAACAGTACAAAATGCCACTCATTGCAACATGTGACAACACAATATTATCGATCATTAATACTTATTTGATCTTGCATGATGAGAAAAATTTCCCAAACAAAAGACTTAGAGCCATCAACAATCAAAAATCATTGCGGCATTTCGTGCAACAGGCGAAAAATCGATACTATTGATTGGCATATATCGATAATGACTGATGAGCAAAATTCTTCAATCAAGAAAACCAATCCCAGAAGCAATCACCAATGTTGGTCGCCTTTTCTGCAAAAAGCACGAAAATCGATAATATTGATTATCGATCGATGACGTGTCATGAGTACGAATTCTGACCAATTCAGTACTTATTTCCGACAACCTGTGTTGATTGGCTGCAAATTCACCCCCACACCCCAGTCTCCAAAGCCGTAGCAGAAAAAGTAGTTTTCGTGCTCCACGGCAAATTTAGTATGTAAACCCACGCTTTTGAGGTACCCTTCAAAGTTAAGGTATCGAGTTCAAAATGGAATAGGAGCGACTTGCGTCCATTTCCAGCCTCCTGTCCAAAAATGAGCTCCCTAGCTCAATTTCAACTGGTAGCACAAGATCGTGAACGCCGTCTGAATAAAAAAAAGGAGATTAACAGAGAAAACTTGCGGTTTTTCAAAATTTTCTCAAATCCTAGCAAACCATTTTTAACCATTTTTGGGCATTAGAAACAACTTTTTGCGCTCTTTTCAATGCGATTTAGATCTAGTTTCTACCTTCACCGTGAACTTAGATTTTGAAAAACGGGTTGCGCGCGTGGCCAGTTCAAAACCAAATCTGGTGCGCGCTTCATACTTTATCTATATATATATATATATATATATATATATATATATATATATATATATATATATATATATATATATATATATATATATATATATATATATATATATATATATATATATATATATATATATATATATATATATATATATATATATATATATATATATATATATATATATATATATATATATATATATATATATATATATATATATATATATATATATATATATATATATGATTCCTTGAAAATTAATTAAATCTTTCCAGACAGGTGAATCGAGGTTTTCCTTCCATGATACCTTTCGCAGATAACCACTTAGCGATTTGATGATGTGCCATCCATCGAAATAATGGCGGATTTCTGCCTCCTTGAACCCTTTCCACCTCGTATATATATATATATATATATATATATATATATATATATATATATATATATATATATATATATATATATATATATATATATATATATATATATATATATATATATATATATATATATATATATATAAGACGAGAAAGAGCGGCTTCTATCGGTAGTCAGAGAGGCCACGCTGAATCCTTGCCCGTAAATTCATTGGAGTGCCCTCCGCAACCCCTCAATCTCCATTCCAGAGCTCACGTTATCTAAATGTTATCAGCTGTGAATTATCAATGACAACGACTTACATTAAACTTATTTAGGCACTGACTACACTGCGCTCGATTCAGGACTTCCGTATGCATTATGAGGCGGGTGCGCTGCTCAGCTACAACAACTTTTCCTGTCTCAGCGTAATACCCGCGGCTATCGTATGAACCGTCAGCCGCCACGTCCACTCCGCCATTATCGTTCTGCAAAATTATCGCAAGTACCACTTACATGAATCCCTACCGTCAGTTCCATCACAGAAATTATACCGTGTAAGCGTCCCTTACTGCTGCGAGGACGCGCTGCTGATTGGCCAGAAATGTGCGTTCTATAGCGGGGGCTGTCCATGAAAACACCTTATAGAAAAATGTTTTAGAAAACATGGCTACTCCCGGTTCCTCGGCCCATCTTTGTAGCTCCTAAAGTTGTGTACTTCCAATTCTGAACTGATCAGCCAAGCTTATGGTATAATTTTGCACGTACCACATATCGGGTTCCTGTTGTTATTGCGGCCACAGCTGCTTGAATGTTGCCCTGCAGCATTTTTTCCCTGACATGCGAGACTGCCTTGTCCTGCCCTTCGAACTTGTTCACCTTCTGTGGGCAGCATGACATGCATATGAAATGCACAACGGGTGCTGACCCATTGGCACTCAAGCGCACGTGGCGTTGGGTGTTCGATAATGCTGCTCCGCAGGTCGGGCAGAAACGGAAAAGCTCTATAAGCTTCCTTGCCTTTATCAGAAAATGCTTGTCGAGCAAACCACGGACTGTGTCATCAAGTTCCAGAATTTCTTCACAGTCAGTTGAGGCTTCCTCACCAGTCTGGTACTCATCGAAGGCCTCATCGAGTGAATTCTCGTCTGACGTGAGGCTCAGATTCACTCTCTCACTACTTGTGAGCCCGGCTCCTCCGCTGCCACCTGCGTTTGTGGGCCCCTGCCTTGGTATAGGAGCTTCATCATCATCATCACTGGCCGTCGCTGCGTGAAGGTCGTGCTGCAAAATGTGGAAAGCATTTTTTCACTATGGTAATAAAAATGTCTACAGTTATTTTTCCATACTGGTGCTTCAATTAGTCACTTTCTCATATGGTATCGCTATCACGGAATCGAATGGTTGCTGTGTGAGACATAGAGTGGCAGAAATGGGCAAATTAAGATTTTTTAGGTCATTTTTAGGCCATCGACATAGAGTTCGCGTAATTATCTTAGTCAGATGAATGGACGACACGTGCCGCTGTGTTCAGTTTTCAACCTCTTTTTCGAAGTTAAATTAACCGTAATTCAACGCGTGTGCACTCGCGTGTACTGCTTCTCTTCCTCCCCACACTCTCGCTGCCTCTAGCCTCGAATCGCGCACGAACGCGAAGGAAGGAAGCAAATTGGACTCCGCAATAGACGGGACCGATATCGTTACTCTTTCTGTCGCAGGCAATCTAGGCTACTGAATTTGTTCAAATTCAAATAGCTCGAAAAGTTTCTTCCCGTTATCACCTTGAGGCTTTGCTTCAAATTCTCAGGACAATGAAAACAGCAAACAACAGCGCAAAAAATTTATTCAAACAAGAAATTCAATAACAAAATTGTCCCGTTTCGAACTGGTTACCCTTAGACGGGATAAAGTATTTCCTGTAATTGAATCCTTAGCGGTTTTATTCTCCACCCTTGAGTGTGGGTCAACTAGTAGGAGGAATTCAATTACATGCAATACCGTAGGAGAAAGTAAGTGCTTCTCCCCGTTCTCATCAGTAAGGGAAGGAGAAGCTATGGATCGAAAAACTAAACTTGCCGTCTGTCAACACGGAGGACGGGGGCGGCCGAAGATGTCACGCCATGGCCAGGAACAGGGCCAAGCAGTCCGCTATCCCGCGCCTCGTCTAAAGATTTTTTTTGTAAAGTGCCCCTAGTATGCAACGAGGGTCGAATGAAATCTCAAATAATCGGCAGGTGTTTGAGAATAACAGTAACCGAAAGGGGACTCGAAACTCCCTTTCGGTTACTGTAATTCTCGGAAAAGTAAAACCGGAAATTCGAGACCCAAAAAAAGAAAAGGAATCGGATTTCCCGCTTCTGAGGACTATTTTCCTGAGTTTATCGTGCACTGCTTGTGCCCTATACTGGATTTGCAGACAGTCTGTTCCGTGTTATGCGGTGCACAAGTCAATGCCGAAATCATCGTTTTCCTATCGCGAACGATTCATGGGTTTATCCGATACTTAACACAGTTTTTTTTGTCGGGCGAGATAGCAAGAATGATAAACGCAGTTTGATTGCGTTGACCAGGCATTTTCGGCGTGCGCGAAATGCGTAGGGTCGAGGCAGGAACAGGATTGATGGAAACAGGCAACCAAAATTGTGGGAAACGCGAAAATGAAAAACTCACCGTGTTCAGTAGGCCCAGCCTCGGCCAGTCTATCACGCCGAATACCAAAAGAATACTAGTACCAAAACAAGGTCTGAATAGCAGACGAACAGTAGCAAAATAGGTGGGGTCGGGGGATTGCGGAACTCTCATATTGCAAATCCAAATCAGTATCAGGGAGTACACCAAACTGAAGCCGGTGAAGCTCGGTGATACCAACTCGAAATTCACACGAGAGATGAGGGGTAGACGAAGGGATCAGGTACAGGACTCCTTTCCATCGAATCCGGGCCCGACAGGGTCGCATTCGATAACTGCTCCTGAAAAAAATAGGTGGGGCAAGAAAACAAATAAACTTAAATTTGATTTCAAGCTCACACTCCACCACATATCCTCTTTTCGTATGTTACAATGTAAACTAAAGTCATTTTTCTAAAGCCGTATGCTCTATTCAGCAAATGAAGTGTTTCACGTAACTAGATTAACTAGTTTGCAAGGGAATGAAGCATTTCGTGGTTAGCTGCTGATGTGCTCACTTATAATTTATTTTCAAAACTTTCGATGTTACAGATGTTCCATTAGAATGGTACTTGATATGTGAATGAGCCCTCAGATTTCAAAACTTTCATAACTTCCCATCTACTGCCGTTCTCGGAGCCAAATCCCGGTCCGCACTTGCGGACAACAGCTGTTGCATCACGTAACAGGATGATAATCGTGCTCGGATCACTTAGTCCCGGTACGACTAAACATTTTCCCAGCACGATTATCATCGTGTCGCGTGATGCAACAGCTGTTGTCCGCAAGTGCGGACCGAGATTTAGCTTCGAGAACGACAGTATAATTTGTCTACGATCATAGAATCTACGCCCACCAGAAAAAGGCGATGGAATGAGTGTGTATAGTTTCACCAGGCAGAATTGTTCACCAGCTCGTAAAAAATTATCACTGCCGCTCAATCTGGACCAGATTCTCTCCCTCAACACGAATATCCCCGTCCCTAACGTCAGGACTCGTCCGAACAAATCTTGAACTCAGACCTTTTCATTACAAGCGTCCGAACCCCGCGTCTAACTCCAATTTCCTCTCGGATAGTGTAGATCATGACATCGTCCTGGCATAATGGTTCCTCTCTCCAGCAAATCCAGGTACTGTATGCATACCTCTCCCCGAGCGGACCCCCCCAAGCTCACTCGTGACTTATCGATACCCGAAATCGGTCAACCACACAAGGGCCTCGCGATGAGAGCGGGTGTCCGTGGAGAGGCACGTATACGGGCTCAGTCAGCATGGATCCTCGTGATACTTTGCGTTCCTTATTGAAGGTTGGGGCAAACTCGGTGTCATATGCTATTACATAAATGCACCGAGTTTGCGCCAGCCTTCAATGGGGGTAGCAAAGTATCACTACGGTTCGTGCCGAATGAACAGTCGGCACAGATCGCACCGTTCGCTTTGAATCCCCTTGAACGGTGTAGATTGCTCCAACGCTATGTTCATCGTCAAGAGGGAACCAAACGTGTCAATGCGATCCGCGTCGATTTCAGATGCGAACTGTTCACGCTGGAAGCTGAAGGCGGATTCGAACGACTTACACATGGCCCCCGAAGTGTGTGAAAATTTAGCTTAAGGTTCGCGGACACAGAGTGCGTCAACTCCGAGACGCTTGAGCCTAAAAATTCAACCTGAAAACGCCGCAAAGCCGGTATTTCAAAAAAAAAGGACAGAAATATAATACTACTCACCAAGCAATCCGCTTCTTCCGAAACAATTACGCATCCGACTTGTGCCGCGCGGATGAATCCCCTCAACGCGTAGACTCCAGGCCCAAGCTGATACTAGTCCCTGAAACCAGAGGTGGAGGTTTCATAAAAAAAAGCTAAGAAAATAAACACTGGAAATGAAACCAACTTCGCGCCATAGAATGCCTCAACGGGAATCACGGCTTACACCACCTATCTGTATTCGCCTTAAAGGCAGTGTTCACGATAATCTTCGATTTTGAGATTAATCGCTAAATCGATTGTTTGGCCCCCGAGTAGAACTGAAAAGACGAAGAAACTGAGAAAAACGCACCAGAAGGGCACGAAAACCTCAAGTATCAGCCCGCCTCTTAAGTATCAATGGAACTGTTCGTTGTGACAATGAAATCTTCTGTGGACCCGTCTTTTGCAATTCTCCATTCTGTATTGCTCCGTTCTTTCCTTCGGGCCCTAACTAATACTGTTTTGCCCAAAATATTCTTCCATTTTCGATTAGTCCCATTTTTTTTTACCGATGACAACCGCCTAAAACATGTTCATCCAACCAGATAACTAGTTCAGGCCATAGAATAATGTCACTGAAATAAGACCACTTAGTGCATTTCTCGCCGTTTCTTCGTGATTATGGTAACACTTGGTTGCCAACGCATTGTTTTGAGTGGAAAACTTGGAAACGAGAATCATCGTGAACTCTGCCTTTAATGTGTGTGTATGTGTGTGTGTGTGTGTGTGTGTGTGTGTGTGTGTGTGTGTGTGTGTGTGTGTGTGTGTGTGTGTGTGTGTGTGTGTGTGTGTGTGTGTGTGTGTGTGTGTGTGTGTGTGTGTGTGTGTGTGTGTGTGTGTGTGTGTGTGTGTGTGTGTGTGTGTGTGTGTGTATGTGTGTGTATACGTACGTTCGTGCTAATCCGTAATCTATATACACACAATGAACATTTGCCTCTCCTAGAATAACAACTTCGTTGCAAACGGAGAGAAGTGAATGAGCAGCGTTGGACGTTTCCCAACGCTGTTTCACCCTAGTTGAAAAAATGTGACCCCCCCCCCCTTATCATCAAAGCAGGTGGGGAGCATCGCGGAGCCAGATGCAAAAAAAACTGCAAATACTCACAGAGATAAAAATGGTTATTTCCAGCCCTTTCAGTTAAGATTTTTGATGGGAGAGTCCACGATCATCATCAGAACCGGCACGGATTCATCATGAGCTCATCACCTGTTCGGTGATGAGTCCGCGCCGCTTCTAGGAACGATCGCGACCTTTCCTCTTAAAAAAAGGAGGGAAAATGGGGTGGAATTATTTTAAATTTTCTTAAAGCAATAAGAAAACAAAAAGGAAAATATTGCCGTGAAGATAACTATGAATGAAAACACTAGACTAACTCACTTGGGGTCGATTTCGACGAGCTCCTGAGCGGTGACGCGGCTTCTCCCTGAAAAAAAAACGTTTCAAACAAAAGTAATGGACTGAAATCATTTTAAAGTAAACTCAAAACATCTAGAGAACAAAATAAAAACGTTTCCACAAAAATAAACCTTGAAATAAAAAAAAACTACCTCATGCGGTGACGAAATCGTCGGGGTCCTGAGCGATGACGCGGCTTCTCTCTGACTGGAAGGAATGGGCCGAAATCAATCTAAAGTAAGTTTAAAACATCTAGAAAACAAAAAGAAAAAGTTATGTCAAAAAGAAAACTTGAAATAAAAAAAAACTACCTAACGCGAGGCCGAAATCGTCGGGGTCTTGAGCGATGACGCGGCTTCTACCTGAAAAAAAAAACGTTTCAAACAGAATCAAAAATCTAAAATCATTATAAAATATGCTTAAAACATCTGAAGAACAAAATAAAAACTTTCATCAACAAAAAAACTTGAAATAAAAAAACTACCTCACACGGTGCCGGAATCAGCGGGATCCAGAGCGATGACACGGCTTCTCCATGAAAAAAAAAACCTTTACAACTAAGGAAATGGGTTAAAATCACTCTGAAATTCTTTCAAAACGAATGGAAAACAAAAACAAAAAGTTATGTCAAAAATAAAACAAGTAAAAAAAAACTAACTCCCCTGCCGCCCAACTCGACGACTTCCTGAGCGGTGACGCGGCTTCTTCCTGAAAAAAAAACATTTCAACGAGAATAAAAAACCTGAAATCATTATAAAATATGCTTAAAACATCTGAAGAACAAAATAAAAACTTTCATCAACAAAAAAACTTGAAATAAAAAAAGCTAACTCACGTGTGGTCGAATTCGTTGAGGTCCTGAGCAGTGACGCGGCTTCTCCCTGAAAAAGAAAATGTTCAAAACTAAGCAAATGGGATAAAATCACTCTGAAATACTTTAGAAACAAATAGAAAACAAAAACAAAAAGTTATGTCAAAAAGAAAACAAGTAATAAAAAAACTAACTCACTTGCTGCCCAATTCGACGACTTCCTGAGCGGTGACGCGGCTTCTCCCTGAAAAAAAAAACGTTTCAACGAGAATTAAAAACCTGAAATCATTCTAAAATAGGTTAAAAACATTTAGAGGACAAAACTGAAAAGTGAGTGTCGACAAAAATAAACCTTGAAATAAAAAAAACTACCTCACGCGGTGACGAAATCGTCGGGGTCCTGAGCGATGACGCGGCTTCTCTCTGAAAAAAAAAACGTAAAAAACTAAATGGAATGGGCTTAAATCAATTCAAAGTAAGTTTCAAACATCTACAGAACAAAATAAAAACGTTTCCACAAAAATAAAGCTTGAAATAAAAAAAACTACCTCACGCGGTGCCGAAATCGTTGGGGTCCTGAGCGATGACGCGGCTTCTACCTGAAAAAAAAAACTTAAAAAACTAAAAGCAATGGGCTGAAATCAATCTAAAATAAGTTTCAAACATCTGGAGAACAAAATAAAAACGTTTCCTCAACAATAAAACTCGAAATAAAAAAAGCTAACTCTTGTGTGGTCGATATCGCTGAGGTCCTGAGCCGTGGCGCGGCTTCTCCCTGAAAAAGAAAATGTTTAAAACTAAGAAAATGGGATAAAATCACTCTGAGATACTTTAGAAACAAATGGAAAACAAAAATTTATGTCAAAAAAAATCAAGTAATAAAAAAACTAACTCACTTGCTGCCCAATTCGACGACTTCCTGAGCACTGAAGCGGCTTCTCCCTGAACAAAAAAAATTAAAATAATTCATGTGTGCTGAAATCATGCTCGAATATCATTTAACGAACTAGAAAACAAAAAAAAGAAATTGTGGATAAAGGAAGCGTAGGAATAAAAAAAACTAACCCACATGGTGCCGAACTTTCCAAGGTCCGCCTCCAACCGCCGCGCGAGTCATCCCTGGAATAAAAAGCATTCAGAAACAATACTGTGAAAGACGCTGCCACATAAAAAAAGCATTAAAATACGAAAAACATACTAAAGAAATTGAAAAAATGGTTAAAGTACGCACCTCATTGATTATCCGGCCGGATTGTTTCCGACGACGCGCCAGCAAACAAATTGTCCAACTGTTCCTTTCGCCCGCACCACCGTCGCGTGTGCTCAAGCGCAACTCACCAAAAAGGAATCCGGCGCGAATTCAAACACTTAATTCTTGTTTATAAAAACTCGGTTTTCTTTACAATTTGAGCTTTTTGAAGGGGGTTTTTGCAACCGTTGGCTACTTCTGGGGTATACCAACTCAAAAACGTCAGAAACCGAGATGCGATTTTCAGCGCGTACGATGCCTTAAAGGCACTGTTCGCGATAAAAATCGCTTACTGTTTTTTTGCCTATCCTGAAACCGATTCCATTATGATTCCAATGATGCTTCTGGGATCGTAAAAGACCTTCTGGGAATGGAGTTTGGGTCCCTCAAAAATTGAGCTAGGGAAAATGGTGGACGAGTTGTCCGAGGCTTGTAACTTCCGTCTTCTGCGGCCGATGTATGCGAGCTGAAAAGGGTAAAGAGAGAAGTTGAGAGTGAAGGGAAGAACGGGGCTTTTTATCGGAAACGATAACTCAACTCACAATAACGAGTGTTCCTTTGTTCACATCGAGGGGCGGGAAGAGGCGGGACTTGCATACAATGGCGGGGTTTTCCCACTTTTCTAAGCCGTTTTGCGGCTCCTGGGTAGCTTTTCTTCCCGTTTTTTCGACGCTGTTCTGCTTCTGAGAGCCACGAGAAGCGTTTGTCATGTAAAAATCGAGGATGAAGTTTATCGCGAACAGTGCCTTTGAATGTAGTATGTAAAGTCTGTCCGAATGAGACATTTCGCCCACGCAGGCGGCGTGCCTGTCGAGCTGCCCTCGCAAAGCCATTTTTCGTACGAGCCGGCAAACAGCTAACAAGGACGTTATTCACTGCTCGCCTAATTTTCTTGCTAATCGTCTCACAAGTCCGAAGATTCCCTTCTCTACAGACGCTCGACACGCACGTCGACCGCGTGGGCGGACTAACTCTTCCGGGCGCACTTTACATGTACTGCTCAGAGGCTCAATATGTTCTGTATGAAACTGTTTTTCGCGGCTTGCGAAACGCAATCTGCTCCAAATTTTACGTCAGACTGTTGAAGAATTTTTCGGCACCCAAAGTCATCAAATGTCGGCCGTTCTCTTCCTACTACTCATCAATGCTGTTTCGATTCAAAGAATATTTGAGTCATTCGAATGTTTGGTTATATGTAGTACCTGAAACCTTAGCGACGGCCGCTGGACACGCACGCCGACCGCGTGGGTGGACAGTCTCTTTCGGATGGGTCAATAGAAATGTGAGAACTGTAGCAAAATTTGAAAATTGTATCATTTTGGTACTTGTCTTCAAAGGGTTCAAGCCTCTATGAACTGCAACAACACGGATGGATAGAAAGAAGGGGACTATTAATATTGAGCAAATTTTGGTACCTTCAGCTTCCTCTTTTTTAATGTAAAATGCGGTGCAAGCAACTTTTTTGACCTCGATAAAAACTTTTGGATAGGGGAACAGTTGGGCTTCGGAGTGGTATATATACACTTCAAGAAGTGTCGAACTGGGATAATGAACAAGGGATTAGGCGTGGAGGCAAAGTTGATTGTTTCACGGAAACAATCACTCAGCTGATTTCACTGTGTATCGCAAAAGAAGCAGTAGCCACACCTTCGCGCACTGTAGGTGGCGATGTCGCTGAGAGTTTTGACCGAGAAATGACCGCGAAATACCTGTCCCCCGCGTGATAGCCGCTAAATGGCGGCCAATTACAGAATTCTCGCCGCGAAATAGCCGCTGGATTGCCGCGGATTAGCCGGGAACTAGGGAAAGCTATTTGAAAATCTCTTATTCAGCTCCCAAAAGCAATACGAGAGCCTTTTCGTTTACATGTAAAGCTTCGATTCTCTGAATCTTGACGTCACTATACTGCCCATTCCTCGCACTTGATTGAGTTGGAAACGCTATTGCAGGAAAGAAGCTATTGAGCTTTTTGAACTATGATGTCAATACTCGATTGTTCTTGCCTTTCAACTCACTTACTAGTCATCTCTATATTTCTTTTGCGTGTGCCTTAAGCAGCGTATTCAATAAATAAATAAATAAACTAGCTGTCAAATAATGCTCGCCGTGAAATAACCGAGAAATAGTGCTCTCCAGGTAGGTAATCGGCGCATCCCAGAGGCATGATTCAGATTTCACCACCTCCGTTGGTTCAATAACCCAGGTTTGTGGTACTTCGACTTCGTTCAGCCTTTGGAGGCCTCGCCTAACCGCTGGCGGCCCCGGAAGGTAGCTCGGCGGGCCGGCGACGGTTATCTCTTGGTTACATTCGGTTACTTCTCTTTATTTCTTGGTTATATCTCGGCTAGATGTCGGCTACTTTTTGTCCGTTTCATGAAAAGCCGTGAAATAGTGGCGAAGTAGCCGGGAAATAACCAAACAGGAGCCGCTGCGGAGAGTTATGCGTACACTTGCCTTCATAAGGGCTTCCTGTTATCTTCTAGCGTCTTGAATCTTCAGAGTATCACTATTCAATAAACACATTTTCTTGGGATGTAAGAAAGGCATATTTTGATGATGTCTCATACCAAAGGCATGATTCTTGGAAAATTAGGTCTCAGTGGCTACACCTAGGCTCACTTGTGGATCAGCTTTTGATTCTCCAACTCCATGACCGTAATGTCGGTTTGGTGACTGCGTTCGGTGATGATACCAAACCAATGTTCAGACTTCACTCAGGCTTGAGATCAAGTCGCTAACTTCAATACGTCAGGGCGTCCGATCAATTCCTTACTAAAATCCCCTCATGGCAGAGGAATTATCAACATTATCACATAACAAGCGCATGTGTTCCAGCCATGTCCGGAGAGTTCGAACGATTTTATCTGGGAGGAATGGTCTGAATGGAGTGAATGCAGTCAAACGTGCGGCGAAGGATTTCAGTCGAAAGAGAGGAGGTGCAAACGAGGTTCGGTTAGATTCATTTCATATGCTTGGTCAGCTCATTTGATGAACAAGTCTAATGTTCTAGCGGCAAATTGTATGGGTGTGGCAAAACTTGATGTGGCAAAACTCAGAAGGGGGGGGGGGGGTGGGGATCATTGAGGAGGAGTTGCTTCTGGACGGCACCAGAGGCGGTATTATGTATCACGCTAGCGCGCGCTACCACCGTTTTCGGTCTAGTCTGAATGTCAACGTCTCATGAATCGCACACTTTCTCCTCCGCTTGGCGCGTTTTGACTAAATCTGGTGCGCGCCATCGCGCTTTAGTGCTTAAAGACCGCAAGTCTCTGACACTTCCAAACCAGGAATGAGCGGAATTCCGATTTCCGATTTCCGAATTCCGATTTCCGAAAAAAAAAGCCTAGAAATGCGGAAGAAATTGGAAATATCCACGAGATTATTAACCCTTTCCCTTGCCAATTTCTTAGGGGGTTATCTCGGGCGCTAAATTCGAATTCGAGGTCCGTCGTCACTTTTCACAAAGCCAGGGGTGATAGTATATGATGTTTCAACGCGATTTAACTACCAACTTTGAAAAAGAGTTCGCTACCAACTTTACGCGAGCAAACCACCAGGTTTATTAGAGCTTTCTATTTGATAAAGGGACGTTCAGTACGACGTAGAAAGTGCGCAGGACCTCAATGAGAATGTGCCCGATGTGTGCAGGACCCTACTGTGAATGCGCATAGAGTTCGCAGGACCTCCTATTGAAGTCTTGATCACATTCCCAGACTTCCTGCACCCCCCCCCAATGGAATCCTGCAGTCATCCGACGACTTCCGGCACACTTTCAGTCAAGTCCTGTGCCCAATCCCCGATTTCCTGCACTTTCTCAGTAATGTCCTGTGCACGTCCCATGACGCCTGCACACTTCCAGTGAGATCCCGCACATATCCTGCACACCCCACTGGGGTCTCGCACACAATCTGCTCACTCCCTCGGGGGCCCTTACACATCCTGCACACTCTCTCTCTCTCTCTGGGTCCTGCGCCAATTCGTCAACGGCCTGCATCTTTTTCACCACGCCTTGCATACTCTTTAGCAAAAGTAAGCGTAAGGAACAGGCGTCATCGTATGAGATCTTTCGTTAAGTTCGCGCCAAACTGCAGCTTAACGCAAGTTGACGGTAAAAATGGAAACAGTGTATGAATGAAGAAAATGATGGACAGCTTCCGTGAAAGTCCTCCGGAGCGCTTTTTCTAAAGCTATCCTTCTTTTCCCTCATGCTAGTACCATTGCCTCTGTCAGCTCGCGTTAAGTTACAGACTTGCGCGAGCTCAAAATGGTTCGAGAAAACTGCAGAAATTTTTTTAAATCCCTACTTTTTCAAAAAAAAGAACAGAATTAACCGTTTCCGGGGAATTTTTCAAAACTTTGCATATCTAGTGGCTCATAACGTGGCATGCGAGTTAGTAATTTCTGACTTCCTGCCTAAAAATCGTTGAACTCTCAGAGCCATTTACCACCAACCCAGGTTTGATTGTGTCTACATGAAAGCTATTCAATAAAGAAGGATAAGCCCACGTTTTTTCGTAAGCACAGTGACCAGGGAAGGGTTGAAAATTTCGCTGAACGTATTCAAGATTTCCGATGGTTTTTAGCGTTCCGATTTCCGAATCTCGATTTCCGAAATTCAGAAGGTCCTTCCGATTTCCGAAGTTCAGAAAAAATTTCCGCTCATCCCTGTTCCAAACACCTTTGCTCTGAAGCACGCGGCGTTAGTGTATGTGGAAAGCGTAAAGACCTTTCACCTACGAGAATATTGGTGTTCCCGTCTCCGGCCACTTCTGCACTACTTGGAACCTGAATTATCTCACACATAATATTTTCTCGTGCACAGTGGTGACTAGACGGTTGCTACTACTTTAAATGTGGCGGAATATTGATCGTTGCTTGTAACATTGTGAGGAGGCCATGCGCAGTTTTTATGCGGTGCCGTGATAGGTTATCTTAACCACTGTTGACTTAATCAGAAAGGTACCTTTACAGGTCGGTAACCTGACCGGTGATAAGGCGTCGTTGAAAAAATTCTAATAATTCCGCCACCAAGCGCGCGCAGAAGTGCAATCCTATAAGGCGTCGTTTATACTTTCGCCGCCGAGCGGCCTGGCGAATAGCGATTATATAATATCGATCGTGCCCCGCCGCGTGGTCAATGTCACACAAGTGCATTGTGGCGCGCCGCTCGGCGGTGGGAGTATAAAAGACTCCGTACAGGATCACACTGTGAGCGAAAGTATAAACGACGCCTAATATCGATTGTGCAGCGCCGCCTGACCACTATTGTGGAAATGCACTAAACTTTTATTGATACGGTGAGTCGTTTATGCTCGAGCCGCTGGGCGGCGCGAGTGTAAACGACCCCTAAGATAGATGCACTAGTCTAAACATTGTGGTGGTGTTCTTTCTTCTGCCCGCTTATCAGTAATTTCATTTGCTGGAGCCAAGATTTTGATCTTACATGAGCAGAAAATAACCCACTTCCATTTGCTGAAGGTCATTGTCCGACCACGGATTTCGTTCGTCAACGGCGGTGCGTCCGTGGCCCATGTCCTGTTTGGGATGACTGGTCTGAATGGACTGAATGTCCGTCTTGCTCCAGTGCTCATAGAAGAACAAGAACCAGAGAGTGCAATTCGCATTCATCGGAAGAGTTTGCATCATGTGAAGGTACTGATAAAGCTATTAGTCTCTTTTATTATTCAGTTGCATTTTTTTCAATTTTGAGGACCCTCACTAGTTGAAGAGCCATGTGACGAATACTGCGAGAATGCTGGCATATCGGATGGAAGTCCACGGCGTGACATCGAGCTTATTACTGGAAAAGGAAGGCGACGGGTAGGTGCGACTATTTCTTTTTGAGAATTTCAACAGCAGAAATTAAAGGCAGGAGCTAACGACGAGCTTACCGGATACAAGCCGTTTTTCTTCCTTAACTCGAGCAATTTATTTGGGAGCATGGTTCCCATTTGTCTGCAGTCAGATCAGCGAGTATCATTGACCAGGCCCTTCAGAGTTTCAGCCACGCCAATCCTCAGCTAGACAAGCCAGCTAGTTTAAGATTCACGGCGTGGTCTCGGTTTTGGTCACGGAACCATTCCGCTGTCAAAAAGCTTCAGGTTGGCGCTGCCAACTTCTCGGCAGACGGCGTCACGCTGGGAATGACTCGTTGGCCAACTTCGTTTAGTTCCCTAACTTCCACACTTCGTTACGCTTGCTGAGCAGCATTAGTGGTCGCTCCAGGGGACAGTAGCTCCGATGGCTGCACTGGGAAATAGTAATTTTACACAGTCTACGGCAAAGGAAAAAGGCGATGGTGCGGTTGCGGTCGACATTTCAAAGGCAGTGTTCTACGATGAAAATCGTTTTTCTGTTTTACCGCCTATCTTGGAAAACGGCTCCATGCTGATTCCAATGGTGTCTCTGAAATCATACAAGACCTTCTGTGAACGCAGGTATGGTCCCTCAAAGATTGAGCTATGGAAACATGGTGGACGAGTTGTCCGAAGCTTGTAACTTCCGTCTTTTGCAGCTGATGTATGCGAGGTGACCTGAGTAAAGAGAGAAGCTGAGAATGAAGGGAAGAACGGGGCTAATGATTGGGAATCATCGCTCATCTCACGATCTCGAGCATTCATTTGTTCACGTCGGTGGGCGTGTGATGCGCTTTTGGGGTTTTCAATGCGCTCGAAGTTGCAACTTCGGGCTCTTTTGGGGCTCTTCCTGGCTCGTTTTCATGCGTTCTTTCGACGTTAACGTTACAGAGTGTTCCTCCCCTACGCAATCCCAGTGGAATTTCGAAAACTTTTTTTCATCGTGAACACTGCCTTTAAGCATACGGTCGATTCTAGCGCTTTGCCGATTTTCGTCATTGATCGGCTAAACAGATGATATTTGAAGATAAGTTTGGGCTTCCACTTCTTTCTTTCTGATTTATATTTTTTGCCTTGTAAGTTGATGTTAGGCGCTTTTCATTGCTCGTAAAGGGGATTTGCAGCTTTTCGGGACGTCTAAAGATTGTCTTCAGAAGTTCCTAACTTAGTTAGAAAACAGTTGCATTTGACGGTAGAAAGGCAAAGACTACAGTCATTTCAATGGTATTCTCGCACAGAGTAATCAATGATATAGTAGTATTTTAAAGGCAGTGAACACGCCGATTTTTGTTCCAGAGTTCTTCACTAAAACAATGCGTTAGCTGCAAAGTGTTACCAAGATATTGAACAAACAGCGAAAAACGCATTAAACGCCTTAATTCACTGGCTTTATTCTACGGGCTGGACTAGTTGTCCGGTTGGAGGAACATGTTCGCGGCAAAAAATGGGGCTTATCGAAAAGCGAAGAATATTCCATGCAAAACAGTGTTGATTAGGTTCCGAAGATAAGAACGAAACAACAGAGAGTATAGAATTTCGAAGGACGGGTCCACAAGAAATTCCATTGCTACAGTTATCATATTATTATATTTTTATCGGCGAAATATTTAAAACAAGAAGAGATTCAACGCAAACAAAAGAATCCAACCGATGCAGGTACACAGATATTCATAAATATTAAAACGGAATTTCTAGAAATAAATCTGGTGCTGACAAGCTGCGGGTGGGTTGACGAGAGTGAACAGACTCGACTTCAAAAGGCAGTGGCCGCCAACACTGCAAGCCGCTAGCGGAACTGCGGCTCCGGATACCAATTCAGAAGGTCCGCCAAATTCATCGAGGTCCACTTGTTGATCGGCATCGGGGAATAGAATTAAAACCCATTATCACGAAGCACCAGTTGTTAGTGCACTTCAGGAAAATCAGACCTATAAAAGTTAGTAACACTCAGTCAGTACTAATCACGTAGAACAACGAGATCATTGGCCGCTGACCATGGCTGAAAGCAGAAAAATTTCCGGCTAGCCAAGTAAAACACAGTAGATAGTCAGACGAAGATAAAACATTACCGAAATCCATTGGAAACTTTTGGCAGGTCTTGGTGGCTCCTTTTCACATTGGCTCAAAAGGCTCGCAATAGTTCGAAACCATCCTTCAGATTTAAGAATATCACAAATTTTTGCCTCGAAGCTTTGTGTAGAGCCCGCATTAACTACCGATATAGGTAACCTATTCCATAACAAAATGACCCTCTGCGAAAGGCTGTTTTTGAAGACGGTGGAATTTGCTTTTTCTCTGAGAATTCGGAAATTGTGACCTCGAGTTCTCCCAATAGTTGTAAATTTCGTAAATAGCGCCTCGAAATTAACTTCAAGCTGCTCCTTTGAAATTTGATAGACCAAAACGTAATCCATCACCTTTCTCCGCATCTCAAGGGTGGTGGAATCAAGATAGGTTAGGCGCTCCCGATATGATATGTGAAAAAGACCCGCGCGGGCGAAAATATATTCAGTAAATTTCTTCTGAACTTGCTCTATCCGATTCACCAAGGCACGAGATGAAGGGGACCATAATATTGGCGCGCAATATTCGAGCAGTGGCCGAACGAAAGCAGTGAATAAACGAAATAATGTTTTCCTGCTCCTCGTTGAGAACGCTCGCAGTATAAAATTTGCGCGGCATTTAGCATCGTAATATGCACTGATTATGTACGTATCAAAAGATGGAGAATTGTCCTACTAGAGCCCTAGATCCCTGACAGTTTCCGGTTTTTTATAGGTAATCCATCAACCATGAACTGTTGGTGGTCAGCATTCTTACCCAGTTGTAAGGTGAAAGTTTTTCGGATGAAACATCCAACGCCCGAGTTTTGACCGTAGCGAAAGCTCATCAAGCGCAAATTGAAGCATATTAGAATTATCAAATGCAGCTAGCTTAACGTCGTCAGCATACATTGTGCAACTAACGGATGACGAGATGCAATCTGGAAGGTCATTTATGTACATGATGAACATTAGCGGCCCTGGACAAGTGCCTTGAGGTACCCCAGTAGAGGTTTCTTATGAATCTGATAATGTACCATTAATCATAACTGCCTATCTTCGTTCAGATAGAAAAGAAGTCAAAAACTTGAGTAAAGAACCCGCGATGCCGAATCTCCTAATTTTTGAGAAAAGCAGTTGCAGAGGAATGGAATCAAAAGCCTTAGTAAAGTCGACAAAAGCGGCGAAAACCGATTTTCTTTTGTCCAATGCGTTCTGCCAAAGTGGTATGGTTGAAATTAAAGCTCCTAATGTCGACCTTCTGGGTTGAAAACCATGTTGATATGGGCTGATAAGATGGTTATTTAACAAGAGTTCCCTGATTCCGGCGCACACAATCCTTTCTATAACCTTGCTAACACTGGAAGTCAAACAAATAGGCCTGTAGTTTTTAAAATCACTTTTCTTGCCTTTCTTATGTAATGGTTTGACCCACCCTATGCGCCATATGTCAGGAATATCTCCTTTGGGTAAAATTCTGTTGAATAAAATCGTCAAAGCTGGGGCGAGCCCGAGGGCGGCCTTTCTTAGAAAAATGTAAGGCAACATATCCCCTCACGGAAACCCCCTATTCGTTCGCATTATACGAAGGGAAAAAAGTAAGGATAACACGGAAATCAGCGTGAAAAAATATGAAGAGGCAGAAACTCGCCTGTAATTAAGTATAAGCTGTTCGGCCGATCAATGGCGAAATTCGATCGTATGCTTAGTTTGTCGACCGCAACCGCACTACCGCCTTCATCCGTGGCCGTGGACTGTACATACCTCTACTTTCCTATCGAAATCTGACATCTTTGAACAAAAAGAGCCGTATTTTTTGACATGTGGACGTTTACACCGAGTACTTTTGCCCTCCTCACGGGACCTTATTCCCTTCATAGGAGATAGCGTAGAACTTTGACGACATCTGTGATGTAACGATGTACACGAGTGCTTCCCTTGCCTAGGGATGTCTCAACGTCTGATGCTGATTTCGAATGGTTGATTCCACTCTGTTGACTAGCTTTGAGTAGAGGACTGCTGGGCCAATTTAGTTGCAGGTTGTTGCTCATGGTGGACGCATAGTCCCAGTTGATGACGAGCAGTGGGGTGAATGGATGGAGTGGACGCAGTGTTCTCAGAGTTGCGGGACCGGCAAGAGAAGAAGGTTACGCTCCAGTGCTTGTCAAAGTTCGGTACCACCATTTAAAGCAAATTTACCTGTTTTCAGGGCACGAGTTTGTGTGGGAAGAAATTGTCCACCGCAGCCCCTTGAATCCGTCAAAGAAAAATGCAATGAACAACCGTGTCCGAATGGTACATTCAAAAGCATCTACTTCAACTTTCGGGTTTTCCATTGAATTCTTCGCATTTTGCAGAGTCTCACTGGTCCCCGTGGTCCAGCTGGACACCGTGTTCAGTGAGCTGCGGAGACGGCGGTATTCAGTCAAGAAGACGTCGTTGTCTTAGGACGTTTTTGTTCCAGGTTCGTAGATTTAAACAATTTTTTGTTAGCTTTGGTCATTCTACGAAATATAAATTGTTTTTGTCAGTGTGATGGACAACCCCTACAAACGAAGGCTTGCTCTGTGAAGATTCCATGCGCAGCGCCACAGGAAATTCGACCTGTAAACAGTAGGTGAAACTCTTTTCTTCTCCTGTCGAGCATTCTGGGTAACGTGCCTTTTAGTCCCGACATGGTCCGATTGGTCATCCTGGTCGTCTTGTTCTTGTTTCACCCTGATGGAGAGCCGACGTAGATTCTGCCTAGTGTCGGACCCATCAGTACAAGGCTTTTGCACGGGACCTATTCTCGATCAACGACCGTGCTCTCCAAGGGTGAGCAGTCTTCCGAAAGCCTTAATTTTTGAGTGCTTTTCAAGAAATCTCTTGTTTTAGTCGTGTGCTTCTTCACCGGGAGGATGGTCGGACTGGTCCGAGTGGTCACAATGCTCGAAACAATGTGAGGGCACTGGACATCAGATTCGTAATAGGATGTGCTCAGAGCCACTTCCTGCGAATCGGTAATTTTCTAGACTTCCTTTTTGAGATTATCAGCTGAATGAGAATTTGGTGGAGGAATCACAATAGAACTCTTCTTGGTCAGAGTGACCATTTCGAATGGAATGTACTTCTCTAAAACCAATCTCGGACGTGGAGTCCGAATATGCTCGTGGGAGCTGCCTAGAATTGTTCTGAGAGAAGATGAAAACGTCCTAAACCCCGACGAAAACGTGTCAGGCAAATTTTGAAGACTCTTTTTGAAATTATTTCGGATTTTGCTCAAAACTTGTGTGCAGGGTAATCTAGGGTGCTGAACAGGAATTTAGTGTCCAATTGTGGAAAATATTAGGTTTACTAAAGGTTACGTTACGTTAAAGGCATCGTGCGCGCTTAAAACCAACTTCCTGTTTTTGTGTTATATCATCCAAGTTAGCTTTCATAAGGCTATCTACGTAGTCTGAAGTCTTGAAAGCGAACCAAAATGGAGTTTTTTTTACAGTTGAAAACGTCTTTCTGGGTTTGGAGGTTGGCCTTTGGGTCGATCATGTTTTACGTCCGTTCACCAAATAAGAAACAAAACTAATTGGTCAATAAATTGATATAGGTACAAGTGCGTGGAATTTGATGAATTAAATCAAAGGATTACGTCATGAATGTCGTTTCTGCACATATCGGTCAACCTTTTCTCCTTGAAAATCAGCTGAAAGAAAGTCGAACGCGTTCTGATCGGGAGATCACGGGTCAGCGCAGCGATTCGTAGCGATCAACTCTTCCTCTCTCATGCGTCGATTGGTTGAATGGGGTCTGAAAACCAGGAAAAAGGGGTCTGAAAAAGCAGTTGTCAGTAACTTTTTCGCGGTTCTTTCAAAGTGGTTGTTGTGTAGGGTAGTAGAGCTTCCACTATATTGTGAAAACTCAGAAACAACTCTCCTCGCGAACGATGCCTCTTAGTACCATGCCATTTTGGGGGCGAGACCTACCTTAAAACCTCGAAAATCGACAAGTGGACATCAAGTTCGTATTTAGCACCCCGGAAAATCCTTGCGTAAAAATTTTATGTCAAATCTGAGACTGGCAAAACTACCGTATACCCACGGTAAGCTATCGTAATCTGTCAAAACTCGATGAACGGACCTAAGATTCGTGCTAAGCTTTTCAAATAACCTACAGAGAAAGAACCCGAGAATCAAATCTCAGATTCGTGACCAGAACACCAAATGACCTCCCTGGGAGACTTTTTCGTCAAAGCTGGAAATTTTTTCTCTATAGCTCTCAGAACCCCCTAACGGGTACATAGAAGTAAACGCTCAACCAACAATACGTGCAATGTGCTTTCATCCAATGTTTGCCCAGGAAGATTGTTTCCTGCGCAGGAAACGACTATGGGATCCGCTTACAGATTTTCGAAAGATTACTGTGCGTTTTGGAAGGTAAAATAGGCACGTGAATCAGGCGAAAACGCCTACAACTTCGTTCAAAACTAACATAGGCGGCTCCGCTGGGCATATTTGGATTTTGAATCCGAACATGGTTCTAAGGAAGCACATTTCATTCAGAATGGCCGCTTTTACTAATAACAGTCTGCTTGTTAGGGGCTTCGAAGCTCTAGTGTGCGCGCTCTTGTACGTTGACAGCGCGTGCTGCCGCTAAAAATATGTGGATGTGGCAAAAGTTTTGCACGTGCTCCTGTTACATGACGACGTGCTGCTACGACAACGGCGTGGGTGCGATGAAAGTTTTGCTGATTACCATCTTGTTACCGGTTCAGATAAACCAAATGCTTCAAACGGCAGCATGCGCTGCTACTATGGAGCCTTTCAATACGGCGAGATAGTCGTTTGAGGGCGTATTGTGGCGGAACCGGGCCTGTAGTGTTGTTAGATTCCGTGCTTGTTTTCGCTATAGGTTTCAAATACAGTGCGTTGCAAAATTATATGACATACCCCAATTTCCGCGGTTCCAAACTTCGCGTTAATTAGGGGGCCAAACGGTGAACGCCAATCGATGTGGCATCTCTGAAATCCCCTGCATGGATCTTCATGAAATTGAACCAAGCAGTGAAAATAACGGAAATTGTCAAAAATGGCCGTTGCAATATTATACGACATAGCTGACGTTCTCGCAGAAATTTTTATTCAACACCATCTGTATCGGTTCGTTCATGGTAAGTACCGCTAGAAACATTTAGTTAATAGTCTTCAGAAATGTATTGGCGCTGAACCACTGCGAAAACCCTGTTTGGTATGTTTCAACCCAGCTTTTTGTGAACGTTCCTTTCAATCTGCGCCCACTCGGTTGGAACGGCCAGTTCAAGCGGAGCCACACGCTCGTATTGTCCGTTCTGGATGTAGATTCAACGCCCAAGAATACCTCTCACGTTTTCCACAGGGTTGAGGTCCTGCAAACCGGCCGGCCATTCTAGAAAATTGACAGGATCGGCCTGAAACCCGGCCTGCGTTGTCCTACTGACAAGAAGTGAAGGCGGAAACGGACTAGAAAGAATTGAGAATGATTTTCCGGCACATTCTGAGAATCTGTGGAGTTCATAGGTCATGTCGCTATTAGCTTGTCCAGCTTGAAACCCCACCTGGATCTGTTTCAAAACACTATTCTTTCTCCTCCAAAGTTCCTACTCAAGGATAAGTTCGGGTCCTTGTGTGAATCCTTCGAAATCCTTTTTTATCGGTCGAAAGCAAGTGCAATCCGAACGACCTTGATCCATTCTATTACATTTATTCATTTTTGACTAAGCATTCGAAGCATTGAAGAGATCTACAAAAGGACCCGATTATATCCTTGAGTAGTAATTTCGGAAGAGAAAGAATAATGCATTGACGCGGATCCAAGTAGGGTTTTAAGCTGGACCAGCTTTTTGCGACATGGCCTATGAACTCCACAGATTATCAGAATGTGCCGGAAAATCATTCCCAATTCGTTCCAGTTTGTTTCCGCCTTCACTTCTTGTCAGTAGGACAACGCAGGCTTGGTTTCAGGCCGATCCTGCCAAATTGCTAGAATGGCCGGCCGGTTCGCAGGACCTCAACCCTGTGAAAAACGTGTGAGGTATTCTTGGGCGTTGAATCTACGTCCAGAACAGACAACGTGAGCGTGTGGCTTCGCTGAAACTAGCCGTTATTAGCGAATGGGAGCAGATTGTAAGGGGCGTTCACAAAAAGCTGGGTTGAAACATACCAAATAGAGTTTTTAAAGTGGTTCAGCGCCAAGACATTTCTGAAGGCTAATAACTCGATGTATCTAGTGGTTCTTACCATGAACGGACTGATACAGATGGCGTAGAATAGAAATGTCTGCGAGAACGTCAGCTATGTCGTATAATTTTGCAACGGCCATTTTTGACAATTTCCGTTGCCAGTTTCCTGCTAGTGGTTCTAATTTCATGAAGATCCGTACCCAGGGGTTTTCGAGGATGCTGCATCGATTGGCGTTCACCGTTTGGCCCCCTAATTGACGCCAAGTTTCGAACCGCGGAAATTGGGGTATGTCGTATAATTTTGCAACGCACTGTATATATTTGCCTCTGTAGTGAAGTAGACTTTTTAAGAGGCTCTTACTGCGTGGGCTACTCGTTCGACCAACGTCCGTGCACGTCTTCAATTTCATGTGGAAGTCGTGTTGATGGTGGTTGGAGTGATTGGAGCGAATGGAGCGAGTGTGCTGACTCTTGCGTCAATTCACATCGAAGTCGAACGAGGTTGATTGCCAAAACTGCTGTTAATCAAATAAAATGTATACCTCACTGTCTCCAGATACTGCTCAAGTCCGCGACCATCACAAGGTGGACAGCCATGCTTCGGAAGTGATTTCGAGTTGCAGCCGTGTCTCAATGGATCCAAATGCCGAAAGTGTAACTATCTATTTTTTTCCTGAAATGATGCTACCCTTTACACTCAGTAATTGTTCACCGATGTTCCGGGAAACGAGCAAGTTATGAAAACACAAACGTTCTCAGCTGTGTCTCAGTAGTCAGCTGATTGTTACACAATGCCTCCGCGATTGCCGGTGAAACAATGTCTGAGTGAACGATTAAGCTAACGCTTTGCATAATATGACAGAGTGCTTCCCACAAAGAAAAACAGGTGGCGTTCTTTGCATGTCGAAGCTTTTTGAGGAGCCCTTCCCCATTGTTCATCATCATAAAGGCAGCGTCTGCGCGGAAACCGTATTTGGATTTTTTATCCTCAATCTAATGTTTAAACTGATTGGGGATAGTTGGCAAGATAGTTGGCGAACCTTGAAGTGTTACGCATTCGTACTCTGAGAAAATTTGCCGCGTCAAGGCCGGGAAAGCACCATGACCCTCGACTGTGCTGCGATAGTTCCGCGATAGTACCGCAGCGGCTCCATGATTAGACGATTTTGTTGCCTTGTCTTGAATCTCGACATAGCCGCGGTAGAACCGCGCCGGCTCCGCGAGGATGCAGCAGTGAACCCGCGTTGAGTACGATGTACCAGCCTGCGTGGTGAAACTGAGTTGTCGTCGGTTCTATTACCTAAGTTCGAGGTACATTCCATATTTCCTTGGGCGCAAAAGCGACGGTATTATCTGTACCTACAAGACAGATGACGAAATGACCGCAGGTGCGTATTTTTGTTCTCAGGCCCTCCTAGTTGTATAATAATTCTCGATTAACTTGATATTAGATACTCCTTCGGAGCCGCTGCGGCACTATCGCGGAGCCGAAGCGACACTGTCGCATCACCGCTACGGCTCCGCGGTGGTTCAGTCACGGCTCCGCGGTAGTGCCGGCGCGGCTCTGCAATAGTGTCGCTGCGGTGCCTGTGGGCTCCGAAGCGGCACTATCGCGGAGCCGCAGGGACAATTTCTTTTGGAGTAATACGAGAGCCCTGGAAAATCTGCCTTGTCGGTCGGGAATACTGGTTCCTAGGTCGATTATCTAGAACAAGGAACAGGAGCGCCACAACGATTTTCGGCCATTCAAAATTATAATTCTTCTTTTCGGGAGATTCTCGCATTCAAGCGTGTGTATTGGAGGCTCCTTATGTTCGGAGTTTCTGACAATAGAAAGGCAGAAAGTATCAAGTACTCTAAGGAGTTTCTCGCATTTAGGGCAGCGGGGGTAGATGTTGGGCAGTGGCAAGAGGCGCCACCGTCACACACACGGTCGGAAGAAACCTTCTATTCATCCGTTGTCGGTAAATTGGTACCAGACTTGTCTGGGAGGATAAGAACACTGACGTCAACATAGGCTGGCCCCCGCGAGTCATTTCGTGGGTCCAATACACAATCAGAAGCCTCTACGATTCTGAATGGAAGCTTTTATGTGGCGCATCCCCAGAGGGATTTTAGGCCGAGAACGTTATCCTTTTATCGTTGAGAAGTCCAATAAGCCGAACCATTTCAGACGTTCAAGTTTCCTACGTTACCTTTTTCTCCAAAATTTTTAGTGTTCTGTGTGGCCTACTTGCTACATATATATCCAAACATCGTAGGCTTACGTTCGCAAAATGGCAAACAGACCGAATACGGTTTTTTGCACCTACGCTGCCTTTGAGGATTAGTTCTGTCATCCCCCACGCACAGGACCTTGACGAGAAGTACACGGGGGCCGTTCAGAAGTAGCGAATGTAGCATACATTCGACTGAAGCCTTGTTTATAGTCTGACGCTGCTGTTTTTGGTCGCAACGATTGGAACACCCCAAGCGTTGCAGCGATCTCGCAGCAGCATCGATTTTCTTGTCACTGGCATTTTTCTGTTATTTGTTTATCATACTGCGTATAGGATGTCTTGCACTTGCAGCAGTTGACGGAGCTTGGGGAAGATGGACTGCATGGAGCGAATGTCCCGAAGGTTGCGGTTTTGCGTTGCAATCACGTCATCGTGCATGTAATCATCCATCACCGTCAATGGGTGGAAAAGTCTGTCATGGCTTAGCGCATCAGACATCAGTCTGCGACACTGAAACATGCAACGGTTCGCACATTTTACGTTTTTACGTTTCACACACACTCACACAAACACACACACGATTGATTTCCATTGTTATGTTATCGGCCATGGATGCGTGATTTGGATACAACGTTTGAAATGCACGTGAATGTGTGTCCAAATCGCACTCGATTATTCAGAAAAGTCGGTAGAAATGTAACCAATAATTTTTTTCTTTCAACTTAAAGGCAGTGTTCACGATCATTTCCGCTACCGAGTATTCCACCTGAAATAATGCGTTGCCTACCAAGTGTTACCAAAATTTTGAAGAAACGGCGAGAAACGCACTAAATCGACTTATTTCAGTGATATTATTCTCTGGCCTGGACTATTTGTCCGATTGGATGAACATGTTCACGGTGATTTTCATTATTAAAAAATGGGTCTACTCGAAAACAGAAGAATATTTTGGGCAAAAAAGGATTAGCTAGGGTTCGGAGGGAGGAACGGAGCAGCATAATATAGAGTATTGCAAATGACGGGTCCACAAAAGATTTCATTGTCACAACAAACAGTTCTACTGAGAGTAAAGAAGCAGAGTGAGAGTGAAGGATTTCGTGCCCTTCTGGTGCGTTTTTCTCGGTTTATTTGTCAATTCAGTTCTACTCGGGAGCCAAACAATCGATTTAGCTATTAATCTCAAAATCGAAGATTATCGTGAACACTGCCTTTAAAGGCACAGTACACCCTCAGATATGAATTTTGAGAATTTCGTGTAATTGTGTAGAAGACCCCTCCTATATAACACGTGCCAAATGTGAGATCTCAATTCCTCCAAATAGGCGAGATATAAGCGACCACCACAGGCCCGGCCCCCTTCGCTCACCACCACAGGCCCGACCCCCAACCAGATTTTAGATCTCGATAGCGGCTTGATGGATGGATGAATTCGAACAAGTCGTTGTTCTTCAGTCCATTGCTGGTCTATCTCCTCATCCTGTTTTGCTCTCGTGCAGCGATTACGAATGAAGAGAAATACAGGCCTGAGACAACTCGTCCACCAAATTTTCGCCCTCAAAATGCAGGCATTTTCAAGGAGCCATATCTCGGTTCGTAGGGGGTCTTGGACGATTTCAGAGATACCATTGTGATCGAAGATTGGCTCTCTCATAGATGAGCAGAAAATCTGGAAAATAATTTTTTGGGTGTCCTGTGCCTGTAAAGGCAGTGTTCACGATGATCATCTTTGTTGACTTTCCACAGTAAAATGATAGGCGAGAAGGATCCTAGGCTCCCAGTGTCGAAAGAACGGTAGAAAACGAGCCAGGAGTGGCAAAATAACGGCTGCAAACAAGCGTTTTGGTGCCCCAGACACGCCCCGTGCCCCAGATCCGCCCCTCCAAAGGAACAAATGAAGACTCAGTTTATAGGAATGGTCAAGTGAAGGAAGTGCTGATAAGTGAGCTTATCTCTTCATTGCACTGATGGGCATCATCCTTAATAGCGGTCGATTCCTCCACGCTCAAAAATCAACGTAAACAAGAGAGGGTTTATTTTGGCTTAAAAACGCGTCTTTCGTGTCGTTTTTAAGCATGCCTTGTTATATATATATATATATATATATATATATATATATATATATATATATATATATATATATATATATATATATATATATGGCACCAGACCTTCCGTAAAACCGTGGAGATATCGGAAGTGAAATTTATCGTGACCACTGCCTTTAAGGCAGTACCCGTTGTGGGAACCTTCTTCGAGTTTCCATGGGAAATCTAAAGGTGCGGGGCTCATGACAGTAAAATGTCGAAACAACTGCTTAAAAAGAGGCCCAAGTAGCCCTACACGGCCCTATACATCTGGTTAGAGCGCAATCCTCGCCTTGTCCCCCCAACAGACATTGATCGAGTCGAACAACTAAAAAATCTACTCCGAAGAAAAACATTTACTTTGAGTTCATTTATACAATCCGAGCAACAACGTCAATAGGTTTGATCATTTGGTCGTCGTATGTTTTGTTGAAGTCGATTTAACAGTTCTATGCTTTAATCAGTAGCCGTTTACAGAAGTGGGCGGGGATTGCGCTCTACACGGAAGTTTAGGGCCGTGTAGAGCTACATATTTGAGGCTCTTTTTCAGCCGTTTTTTCGGCATTGCTGCTGCCATGAGCCACGCACCCTTCGATTTCCGGCGGTAGCTTGAAGACGGTTTACATCGTAGACACAGTATACTTAGTATCCGAATCAATCCTTTTCGGATATCCCACCGGATATCCAAGATTCTGATAGTCCAATATCCGAAAAATGGAGAAAACGCATTATCTGAATCGAACCATTATTCGGAGGGTCAAAAATTCGGATAAAATTCGGATAAAATCGGGTAAAGTTCGGGTAAAAGTTTGGATAAAATCGGGTAAAATTCGGATAAAATCGGATAGTTTTGGATAGAATCGGATAAAATTGCACTCAGCCACGCCCATTTTTTCGTACCGCCTTCTATTTAGTTCATCAACCCAAGGTTTTGCTCCTATTTCCGAAATCGGAAGAGTCGTTGCGGCACGGAAAAATGGGCGCGGTCAAGTGATATGACCAAGTGGCTAGTTATTCAGTGTAGACGTTTTTTGTACAGTTGCTTTGCATACTTTTTACTACCTAGTTGTACTAGTTGTACTGAAAAACCTGTGTATGGCTAATACTGTGCCTCCCAACGACGATAGAGTACTGTGCTCATCTGGGACAAATTCCGGTCCGCAATTGCGCCTCGACACGCTTTGCGGCCGCACGCTCCCGAGTCAGAAGAGCTTCCAGCGCCGCAGCCGCCGATCTGCTGACTCTAGGTGGGTTTTAGAAACTTGAAACGAAGAAAAATTGGAGAAAATTGTATAAAAAAGCCACATCGAGTCGGCTTTGGCGCTGGAAACCCGACTGACTCGAGCGCGTGCGCCTGCAAAGCGTGTCGAGACGCATTGGCGGACCGGGATTTGACTCAGATAAGCACAGTAATTGAAGAATAGTCTTCATATTTTTATTAATATTCATATATGAAGATTGAAGTTTGTATGTGAACATGCTGCAAATGCAATGAAGCACTAGTGTTTTCGTTCTTTTGAAAACAGTTATAGATGTTTTCAAAGGCTTGCCTTAAGTACCTGATTAATTTTTCACCGTTTTGCCTCAACTTTGTTCCTAAAATATCCGAAGTTATCCGAAATTATCCGACCGGATATCCGTATCCGAATCATTGAAAAATGGCATTATATGAATCGAACCATTGTCCGAAAATTTGAAAAAGCGCATCATCTGAATCGAACGAATATCCGCGAAATTTGAAATCGGCATTATCTGAATCGATTCATTATCCGAAGAATTATCTTCGGATAACAAGTATAGGACACAGCCTTTAACGTCCGGATTTTTTGCCTTTTTTTGGTGCATACTTGCGGAACTGTTTGATAGGAATGTGACGACGTTTTTCGTAACAATGCAACATTTGTTTTATTTTATTAGGTCCTTCAGGGGCGCATGCATGGTCGACGCTGAAGTGTTGGGGAACCGCTCCGCGCTCAGAACGCATTGCGTTTCCGAACCACTTCCGACTCGTTTCAAATGCGAAGAGTCGTTTGGGTGGGATGACGGTCACTGTAGCGTCGCAAGTCAACTGTCCCAAATGTAGTCAAAGAACTATGAGCATTCTATTCTAGGAAATATTCTTAAAATTTTTCTGTTCTGCACTACATCACGTGAAATTCTTTGGTTTTCACCACATTTACTATTTTGGTTCTATCACACACACACAAGAATGCATGTGTTGTTTTCATTGGTCATTTAATTGATTCCACGGCACATTTTACTATAAATAAATACACAAAATAGCTGAGAATTAGGTTTAGGTCAATCTCAGCCATCATTCCCACTTCTGTGTTGGTAAGTTGTGTCTTATAAATATTTTACAGAGTCGATGGATGGTGAATGGTCAGCATGGAATGAGTGGTCGGCGTGTATAGGCAATTGCGGTCTAGGCTCAAGAACAAGGTGATTCTTTGCAACACGGTGTTCTTCTCCATAAACTTAGCATCGCAAATATGCCACAGTTCAAGATAGCTAAGTGAAAACACAAGCAGAATCATGAGCGAATTTATGTATAGATCACGGCAACGGAAAAAGGCGGTGGTGCGGTTACGGACCTTTTCCAATATTCTAGTCTGTTTGTTGTATCACTCTTTTTTTTCGAAACAGCTGTGATTGATGGATGAGTTCCTTTTCTTCACCGATAGGACCTAGAGCTGCGAAAGCAATGAAAACAATTGAAAATATGTGGGTGGAAAACTCACCGATAGGTCACAGCCGTTTCGGAAAAGCGGTTGATACAGCAAACAGATTGCAGTGTATTAGGAAGAGTCCGCAACTGCACCACCGCCTTTTTTCCGTTGCGGTGGGCTATAAATAATCAGTAAGCAGGAAAGATGTTGTAATAATGATAGAAACTATGTACAACTATACTGCATAACTCTTTGGGGCAGCGCGGCGTATCGAGTCTTGAGATTTTCAAATCGATCGATACCTAAGCCGGAAACAGAGCCGGCGTACACCGGGTTGTGGTCTCAATGAACAAAATTGGAAAAGTTAACCCGTCTTCTGGAATCCGAAACATCAGGCTATTCAATTCAGGCGAAGCGGTCCCGAGAAGAATTTGAACCGAAAAAGACAGGACAGTTCCTCCATTTTTGTGCATTGAATCCACAACCCGTGTACACCATTGAATGTGAGCGCGCATGCACACGTGTCAGACTACAGGCGTTCGTTCATTAATGAGTGCATGAGATGAGAATAAAGAAGGGTGCGATAGATGAAGACATGGGAAAACGAAAAAAAGATGGCTATCGATTGAATGATTTCGCGCCCAAATGCGTAGTGACTGCGCGCGTGGAGACGCAGAGGGAAGGTTTCTGTCTCTTTGGCCTCTCCATCGGTACACTTGATCCGAATAGAGTGCTGTCTTTGCCGGAACGAAATTTCGGCACGCCCTAGCACAAAAACGCGATTGTAGCACACAGCTGAAGTATAATCGTGCTGAGACCTCACCATCCGGGCACGATTATCTTCGAACTGTGTGCCGCAACAGCGGTTTTCTGCAACTGCGGACCGAGATTTTTTCCGATCAGAACAATATGTACAGTCGGAAGAGATCACACTTATATTTTTAGTTCTCTATTGCCGGTGGGCGCAAACTCGGTGCTCATGTGTGCACTTAAAGTGCCCAAGCGATTCGTGATCACTGTATATTCATACTTGTTCAGGGTTCGTGCGTGTGTATCACCTCCACCGACTGATGGTGGTGTGCCGTGTTTTGGCAAATCTTCGGAGAGCGAAGAGTGTCAGGCGGAAAGCGCTTTCTGTAGTCGATTCCTACATCACGCGGATATTCTTGATGTTAGAGTGCTGCAATCATTACATTAGTTTACAAAATAATATTGATTTATAGTGTTAATTCATCGCTCATGATCTTCGATGTAAATGTGCCTTCATGGTTGTTTTTGTTTCATATCTCTTTCAAAGAGAATGATACTAACTATTTGTAAATTTGAAGGAAAAATTCTCGAGGTATTTTGTATTTAATGATAATTGTGGTTTATTACTCTTGATCTCATGTGCCCATGATATGCCTACACGGTTGCCTTGTTTTCACACTCACTTTTGGAGTGTCGTCTTATTGATTAAATCTTCTTGTAAGTATACCTGAGCTTTCATGATGTGTGTTGTTTTTAGAGATTTGTTTGTACAATATGTTTAGTTTGTGTTCTCTGATATACCATCAACTGAAGCCGTTGTCATTCTACCAGTGCTGCTATCGTCTTGTCGAAGTCTTTGTGTTTGAGCTCACTTCTTTGCATATGTATTGATTGATTGCGACATAATAAATTTTGCTTTTTGTTGTTTCTCGCTCTCAGAACTTGTGTTCTCATATTGTTATATCGCCAACCTCTGAATGGGAGGCAGCCGCGTCACAAGTAGGAGCACGCGAGCCGAGCGTGTGGGGTGACCCCGTTACGGATAAAATACGATTGGTATCGCTCATGGCTCATTGTTCCATGGTCAACATTCTCTCAGTTCTTCTTCTTTATTTTCCTTTCTCTTGTGATTCCCCCCCCTTCCCTCCCCTTTTTTAAATATGTTTATCTGATAAATTTCCTGTAGATGGTGTGTGAATCCTAGAAATGTAGAACGATTCATGGCAGAATACTGCTATCGCGGAGCCTCATTGCTGATTGAAATGTTTATTATCCAAAAGAGGCTCTAAATCTGCTGAAGTTGGTGAAAGTTCGTCGAGAAAAAGTGAAGACACTTTTTCTCGACGAACTTTCGCGAACTTCTGCAGATTTCGAGCCACTTTTGCAAAATAAACATTTAAAACGATTCGGTTCAAAACATGTTACGAAGAGGAAGAATGAGCACCAATGCTCAAAGTGTAAATACAGGATTACTATACGAACACATGATGGGAGGAAAAAAGCGAATCGAAAAAAAAGAAAAGAAAGGTGAGAAAGGCGAATTGGAGGTGTGTTCTTCATGGGAAAATCAGCGGGGAGCGAAATCGACAGTTTTTTATCAGTAAAGGGGGAACCACCCCACACGCTCGACACGCGCGCTACTAGTTGCGATGCGGCTTCCCCCATCCAGAGATTGCCGATGCCCTCCAAGACGTACATGAGAAGGGTAAGTTCCGAGGAGATAACTGTGATGATGGTAACGAAGGAGTAGAAGTATAATACATTCAGCATGCTACTTTACATGATCGAATCCACTGCTATCGCTCGTAACCATTCACGGAAGTATCACCGCAGAACAGGAAGGAAGGGAGCCGCATCTCACTCAGAACTGAGCTTTGAAGCCTGTGGCTAGCGATTGGGAGCAGATAGGACAGAACGAAGCATGAGGTAGGATTAAATAGAGTTGGCATTTTATGCTTAAGGACAGAAGTAAAACGAATAATCAAGTTTTTGAATGAGACTTTGAAACATTTACAACTAAACAATCAGTCACAATGGACAGGAAAGGTTTCGAATCAACTGGAGACAGCATTGGGAACGGAAAGAGCTGAAGTTAAGAATATGAACCAATATCTAAACGTAACTGCAGCGGGGGTGAACCTTGCTTGTAGTGCATCCAGTCGCTGCAGCGGTCCAGAGAACAATTGCCCCTTTTCCATCGCAGTTGATTGTGGAGTACAACCTCTTCGTGACAAATGTCTAATATAGCTGCAACCCGGCGGCGAAATTCTATGTTCTAGTGCGGTTCTGCTCTTAGGACAATTGTCAACAGTTGCTGCAAGCTTGGGTACGAAGAAGCGATTCTGAGTCTACATCAGCTGCCGCGACCATAAGGGGCCGATTAGAGTCCCGCCGCTATAGGGCGCGGCAGCATGCATTGAGGAGTCGCTCAGGGGTTGTTTATACTTCCTCCGCCGATCGGCGCGGCACAGTGCGTTTCAGTAATATCGATCGTGCCGCGCCGCCGGATCAATATTACAGAAATGCACAGTGTCGTGCCGCTCTGTGGCGGAAGTATAAACGACGCCTTATACTTTAGCGGCCGAGCGGCGCGGCGGAGTACGATCCTATAATGTCTATCGTGCCGCGCCGCACGATCGATGCCCCTCCATTGCATGCTTCCGTGGCTTCTAGTGGCGGGGCTCTGATCAGACCCTAAGGGTCCTACAGCTCTAGAGTGCATACCACCTTGCCCGGGCTGCGAACTCCATCCATCGTAATAGTCGAGTTCTATGGAAATTCAAGCGTAGGAGGCAACGTTTCACAGTTACAAAATATGACGCAGTATTATAACTGCATAAACCACCCACCACCACGTTTCGCGGAGTACTTCAAGGCGTGTGTCACCCTGTATGGATCACACTCAAGATGGATAGATATCAACCATGAATACATGCGAAAATCCGATCCAGCAAACGAGAAGCTGTTTTCAACGAATCGAAACCATCTTGCATTGCCATGTTAATAGAATCACCTACGCTACTACCTCCCGGATTCCACAATTGGCTCATATATCATAGCAAGTCACAATACGAAAGGAACGAGTCGCAAATACCAGGTTGTTCAATAAGTTTTGTCGTTCGATAGGAGAGGAAGTTGCTACTACCCCAATTTTTTTTTGTTTCGTTGGTCAACTCTTCAAATGAACGTATGTGAAGTTTCATTTCAATCTGCCAATTTATTCTTTGTTTACAAGCCATTTAGCGTCGCCGTGTCACAACAATGGAAAAATTGAATATCGTGCAGTGATAAAATTCTTAATTTTGTGGAAGGTGTAGCACCAGAAGAAATTCACGAACGAATGTTCAAAGTGTATAATGATTGTTAACCCACAATTAGAACAGTAGAAAGATGGGTGGCTGAATTTAAACGGGGTCGTACAAGCCTTGAAGACGATCCACGTGAAGGACGTCCAAAAAGCGCATCAACACCAGAAATCATAGCCAAAACACAGGATATGGTTTTGGAAGATCATCGATTGACTGAGAGAGATTTACTAGAGGCTCTACACATCTCATTAGGCAGCGTGAGCCATATTTCCAGTGATATTTAGGGTCTTAGAAAGCTGTGTGCACAATGGGTGCCGCATTCGCTAACAATGGAACAAAAACACATTCGAAGCGACTTTCTCAACAACATTTGGAGCATTTTCAAAAGGATAAAGTGGACTTTGTGCGTTGATTTGTCACTATGGATGAGACTTGGGTCTATCACAATGATCCTGAATCAAACCAAGAGGCTAAGGAGTGGTATGAACGTGGTTGTTCAGCTTCGAAACGAGTTCGTGTCCAGAAATCGGCCAAGAAGGTTATGGCATTAGTTTTTCTGGGATGCGAAAGGAATTTTGTTTGTGGATTACTTGCAAAACGGTGGAACAATTATTTCTTAATATTATTGCAACCTTTTGGACCAGTTGAAGGAAAAAACTCGTAAAAAAAGACCCGGTTTGGAAGAAAAAAAAACCTATATCAGGACAATGCACAGTGTCACAAGAGCATTTTGACAATGGCTAAAATCCATGAACTAAAGTTCGAATTGTTAGAGCATCCCCCGTATTTACCAGATTTGGCCCCCAGCGACTTCCGTTTGTTTCCAGAACTCTAATAATTTATGCGTAGGAAGCGTTTTTCAAAAAATGAAGAGGTTATAACGGCTGTTGAAGCGTATTTGGCAGACCTTCCGGATTCTCGCTCCAGGGATGGGATCCACAGATTGGAGGATGGTAGGAGCAAGTGTATCGATGTTCAGGGAGATTATACTGAATAATAATGTGTATTTTCTACCATAAAATTAAGTTTTTCTTATCGAACGGCAAAACTTACTGAACGACCTGGGGCCGTATTCATGATTGAAATGCCGGGTAAATCTTACTTTACTTTTACCTTACCCGGAGCCGATTACTTACTCACCGCCAAACGGCATTCATCATACACTTACTTACCCGGGTAAGTTCCCGCGCAAAATGTGTACAGTGTGCACTCATCGAAACACTGAATAGGCATCGTCAATTTGAAATTCTTCCAACGATACTCTCTTTTTTTATTCAAGGAGGCTAGAAAGAAGATAATGGGTTTTGTGATTAACGAAAACTTCAAAGTACATCATAGGGGGTTACTAAAACATAGAAAATAACATCAATTAACATTACTGACTATTCCATTTCGTCTAGCGAGATTTTTGCAGACGCACCTGTCGGTTTTCTCTAATCGGTGTTTTACTCTATGATGGAATTTTTTCCTCCAAGAGTATTTGGTTGTAGCTAAAGCTACCCACTACTCTTTTTGTTTTATTTTTCGGTGCAGTTTCTCAACCAGATTTGATATACTGTTCAAAAGCGCCATTCCATTCTGTTTCTATCAGAGATTTTCTGAGCTCTCAGCTTCTCTTAGTGAATCACGAGTTTCAGGGCGAAATTCGGAAATTTTTTTGGAAATCTTCGAAAATCAGCCAGCGACAAATATGTCCTTTTCTTACAAAACAAAGCGACGGAAAAAAGCCAAAGGATTTTTCTGTATCGAGAGCCGTGCCTAATTAATTGTAGAGAAGAAAAAGTTAAACCCCTTAGTTTATTTGGCAGAATGAATTACAGCATTAGAAATTCAGCTCTCGTATACTGCTGGAAATTTTCTTTTCAAATGCTTTTCATTGCGAATTGTCAAGTTTTTTTTTCAGAATTCGAAGAAAAAGCAAAAATTGGTTGCGAAAAGTTTACTATACGCAAATTTTCTATGGTGGATGAAAGTATTACGTGTACTGTTACGTTTGAGGTCCAAACTCATTGCGTAGAAGAAAATTTGAAATGCGAAAATATCGAATACTTGAGCTATTAATTGAAGTCGAGCTTGAGATTCACAAGTTATCATGTTCTAGAAGGAGCGGCAAAATATAGATTAAGGAGCTAGTGCGCTTTCGACAGCTATACTATTAACATATGACCTCAGAATATCAATCGGGCCAAGGAAATTGTTTTCTCAAAACTATTGCTTCTGCATCAGCACAATATAGCCTAACAGTTATAGCATTAGAAATGCATTTTATTTCGGTTCAAAATTTGGTAAAGAAATCAAGTGAACAGAAGGAAAGAAAGTCTACTTTTTCACGACTAACAACAAAATCCTATGAGAACAAATATGTGAAAAAATAAATAACTTCCTGTTTATGAAAAGAAACTAATTGAATGAGTCATAAAAAGGCGAAATAACTTATAAGGAAACGAGTAGTCCGAATTATCGATGAAGATTTTGCGCTCCATTGCTGTTTAGGCGATGAGTGCAGCTGCAGCCGGCTAAGAGTAAAATTTACCCGGCTCCTTAAGTCGGGTAAAATTTACCAGGATTTTCACTCGAAAATTCCGCGTAAGTAAGCGTGTGAATACCGAGTAAGTGCCAAATTCGAAGGACTTTACACTTACCTCGCGGGTAAATCATTGATGAATACGGCCCCTGGTAACCTTACCCACCCGATCCTTTCAGCGGCTGGGCTCTATTCGGGTCCTCACCCCTGCCGCGTCTTCCGAGCGCGCAGCGTTATTTCCGATCTGTCCCGATTTATGCAACCCGTCAAAACTTGCGTGAGCAGTGACTAGAAAACATAAAGAAACACCGAAAATTTCGATTTTTCTGACAAGTTAACTCTTGACAAATCTCAAATCGGAGCAGATCGGAAATAACTGTGCGCATCCACGGTTTCAGCCACGGAACTCTGTACGGGCCCTCACCGGAGCCCGCTGCGCAGCTCTGCAAAGGTGTCCTGCAAAATGAAGTCTGTGATCGTGTATACTAACGTCCAGTCATGCATCTCAATCGGAAGGGGTTTCGCTCTTGGCCATCTTAGTGGTGATTAAGGATGGACGACGGCATCCTTATCGTTTCGAGAAGGAATCGTCTCATGGGAACTTTAATCTTTTTAATTAGCTGTGTGACTGAGAGGCGGTTATGCCATTAGAAACGGGCAGTTGCACCAGAATGTCCTTTGAATTATGTCCAGTGGTCGTCGCCAACAACGTACTATGGTCTGTTTTGAGTGCCATAGCATCCACATCTAACCTCTGATGTTGATGATATAGTAGTGCACGAACCAGCTGATGCGCGTCCTTCACGTTGTTAGTATAGCTCGCTATATAGCACCGATGAAATAGACGAAAAACTCTGCAGTAAGTGTGCAGCCGGCGCTGTGTTCCTTCAGATTTTCGATGGAATTTCACTGATTTTCTTCATTCCGAGTTTTATGCATGCACGAGAGTGTTCGTTATCTCTTCTGCTCTTTGTTATGAGATTTGACTATATATTAAGATGTTTTTCGTGGCTTTTGGCAAATACATGAAAAAGAATTCACTTTCTGGTCAACAAGGATGAACATGATTCTGACCGCATTTTCGGGAGTTTTGGTGCTCTGTCGTTCTGCGTCCGAATCGAAAAAAGTGTTGCGGAGCGTGAAAAACGTAGGTTTTGCAGCGCAGGGATAGCTTTGCAAGCTTTTCCTATTCTGAGAACAGGTTTTTTTTCTGGTGTTTCTGTTTGCGGAGCAGTTCTGTATTAGTTGTATGCTTCTCCTACTTGCAAGGTTAAAATTAGGTTTTTCAAAACCTCGGAAAACGGACAGTCTATCCTCATGAAAAGGTAGATCTGGCCATCACAAATGTGAAAATAATTGAAAACTTGTAGAAAAAACGCTTAGGAATAAGATATTGCTTGGTGTTCTCCCGCCCCCAATTATTGAGATTTGTGTAAAAGCCTGTTTTGTCAACTTTAATTCTGCTTCCAATGTAATTTCTGAGCATTTCTGGAGACTACTGACTACTTAAGCAGCAGAATAAAAGCTTAATAAGCAAGCATTAATGGAAATCTCGTTAATTAGGGGGCCGGCTGACACCGGCAAGGAGCCGTTATATCTTGTTTTTTGAGCCAAGTTTTCGGTTTTCTTTTCATTTATTTTTACTTTGGTGATGACCAAATCCACATTCTGATGAAGAGAGCTCAGAAGTCGTATTAATCAAGAAACCTGCCTTTAAACGATTTTCTATATATGGTCTCCTTATCAGATTCCGTTGGTTCCAAAGACAGCTTCAATTGCATTTTTCAAAAACAACGCATAAAATACATTCAAATCTTTGGAACTTAACGGAATTTCTAAATCAAAATCTGCTCACTTAAACTTATAACTGTTTCCCCAACTTAGCATTAGTTCTATGACAAAATTTTTTATCAAAACCTGTGATCGTCTGAACCTAAAAAACTCACTCTCGGCCGGGTTACAAATTTTTATGATTTTGCCTGTGTATTTCTAGCGCAAATGTTTGCCACGCCCTTTTGGTCCCGGAAATCCCTCTGGGATCAACACCTTTAATTTTTTTCCTTAGCTTAGAACGTATCGAAAAGTTAATTTTTTTTGGGGGGTGGGGGGTGGGGGTAACAGGACTAATCTAGTGACTCTCCTTTATCCATTTGATAGGGATTTGGATTTTCACACACAGTCGGCACGGATCGCACTGATACTTCTGATTATTTCGTTTGTGTTGGCGCAAATTCAGTGCGCGTACATATGTCATAACATACATGCGCACCAAAATCGCGCCAAAGCGCCTTGAGGAATCAAAAGTATAAGTGCGATACTTGCCGACCGTACACTGCTCCTCATGAAAACTTGCCTAAAATTCCTAATACCTAGCTAATATGCGCCACTAAATCCTCTCAACATTAGTTTGATTTAGTTTTTAATGAATAATTTGTGAGTCAGTGAGTCCATTGCTTCAATCAGTTCCTTCTAAGAAAACAAATTTGTATGTTCAATAACCTCAACGTCAGTTCTTGTTTGAATTAAGTTGAAATAATGTGCCTTCCCTCTAACACAAACCGGTGCCAATAAACCACAACAGGAATGACCCGTGTCAGACAGAGAAAGTGGAACATGCATAGTAGCATATGACAGCTGCTTGCTATAAAAAAGCCTTCTTCACATACACATTTCTATCGTACACCTATTTTAAGAGTATTTACATGATTTAAGTTTTCGATTGGTGCTAAATTTTGAATTTGGAACGAGGTTCATTTGTACTTTAATTAGGTGTACAGTTTTCAAGCTGGTAACTCCATTCCTTCCATAAACAACTTAATTCAATTCAATTCATTGCACGGAGATCCCGTGTCCATAAAACAATTTGGAAAACAAAAGAGAAATAAGGCAACACGAAACCAATCACTTATGGCTAAGAACTGACCTCAGATAAACCTCAAGGGCCTTCTTGAACGTAGAGAAAGGCCCACTGACCAGGCCCATTCTAGGCAACTTATTACACTCGGTTTCGGCTCTATTCACGAAAAAATGCAATCTCACTCCCCGTCTAGACCCCTTCTCAGGACCACCCCAGGTCGTAGACGCCCTCAGGCGGAATAGATGACCTGCACCACCAAGGATGATCTTATACAACAATATCAAATCAAACGTCCTCTTCCTCCGGGGTAAAGTCCTGCGCCCTAGCTTTGCAAATCTGACTGATAACACTGTACAGCAAGAATCTCATTCAGAAACTCAAATGGATAAATTCACTTCTTTTTAATCCGAAAGAGGTTGCCAAACATGGATATCGACTGCCACTCCTTATAAAACGTCGTTGAAACCGGGAAAATTTACCAGATAATTCTGCTGAAAACATTGCTGGAATTGGGGGAAAAAGCGTTTGGAATGTAACGTCGGCATGGATTCGGAAGAGACTTTGCATTATAGTTGTACAATTTCGATACGAAAATCGAAATTTTTTCGCTCGAAATCTTTTCGAACGAACGAAAAATAAAACAATTTCGTTTGAAACAATTTCGAACGAACGAAAATCGAAAAGTTTTTAGTAGAGTATTAATGAAGCCGTGTCCAAGATATTAATTCTTTATCCGGCTAACGTTTCGGCCTCGTCGCCTTCATCAGAGCCTGGAAAGTCAAAAAACAGATGTGACTATTCCTCAAACACACGATAAACTAGCAGAAAAGCAGTCAAGACTAGGAAGACCCAGGAAACGCCGCACATAGTCAAAAATTGCATAACTCACCTTAGGTGCCAAGAAAGTGCAGAAGGGGGCCACCTCTAGTTAGTCATGCAGTGGGTGGTATGATTATGTGCCTCCCTGACATGAAGACGTTGAGATCACGGTCTCCAGAGGTCAAGAAAAGGAGCGAGTTCGTTGGTTATAGCAAGGCACTCATCTTTCCGATTCATTTTGGGACTTTTCGCATTAATCCAAAACGCTTCAAGTGTTTCTCGCGCTGGCGTCTGGGGAGCGTGTGCCAAAATTTTGACCGTAGCTTCGAAAACTCGTTGCCGTGCCGCTGCCTACGATGTGCTCCCAACGGTGTACCAGGGACTGATTTTCTTAACCCATCCAGATGTTCCTTTATCCTTGAGCATAAAGGGCGTCCTGTTTCACCAATGTATTCTTCTCCGCAAAGGCCACATGATATCAAATATATGACGCCAGACATCATACAGTCTCCTTCCTGACCTGAAGGACAGACCACGCAGTCGACTGTGGCGCAGAATCTGTCGTATAGTCGATTTCTGACCAGCTGACGTTTCAGATTCGCAGGAGGTATCTCCACCAGCCTAACCACGTCGTCAAGGTTGAATTTTCGCAAAAATCCTCGCACTGACGAACTCATAGCGTCCGATATATACGGTAAACAGAACGGTATTCTCCTTTCATTATCGTTATCAGGCCGATTCCGCGTCCGCTGTCTACCCATGGGTGGTCCAGTTGAGCTTGGCCCTCCTGTAGAGTATCCATTGGTGGCAGCTATTTCTCTAGCTAGCTCCATTGACTCGGCTTTTTCTTCGGCTCCAGAGGAAACCCTTCTAGCTGTATTGTACATGTTCTTAGTGACAGCGACTTTTGTGCGGGAAGGGTGAGCGGAGCTGGAGTGGATCAGGATGTTCTTACTGGTAGGTTTCCGGTACCACTTAGTCTTGAAAGATCCTTCCCGCAGCTGGACCTGCACATTGAGAAAAGCCAGCCACGACTCGTGAGGCTTCTCGCGGGTGAATCGTATGTGCTGTGATTGTTCATTCAGCAAGCTGAAACATGTGTCCATTTCCTTTTGTGTGGAGCACACTATGAAACAATCGTCGATATAGCGACGGTAGATGATGGGCCGCCGCTCCAGCACAGGTCTCTCTATCCGTGACATGAAAACTATAGCCAAGGTGGGTGCCAAACGTTGGCCCATGGCCAGACCGCGTATTTGTCTGTAGTACTGACCGGACCACCTGAATATACAGCATTTCTCAATGTGCAGGTCCAGCTGCGGGAAGGATCTTTCAAGACTAAGTGGTACCGGAAACCTACCAGTAAGAACATCCTGATCCACTCCAGCTCCGCTCACCCTTCCCGCACAAAAGTCGCTGTCACTAAGAACATGTACAATACAGCTAGAAGGGTTTCCTCTGGAGCCGAAGAAAAAGCCGAGTCAATGGAGCTAGCTAGAGAAATAGCTGCCACCAATGGATACTCTACAGGAGGGCCAAGCTCAACTGGACCACCCATGGGTAGACAGCGGACGCGGAATCGGCCTGATAACGATAATGAAAGGAGAATACCGTTCTGTTTACCGTATATATCGGACGCTATGAGTTCGTCAGTGCGAGGATTTTGCGAAAATTCAACCTTGACGACGTGGTTAGGCTGGTGGAGATACCTCCTGCGAATCTGAAACGTCAGCTGGTCAGAAATCGACTATACGACAGATTCTGCGCCACAGTCGACTGCGTGGTCTGTCCTTCAGGTCAGGAAGGAGACTGTATGATGTCTGGCGTCATATATTTGATATCATGTGGCCTTTGCGGAGAAGAATACATTGGTGAAACAGGACGCCCTTTATGCTCAAGGATAAAGGAACATCTGGATGGGTTAAGAAAATCAGTCCCTGGTACACCGTTGGGAGCACATCGTAGGCAGCGTCACGGCAACGAGTTTTTCGAAGCTACGGTCAAAATTTTGGCACACGCTCCCCAGACGCCAGCGCGAGAAACACTTGAAGCGTTTTGGATTAATGCGAAAAAGCCCAAAATGAATCGGAAAGATGAGTGCCATGCTATAACCAACGAACTCTGCCTTTTCTTGACCTCTGAGACCGTGATCTCAACGTCTTCATGTCAGGGAGGCACATAATCATACCACCCACTGCATGACTAACTAGAGGTGGCCCCCTTCTGCACTTTCTTGGCACCTAAGGTGAGTTATGCAATTTTTGACTATGTGCGGCGTTTCCTGGGTCTTCCTAGTCTTGACTGCTTTTCTGCTAGTTTATCGTGTGTTTGAGGAATAGTCACATCTGTTTTTTGACTTTCCAGGCTCTGATGAAGGCGACGAGGCCGAAACGTTAGCCGGATAAAGAATTAATATCTTGGACACGGCTTCATTAATACTCTACTAATCATTTGTTCGCTATGCCAAGATTTATGGAAAGTCGATCCTGGACACTAACGAAAAGTTTTTGTTCGAAAAACGTTCGAACGAACGTATTTCAGAAAACTTTCGAAATTTTGGAGGTCGAACGAACGAAATCCGAAACTAATCGAGATTCCGGTTTTTTTTCGAAATTTCGTATTTTTTTCGGAATTCGTCAAAATGTTCGAACTTTTTTCAAAATTTGTCGGAAATTTCGAAAGTTTTCTCGAAATTTTGTTCGAAAAAATTCCGAACGAACGAATTTCGAAAAATCGGATTTCGAACGAACGGACTTTGAAAAAAAATCGTTCGACGAAATTTCGAACGAACGGAAACCGAAAAAATTTCGTTCGACGTTCGACGCATTTTCGAACGATCGAAAACGAACGAAAGAAATTTCGAAAAATCTTTTTAAAATTTTTCAAAAATTTCGTTCGTGTACAACTATACTTTGCATTCACTAATAAAGGTTGGCGCTAACTCGGTGCCATATGCTATAACATAAGAAGCATAGGTGCACCGAGTTTGCGCCAACCTCCAGTGGGGAACGCGAGGTCTTATAAGGATCCATGCGATGTTATGTACATACGTAACACATGCGAGCAATAAAGTGTTTTAATCAGCTCTGCTAAAATAAAGTAGTGATTAGGTTGACGGTATTTAATCAAGTGCAACATGACATACTGTGCTTATCTGGGCCGAATTCCGGTTCGCAATGCGCCCCGCCACCCTTTGGGGCCGCACGCTGCCGAGTCAGAAGAGCTTACAGCGCCGCAGCCGCCGGTCTGCTGATTCTAGATGAGTTTCGGGAACTGGAAACTAAGAAAAGTTAGAGAGAATTCAATAAAAAAGCCGCATCGAGTCGGCTTTGGCGCTGGAAACCCGATTGACTCGAGCACGTGCGGCCGCAAAGCGTGTCGAGACGCAATTGCGAACCGGAATTTGGCCCAAATAAGCACATTATATCAAAACTGTTACAGTTCTAGACATTTGGAAAATAAGAAAGGTTTTTAAAACTAAACCATATTCAAGTTATTTAGCTTTTTAGAAAGATTCCGAAGAAATAGCAAGCCCTTTACTTCGGAAAGGAATTCACTGCTGCCAATTGCGAGCGCGTGGGCGCGTACGCTGCATCTCTCTCTTTCCCATACCTTCTCGTTATATCTATCCTCCCTATCAAATCAAACGTCCTACTCCTCCGCGCTAAAGTCCTGAGCCCTAGCTTTGCATATCTGATTGATAATACTGTACAGCAACAATCTCATTCAGAAACTTCTTGGGATAATTTCATTCCTTTTTCAAAAGTAGAAGTGTGCGAAACATGGATATCGACTGCCATCCCTTACAAAGCGTTCTATAAACCGGGAACATTTACCAGATAATTCTGCTGAAAATACTGCTGGAATTGGGGGGAAAAGCGTTTGGAATGCAACGTAGGCATGGATCTGGAATAAACTTTGCATTCACTATTGAAGGTTGGCGCGAACTCGGTGCCATATGCTAAAACATAAGAAGCATAGGTGCACCGAGTTTGCGCCAACCTCCAGTGGGGAACGCGAGGCCTTATAAGGATCCATGCTGATGTTATGTACATACGTAACACATGCGAGCAATAAAGTGTTTTAATCCGCTCTGCTAAAATAAAGTAGTGATTAGGTGGACAATATTTAATCAAGTGGAACATGACATATATTAGTACTGCTACAATTCTGGACATTTGAAAAATGAAAGGTTTTCAAAACTCAAACATATTCAAGTTATTCAGTTTTTTTCGGAAGATTCTGAAGATATAGCATACCCTCTATTTTTCAAAAGCGTCGCGCGCCGTGAAGTGCGGCGAAACTCAGCTGTATTTGTACAAGTAACGGAAGAGCAATTTTTATGCTTTCTTCATAAATTAAGTCCAGGTGAGAGAATCTCAAGGTTCACGTTGGTTTAATTTTCGAAATCCTTGATTTAGGAGTCCAGGGCTTTCGCAACAAAACTCCGACTTTTCAGGAAGTTCTCAAGCGTGTTTATTAAAGGATTTCGAAAACTCAACTCACACAAGCCTTCGTATGCTCTCACCTGCACCTGATTCATGAAGATAGCATACAGATTGCTCTTCAATTACTTGTACAAATGCTGCTCAAAGTTTCGCCGCACTTCGCCGCGCGCGACATTTTTGAAAAACGATTGTAAAAACTATTTCCTTCAAAAGCAAAGCAATTTAAGGGAACTTCTGCCAACAAGTCACATAATTAGGTAGAAATTTGATCTGTGAATATGATAGCGTTTTCAGAATTCAAAAAAGTATTCATTCGATAAAGTTACATGCATCGGACGTTTTTTTGCCAAGTTTGCCAGATGCTCCCCGTTTTTACAAATTTTAGCGCGGGTATTGTAACTTGAAATCAGCCTTGTTCCTGCTACGCTTGTTCCATGTATTCAGGGACAGGAGAGGCAGAAAGAATTTTCGCGGTCCCGCATACCGGAATTCGCAGCTTTGCTCATTTCCGGGCCCAGAAGTAGGTTTTCGAAAATGCACTTTTTTCTAAAGCCCTTAATCCAATTCGCAAATTCTTTGTTTTCAACTTTATTCCTGTTAGTGATCAGGTGCTACATTTTAGAAGCATTACTTCCACATTCATGACAAAAATATGCAGTAGCAAAGTTATTTGGCATGCTGATCACGACTGTGTTTACGAAAACATTTTCGTCCTTCTTAGCGAAGTGGGTGCTAACACGCTTGGGGAAGGGGCAGAGGGCGGCGAATAATAACGATTGAGGCCCGGCCCAGAGATTATCACATTTGGTTCAGTTCAGTTTTATTTTGTTAGTTAAATTATGTCACGTCGGCATGGATCCTATTGACACTTTTCGTTCGCTACTGAAGGTTGGCGCAAACTTGTTGCCATACGTTATAACATAGGTGTACCAAGTTTGCGCCAACCTCCAATGAGGAACAGGAAGTCTCATTAGGATCCATGCCGATGTTAGGCGTTAGGCATCTTTTTCATTCGGAAATCGTACTGTCATTTTTACGTAAACTGTGGCTTGCTTGACTTTGAAAGTGACGTGATTTTGTTTGAAATTTGTATGATTTTATTTCATTAGCGTCTTAGTTGATTTTTAATATGAAAATGCGGGTTATGGCGAAGTATAGTCTCATATCTCAAATCCCTCTTCGATAAGACTCGTTCATTTTAATCAGATTTAAAACATATATTGAAAATTTAAAATTTCAACTGAGATTTGTTCGGGATATAATTAACAAATTTTTAATAAGTGTCCGTCTGGAATAAAACTTTAAATAAAGTATGGTTCGCCAGTGTAGAGACATGTCAAGCGAAGCTCTCCCTTATTTTGGATCCAAATTAAGTCTGTTCCTTCGCGCGCGCCAGTGCAGAGCGAGGGAGAGACAGCGAGAAAGCGTGGGGTAGAAAGAGATGCAGCTTATGCGCAAACGTGCGCGCTAAACGGAAATAAATTTCACTCCGAAATGGAGCTTATGTACAGTTGACACGGATCGCATTGATACGTAGCGTTCACTGGCCTGCCCATGTGCAACAAGGTTACTTCAAAATCACTAAATTGCTTTCTTAAAGGCAGTGTTCACGACGATTTTCGTTCCCGAGTTTTCCACTCAAAACAATGCGTTGGCAACCAAGTGTAACTAAAATTACGAACAAACGGCGAGAAAGGCACTATATCGTCTTCAGCGATATCATTCTCTGGCCTGGACTATGTAGTTGTCCGGTTGGATGAACATGTTCACTGTGGTTGTCACCGGTGGTGAAAAATGGGGCTAATCAAAAATGGAAGAATATTTTAGGCAAAACGGTATTAGTTAGGGTCCGAGGGAAAGAACGGAGCAACAGAGAGTAGTGAATTGCAAAAGACGGGTCCACAAACGATTCCAGTGTCACAACGAACAGTTCCAGTGAGAGTAGAAAGGTGAGGTGAGAGTAAAGGATTTCGTGCCCTTCTGAAGCGTTCTTCTTGATTTCTTCGTCTCCAGTTCTGCCCGGGGGCGAAACAATCGATTCAGCAATTGATCATAAAATCGAAAATTATCGAGAACACTGCCTTTAAGAACTGTTTCTGAGCTAAGCCCAAAATTTTTATTTTTTCGTTCCCCACAACCCTCAAAAACTTTATATTCATGAACAACTGTTCCTAAGATGCCTAATTCACTCAAATCAACTATATATTTCCATCTGTGTACCTCTGCGGACACATTTATATTTCATACTTTGCGACCGGGATGATCGCAATTCCAATTTCCGACAGCTTCTGATATTTCGACTTCCGACTTCCGAAAAACGCTTCAAAACGCTGGAGAAAGCGGAAATAATAACAAGAGTGCAGCTTTTTCCTACTTCCTATGAACTGATCTCCGACAATATTGGTGTTCCAGATTCCGACTTACGATATTGAATTGGTCGTCCCATTTTCTGATAACTTTTTTTTCCGAGATTTTGCAAAAAAAAATCGACATGTTGTTCCTGTAGGAGCGGAATTCCGCTTCGCAGTTGCAGTGCTGAGACCAGCGTGTCCCGGCACGATTACCCTTCGTCCCAGCACGATTATCAAAGTGCTGCGTGCTGTAACAGCGATTTTCCGCAACTGCGGACCCACGTTTGGTTCCAATAAGGATAGTACCTGGATAAACTAATTCAAAGCACGAATTCTCATAGTGTTATAGCATTTAGGTTTTAGAGGTAAGGCTGGCATGCTGTTTGATTGTTTCTTTTTTATATTCCTGCACCAATTGATGGACTTCGCTAGCAAAGGTGCTCACTTACGAAAAAATAGTGCAGGCGAGGGCGATATTGGAACCGGCCGCTATGTACTTCCTGGATGCCTCGCACACCTGCAACTGTGAATGCACCATGTACTGCAGAATTTTGTTATTCATAATATGGGGTGGGAGATCGATTTTGTTTCTAAAGCCACTCCCTTCGTTTCCCCCTCCATTCCAAACAGCCACACAGGTAAACAACTCCGACGTCGGCGAGGCACATGAGGCAGGCACTCACTCGTTCCGTGTGTGTGTGTATGCCACATTTTACGCGCTCTTCATTCTCTGAATAATGATTATGATTTTTTTCATTTTTCTGCTAGGATTTCATGTTTAAAAAATCTCCAAAAGCTTGTGAAACTATTGGGGGCAATGACTAAGCTCCCTACACACTTTTTTTTCGCGCCAGGCTGTAGAAGAAGAGTTTTTGAATGAATTTTTCTCGAAATATGTGGGCGTTTTCTATACCATGAAAATTTGATCATTGTGTCTCATGATTAATTTGAAACCAATGAATGAAGACAGTACACGGACACAACCTATTTTTCGCAGTTTTGTTCAGCTGAAAACATCGTATGCGCAGAATACTTTTTATAATTTTTTGAAAGTTTTTGTGTAGCTTGGCCCCTCTACGAACGAAATTGTCGGAAGGGTTCATGGAAAAACCCTTTATTTTTAAAGAAAACTCATTCTGAACGCCTAAAAAATTTGAATTCAAATTTCGCGCAAAATCGTCTCTGAAGATTTCCTGCGTTTCGAGACCTCGTCACTGTAATTTTTGAAGTTTTTCTGCATACGGAGTTAATGCCATAACTGTTTTTCATGCTGTTCGACGGTCGCATCAACATTCTTTGAAAAAGTGGTCGCTGACTGGTAAAAACTGATAAAAAGATCCTCACCTTTGACAACTTCCAACCTCATTACCCTACGTTTTTGACGCGCCAAAGTTTACCGGTGTGATCTATTGGGGTTTATTCATGAAAATGAGCCTGAAAATTCAAAATGGTTTCCAGAGCGAACGATGCCTTTAAGCCTGCTTAGTAGACGAAAATGGGAAGGAAGCGCTACTAAAATCTTCTTTTCTGAAAAAGGACAGTATCGCAAAAAAGGAGTGCTTTCAAATTCAGAGCCATAATCATTTCGGACATTTTTGTCTCCTGACTTTCTTCTCCTTATTCTTAATGCCAGGTGACCGGCCCAGGACCGCGTTTTTGGATCCCTAAGCCATTTGCAGCCGGCAACGTAATTTCGTGTGGGGCGGTGGGTTGGGGAGATGGGGAGAACGCATTTTAAGACCTTAAAGGCAGTGGTCGCGATCAAATATGATTGTCGCCTTTTTCTCTCTAAACCCTTTTCAGGGTCTCGAGTAGTAGGACCTATAAGGAAAATCGCGAAAAAACGCTGTTCTGGCCCAATTCGAAGCCTGAACTTTCCTGTCTTTTGGTGGTGGACGAGCACACTCCACGTCATCGAGATCGATGATCTCTTATATCAAGAACATCAGCTGGCTTGAAATTAATTTTCCATCTATGAATACTGACTCATCTAGTCGAAAAAATTGACTGAAGTGCTTTTTTCACTGTTCAACTGTTTTTATTCGGTAAATTTGCATTTATTTCTCCCTCTGAATGTCGATGATTTTTGACTGATTGGCATGAGACTGTGATCTTTTTTTGCGGCACTGTGCACGTGTGCACGAACTGGCACCTTAGGGCCCTAGAAACTCTAATTTTAGCTCGTTTTTCACCGCTCTACTTTCATTGTTTTTCAGCTGTTTTCGATCTAAGCTGATTTTTGTAGTTTTTTCGATAACGTTTTTCATCGTGACCACTGCTTTAAAGGCAGTGTTCACCATGATTTTTGTTCCCGGGTTTTCCACTCAAAGCAATGCGTTGGCCACCAATTGTTACCAAAATTACGAAGAAACGGCGAGAAAACCACTAAAACGTCTCATTTCAAGGATGTTATTCTCTGGCTTGGACTAGTTGTCCGGTTGGATGAACATGTTCTCGGTGGTTTTCAGCGGTGAAAAATGGGCTCAATTCAAAATGGGGCAATATTTCATGCAAAACAGGATTAGACAGGGTCCGATGGAAGAAATGGAGCAACAGAAAGTAGATAATTCCAAAGGATGGGTCCACAAAAGATTTCGTTGTCACAACGAACAGTTTCTGTGAGAGTAAAGAGGCGGGGTGAGAGTAAAGGATTTCGTGCCCCTCTGATGAGTTTTTCTCGATTTCTTCGTCATTTCTGTTCTACCCGGGGACCAAACAATCGATTTAGCGATTAATCTCAAAATCGAAGATTATCGTGAACACTGCCTTTAAAAGTCGTAACTGAGTGATCGCATACACTTTCATTCGCCTGGGACAAAAGCCTAATGGAAAACACTTTAAAAATAAATTTTTCCGATTGCCAACTAAGTCGACATTACTATTTCCGATTTCCGAAACTGAAGTGGTGGTTTTGTTCTCCGTCTTTCGAAACACAGGAGCTGATTTCTGGCCAAGCTCGCCAACTTACAGTACAGCTCCGCACTGCCGTTCAGTCCGCAAAGTGCACGCTAATTGCGAAATCGTGCTGCGGCGCGGTTGCGAGTATCCTCAGACAGAGATGTAGGATCACCCGGGCGGTGGGACCACCCGGGCACCAAAGGCAAAAACCGCCCGGGTGATCCCGTCTCCCTGTCTGAGGATACTCGCAACCGCGCCGCAGCGCGATTTCGCAATCAGCGTGCACTATGCGGACTGAACGGCAGTGCGGAGGTGAACTGTACTTCTGTTTTTCTTTTTTTCTTCGAGAGGAATAAAGAACCGCAAGGATTGCCAGAAGGGACTACATTAATTAGGTATTCATCTGCAATTTATTGCTATATTACTCAAAGGCGTCGTGCGCGCAGAAATCACATAGCCTATCTCACCCATTTTGAGCCGGTCGAAATACAGGGGGTTATCACGGGCTTATCTGGTTTATCATATCAAAATCTCCTTTCCCTATCGTTGTTGTATTTTGCCATGACCGACCGCTCCGCTGCTTACATACATACTCTGCCCGGACCCATCTGTGCTAGGTAGGCTTCACATTATTTTCCCATGTTTTTCTGAAGCTTGGCCTCTTTAGTGAATGGAAATGCCAAAAGACCCTGAAAGTCCTTAAGTTCTGAAGGAAAACTAGTTTGAATACACCGAAGAAGTGGATTTGAATTTTGCACCGAAATCGTTTGTGAAGTTTTGCTGAATCAGGAGATCTAGTCATCGTCATTTTTGATGTTTTTCTGCACTTGGAGTTTGTGGTATGATTTTGTTTGATAATGTTTAAAGACAATGTTCACTATAAAAGTCGTTTTTCTATTTTCCCGCCTATCTTGAAGACAGTCCCTTGCTGATTCCAATGATGTTTTTGGAATCGTACAAGACCTTCTAGGTACGGAGTTATGGCCCCTCAAAGTTCAGCTAGGGAAGCATTGTGGACGAGTTGTCCGAGGCTTGTAACTTCCGTCTTCTGCGGCCGATGTATGTGAGTTGACCTGAGTAAAGAGAGACGTTGAGAATGAAGGAAAGAACGCGGGTTTTGATCGTAAACCATCGCTCATTTAAAAAACGAATTCTGGGAAACTGTTATAGGACGTGGGCGGAGTGGTCCAATGGGTTGGCTGGCCTACGAGATTTTCACCCACTTACCGGCCGTTTTTCGTCGCACTTCCGTTCTTAATCTTCTTAGAGGAACCCAAAGCCTACGTTTTAGCCAAAAAAACGTGCAACTTTTTCTTCGTGAACACTACCTTTAATGGTCGCCACAGGATTCTGTGAAAAAGTCCTAGCTGATCGGCCCCACGGCCCCACAGCTGTTTCCAGGTGCTCATAACTTTTAACGGGCGCATTTTCACAGCTTCAGGTTTCGTAAGTGCTGCCAGCTTTGATTGTTTGATTGCTTACAAAATATTGCACGTGATTTTCAGCGTGCACACTGCCTTAAATGTTGATCATCTAACTGACTATTATTCAAACTATTATTTATTCTAATGTAAATCAACTTTATGAAGAGTTTCCTGTGCATTTGTTGCAGTAAAGCCTCAGTAAGCGTACCCATCGCTGGTAAGTCTGCAAAATGCAAACCTTAGGTACCGAATGAGCCACTTTGGCGCGCCCCCTTAGACGACATATCGGGCTCAACCCTTCTAAGAACAAGGTACAGTTCGGTCGGTTGGCGAGTGCACATTGCCGCCGGTGGGCGCCGGCGACCGCCGGGCGCCGGCGGTCGCCGGCGGTTTCGAGCGTCTTTTTTGCAAATACCGTTTCCGGCGAAAAGTTGATACTCTTACCAAAATTGGAATTCACTGTTTATTCTCATGATCATTAACACTAATTGATAAGAGAAGATAAGTTTCAAAAACACAACTTCAAGTGTCTTTTTTTCAGATTCTTCATTTTCATCAGACTTTGGCCAGCAAAAAATCTTTTCTTATGCAATTGTTTCTGATTTTTCATCACTATATGAATGTAGATTCAAGGTACTGCTAAGTGCCTTCATTAGAGGACACTTAACGAAGAAGTCAGTGAGATATTATACATCGAATAGCGATTCCTACGGGATTTGACTTTTCAGCAAAGACTTATGCTATCATATTCCAAGAAAGAAACGATATTCGAGTGTTACTTGTGCTAATATCAGTTTCAGGTTTTCCCAACAATTTTTCAGAGTGGGAAGTTCTATCGTCTTGAAAAAAAATACGAATTCGAAATGTTGCGTGGTGTTGTGCCATTTTCATCCTCCTAGAAAGTAAGAAATCGATTTTCAACGTAAGCAAGCTTTACATAAATAGAGTCCATTTGGATATTTGCTCATTTTCGAGTCATTAACCGAGAGCATAATTACGCCCAAGTCGCTGGCACTGTTTGTCACCAAAGGCAATACTGGCCGCAGACACTTTTGCGCCCCGATGTTGAGACGATTTACCCAATTACTAGAACTTGTATGTATCCAGCTAAAATGATTTCTCCTCCTAGCATCAATTTAAAGTGGTAGGCAGCATCGGGTTTCCAAAACTTTAAAGATGATTTTTAAGAAGTTTTAGACCCGACGAGGTCCCATTTTCTGTCCCATGTTATGTTAGAATTCGAAAATAGCATTAGCAGCTGTAACCAAAAATAGAAATCTCTTGGGCCATTCACTCATTTCTGAGTTTTTAGATGAGGTTATAATAGAACCAGGGTGGCGCTCTACCCGACGAAAGGCAACCCCTGCCGTCGACATTTTGCATCTCCTGTGTTGGTGCAATTTTCTCGATAACTAGAACCCACTCATTCTAACAGTGAGCAATAGTATTTTCGGAACACCAAACCTCAGAGTACAAAAAGACATTTAGAAGTTATATCGCAATTTTAAAAAATTTTGAAATTTCGAGCTTTTCAGCAGATTTCCTCGAATTGGCGTCCTATTTCTTCCCTTTCTAGGAAAGCTGTGAAAACCAGCTAACATTGACTGGGCAGAGGACGTTTCGTAGACAGATATTCCAATTTTTGGAGGAGCTGAAGAATTTTTCGTTTGTTTTATGTTAGTCAAAAGATGACTCTTCGGCCAAAAACAACATTCTTGTTACTCCTCCTATCTTCAGTCGGGCTCATATGGGAAATAGAATCGAGAAATAGTCGCCAATTTAGTATACACCCATACATCGACACTTTAAACGGGAAAGGGATTAAATACGGTCGGTTAGAAATTTAAGCATTTTTGGGCTCAAGAGAAATTGAGAGCGCCCGATGAGGCGCTCTGGGGTGGGCGGGGCAAATGGGGCGAGCCCGGCCCCACCCCTCGTCGCGGACGAGATTGTCTCTAGACTGGCTCCTTCTCCTTTGTATTTTCCACGTTATTCAGCAGTATTCCACTAAACTCCAAAGTACTAGACGCTGCTCAACAGATCTGTTTCCTTCCGATGACTATCCTGTAGAAGAAACACTCATCCCAAATGCATTGATTTGCTAACTCATGAAGGTTTGCATGTTTACATGTTAACATGGAACTTTTCTTGACTCGCAATTTGATGCTATACATTACTCATTTTTCCGCAGGAGTGATTCGATGAAAAGGTGAGTCTCTTTCTCTAATTTCTTTCTCTCTCCATTCCTTTGAAACACACCAGTGATTTAGAATTCGTGTATAACTCTATTCGCGCAATGTTAAAATCGTCTAATGTTGTTTAAGACTCTGAACCTTTTCATTTTCCGTTGCGCGGCCTAACAATTGTTCACAAATCTAAAAAGTCGATTATCAATATTATAATTTCAAGTTGACAATTTACGAAGAGCTCAAAAATAACATCTGAGAAATACGGAAACCTTCCTATTGATTACCTAGATTTTCTACACATTCGAGTCTTCCTCGAAACAAAATATTAATTTGTAGTATCTTCGGTTTACATGATTTTCACGCCCTCAAGCGGAGAAAAATATTTATTTTAAATAATTGTATTGATACATATCATCCGGATTTTTTCTCCATAGCTTGACTCGATTTTATATTTTTCTATTTATCCAACTACATATCATGCCATATTGAGAAAATTTTGGAGCCTCCTGACAACTTTTCATTCTTCGAGTAGCATAACTGAAACTTTAAAACAATCATACATATGTCTTATTTCGCTAATGCCTCTCCAATGAATTTTCCAGAACATTCGAGTGTTTTCTAGAACATTCTTCATTAGCATTTTATTCACCAATTTTTAAAAAATCAGGCGGTGTTCAAAACTCAGGTAAGCGTTAGTTTTGTTAGACTGTAACATTTCTATAGATTTACACATATAATTCGTGGGAAGAAATTTAGTGAGTGTTAATAAAGAATATGAGAACTGGGATCTGTTTTCTAAGCCCTCTCTTTATCGGATCAGTTCCTAACCTCTCTGAAAAAGCTGTTATAGAAACTGTCTGTGATTTACAAAATCAGATTTTCAGGCAAAAACGTAGAGGAACATTCATATAAAACTGAAAAAAAGGAGTTCGTGTATAATTTTTCGCCCCATATTTCTTCCAAACTTTTCAAAATAGATTTTCGCTATGTTTCATTTATAAATGCTTATGAATGCATCTAATTATCAGGAAAATGTAATCGACTTTTTTTGAAAACTGTTTTTACCTTATTTCATTTATTTTTTTATTTGCATTTATTTTCGCATCGAAAAATTATATTCTTAAATTGGCAGAAACCCTAAAAATAAAGGAGAAGAACAACGTTCTGGTTGATTCCACTAATTTTTACCCTTATTTCAGTTTTTTTTAATAATGAAGAGCGCTTTGGCTTCTTCAAAACATGCAGTCTTAATATGGACTGAATTTCTTTCTATTCTAAAGTCGAATCTTTTTTTTGTAGTCATTCAGCTAGGGCAGACATGCCTATTTTGATCTGTATTCTCAGCTATCAGTCGATATCTCGATTATTGGATTACTCGTAGCCTCAGCATATCCAATGGACACAACACATCTCAAGACAAGTAACCCAGGATCGTAAACATGTCCCAATGGCAGTTTCCAATGGAAGTGTGTTTAGCAGGGTCATCCACCACGGACATCAACGAGAATTTAATAGATGGAATACTAAGGCTGAGAACAAGATTTGGAATTGAAAAAATAAACTGTTTTCCTCAGCGAACGACAAAAAACAGGCAAAGGAGGAAAAGGGGTGTTTTTCCAGAAGGAAAAGCGATTGTTTGGGAGATCAAAGAAAAAACAAATAATAAAATTTCACATCAACATCACAAAAAATTCAAGAATTTCGTTGCTTTCCTCTCTAAACATTCTCAGAGAAATCCTGTTTTGTAATCCGAATGAGAAAATGTTTTTTTTTTCGAACGGTCCTCGTTAAGTTAATTTCCCCGAATCAGTCTCTTGCTTTCTTTCGAGTGAATGTAATCCAGTGAATGTATTTCCTGAAATTAGCCATGAAAATGCAAAGAGGAAAAAATCAAACTGAAAATTTATTCAACTTGAAAATCAGTATGGAAAAGCGTTTACGTCCATCCGATCGCTTTTGCAAACTAATAAATATTATTTTGCTGGTTCTGTATTCTGCCTTCAATTTAATAAACTGATATCTATTTATATTTATAATGCTCTGAAAATCGATTTCACTTTGATTTCAAGGTTTCTGTTGAGTTGACAAGAAAAAAAAAGAGTCGTGCGTACTTCATTCAAGAATGATTGCTTAGATGGAAGCGCTATTCCTTCCCGAAACAAGTTCGGAAAATCATAAATAACATTTCAATTTCAAAAAAATATTATGTTACCTTCAAGATGACATTAGGTTTCTTTGCTGCAAGATTTTTTGGAGGATCAGTTCACAAACTCTTTTAGGTAAAAAGCAAATTTTGGGCTGAATTTTTAAAAAACCAAAGTTTTTGTATTTATTTAAAAATCAATTTTTTATTGAAATTGCAACTTCATTTTTCAACTTATCCCATAACTAGATAGGATTTTTCAACATTACATGTTTCTTCTACCCTGGAAAATTCAAAAAAAAATCAGAAAAAAAGACAGAAACTTTTCAGCAACGAAATTCTTGACTTTTTTGTGATGTTGATGTGAAATTTTATGATTTGTTTATTCTTTGATTTTCCAAACAATCTCTTTTCCTTCTGGAAAAACACCCCTTTTCCTCCTTTGCCTACTTTTGTCGTTCGCTGAGGAAAACAGTTTATTTTTTCAATTCCGAATCTTGTTCTCAGCCTTAGTATTCAATCTATTAAATCCTCGTTGATGTCCGTGGTGGATGACCCTGCTACCCACACTTCCACTGGAAATTGCCATTGGGACATGTTTACGATCCTGGGTTACTTGTCTTGAGATGTGTTGTGTCCATTGGATATGCTGAGGCTACGAGCCATCCAATGATGGAGATATCGACCGATATGAGCCAACTTTATTAGGCTGAATGCAAAGGCTGAGAATACAAATCAAAATAGGCATGTCTGCCCTAGCTGAATGACTACAAAAAAAGATTCGACTTTAGGATAGAAAGAAATTCATTCCATATTAGGACTGCATGTTTCAAAGGAACCAAAGCGCGCTTCATTATTTAAAAAAAACTGAAATAAGGGTAAAAATTGGTGAAATCAACCAGAACGTTGTTCTTCTCTTTTATTTTTAGGGTTTCTGCCAATTTAAGAATATCATTTTTCGATGCGAAAATAAATGCAAATAAAAAAATAAATGAAATAAGGTAAAAACAGTTTTCAAAAAAAGTCGATTACATTTTCCTGATAATTAGATGCATTCATAAGCATTTATAAATGAAACATAGCGAAAATCTATTTTGAAAAGTTTGGAAGAAATATGGGGCGAAAAATTATACACGAACTCCTTTTTTTCAGTTTTATATGAATGTTCCTCTACGTTTTTGCCTGAAAATCTGATTTTGTAAATCACAGACAGTTTCTATAACAGCTTTTTCAGAGAGGTTAGGAACTGATCCGATAAAGAGAGGGCTTAGAAAACAGATCCGAGTTCTCATATTCTTTATTAACACTCACTAAATTTCTTCCCACGAATTATATGTGTAAATCTATAGAAATGTTACGGTCTAACAAAACTAACGCTTACCTGAGTTTTTGAACACCGCCTGATTTTTTAAAAATTGGTGAATAAAATGCTAATGAAGAATGTTCTAGAAAACACTCGAATGTTCTGGAAAATTCATTGGAGAGGCATTAGCGAAATAAGACATATGTATGATTGTTTTAAAGTTTCAGTTATGCTACTCGAAGAATGAAAAGTTGTCAGGAGGCTCCAAAATTTTCTCAATATGGCATGATATGTAGTTGGATAAATAGAAAAATATAAAATCGAGTCAAGCTATGGAGAAAAAATCCGGATGATATGTATCAATACAATTATTTAAAATAAATATTTTTCTCCGCTTGAGGGCGTGAAAATCATGTAAACCGAAGATACTACAAATTAATATTTTGTTTCGAGGAAGACTCGAATGTGTAGAAAATCTAGGTAATCAATAGGGAAGGTTTCCGTATTTCTCAGATGTTATTTTTGAGCTCTTCGTAAATTGTCAACTTGAAATTATAATATTGATAATCGACTTTTTAGATTTGTGAACAATTGTTAGGCCGCGCAACGGAAAATGAAAAGGTTCAGAGTCTTAAACAACATTAGACGATTTTAACATTGCGCGAATAGAGTTATACACGAATTCTAAATCACTGGTGTGTTTCAAAGGAATGGAGAGAGAAAGAAATTAGAGAAAGAGACTCACCTTTTCATCGAATCACTCCTGCGGAAAAATGAGTAATGTATAGCATCAAATTGCGAGTCAAGAAAAGTTCCATGTTAACATGTAAACATGCAAACCTTCATGAGTTAGCAAATCAATGCATTTGGGATGAGTGTTTCTTCTACAGGATAGTCATCGGAAGGAAACAGATCTGTTGAGCAGCGTCTAGTACTTTGGAGTTTAGTGGAATACTGCTGAATAACGTGGAAAATACAAAGGAGAAGGAGCCAGTCTAGAGACAATCTCGTCCGCGACGAGGGGTGGGGCCGGGCTCGCCCCATTTGCCCGTTTGCTTCACCCCAGAGCGCCTCATCGGGCGCTCTCAATTTCTCTTGAGCCCAAAAATGCTTAAATTTCTAACCGACCGTATTTAATCCCTTTCCCGTTTAAAGTGTCGATGTATGGGTGTATACTAAATTGGCGACTATTTCTCGATTCTATTTCCCATATGAGCCCGACTGAAGATAGGAGAAGTAACAAGAATGTTGTTTTTGGCCGAAGAGTCATCTTTTGACTAACATAAAACAAACGAAAAATTCTTCAGCTCCTCCAAAAATTGGAATATCTGTCTACGAAACGTCCTCTGCCCAGTCAATGTTAGCTGGTTTTCACAGCTTTCCTAGAAAGAGAAGAAATAGGACGCCAATTCGAGGAAATCTGCTGAAAAACTCGAAATTTCAAAATTTTTTTAAAATTGCGATATAACTTCTAAATGTCTTTTTGTACTCTGAGGTTTGGTGTTCCGAAAATACTATTGCTCACTGTTAGAATGAGTGGGTTCTAGTTATCGAGAAAATTGCACCAACACAGGAGATGCAAAATGTCGACGGCAGGGGTTGCCTTTCGTCGGGTAGAGCGCCACCCTGGTTCTATTATAACCTCATCTAAAAACTCAGAAATGAGTGAATGGCCCAAGAGATTTCTATTTTTGGTTACAGCTGCTAATGCTATTTTCGAATTCTAACATAACATGGGACAGAAAATGGGACCTCGTCGGGTCTAAAACTTCTTAAAAATCATCTTTAAAGTTTTGGAAACCCGATGCTGCCTACCACTTTAAATTGATGCTAGGAGGAGAAATCATTTTAGCTGGATACATACAAGTTCTAGTAATTGGGTAAATCGTCTCAACATCGGGGCGCAAAAGTGTGCGGCCAGTGTTGCCTTTGGTGACAAACAGTGCCAGCGACTTGGGCGTAATTATGCTCTCGGTTAATGACTCGAAAATGAGCAAATATCCAAATGGACTCTATTTATGTAAAGTTTGCTTACGTTGAAAATCGATTTCTTACTTTCTAGGAGGATGAAAATGGCACAACACCACGCAACATTTCGAATTCGTATTTTTTTCAAGACGATAGAACTTCCCACTCTGAAAAATTGTTGGGAAAACCTGAAACTGATATTAGCACAAGTAACACTCGAATATCGTTTCTTTCTTTGAATATGATAGCATAAGTCTTTGCTGAAAAGTCAAATCCCGTAGGAATCGCTATTCGATGTATAATATCTCACTGACTTCTTCGTTAAGTGTCCTCTAATGAAGGCACTTAGCAGTACCTTGAATCTACATTCATATAGTGATGAAAAATCAGAAACAATTGCATAAGAAAAGATTTTTTGCTGGCCAAAGTCTGATGAAAATGAAGAATCTGAAAAAAAGACACTTGAAGTTGTGTTTTTGAAACTTATCTTCTCTTATCAATTAGTGTTAATGATCATGAGAATAAACAGTGAATTCAAATTTTGGTAAGAGTATCAACTTTTCGCCGGAAACGGTATTTGCAAAAAAGATGCTCGAAACCGCCGGCGCCCGCCGGCCCCCGGCGGTCGCCGGCGCCCACCGGCGGCAATGTGCACTCGCCAACCGACCGAACTGTAAAAGGCGGTGATTTAAGCATTTCTGAAAATTTTGTTGAGTGGAAGCGGGCGGACACAGATAAATTAGCAGTTCTACCATAGCTAACCCTTCCTAAATTAAAATTTGGGCGAACTATAAACTAGATTGAATTTTGTTCTTTTGGAGCTTTTCTCCGTCGTCTGAATCTTATTTCTAGGCTTTTCTTTTCCCTTTTTTTAGCGTTCCTTTTCGTTTTCTTTCCTGTTAGGCTCGTTATGTCATTTTGTCAATAGGAGAGCTACATATTCATTCATTCATTCAACGACTTTATTGTGGAAATAAAGAAACATACATATACACGTATGTGAATGAGATTCTTTGTTAAAGTAAAAAAAAGATGCATAACAATGGCAGAAGTGAGAAGGGGACAAAATATGAAGTTTTCGCAGAGGAAATTTTTTTACAAATCGAATGACTTCTTGTCTCAAGATACTTGAGGCCACTGCTTCTGGGACAAAGAAAAGCACAACAAGCTGGAAAAACCCATCACATTAGATTATTAGTAATACCTTTTTAATCAGAGTGGACGCTCACTCGTTCCTTGTAATGACCTGAGATCGTACTTGGATAGTCTACTTCGAAAGATCGAAAAGTTTCCGGATTCAGCGATTTCTGCAGGCAAATTGTTCCAAGTTCTGACGACCCTGAAGGCAAAGGAATTCAATATGCTGCCTTTAGAGGTGAATTTCCGTTCAAGTTGGAATCCATGTTTGCGAGAACGGACATGGTGGCGAGTAAACGCGAAAAGGCTGTCGAAGGGAATGTCGCAAAAACCATGCACGATCCTATAGCACAGATGCAAATCAAATTCAGCTCTGCGATATCGTAGGGTATTTAACCCTAGCATATCCAAACGAGCTGCATAATATGGAACTTCTCTGTTTGGGAATACTTTGGTGAACACACGTCTAGAGTATCGCTTTTGCACATTTTCAATGATCTCATCATCTTCCGCTGTGGAAGGTGACCAAACCTGAGTACAGTACTCCAGTAGGGGTCGGCAGTAAACGGTGAATGCTTTCTTGTAGTGAACAAGACAGGGATGTTTCAGGGATCTCAAAATACACTTAGCCACCGAGGTAGCTTTTCTGGAGATTTCTCTGCTATGGGAATTCCAGCTAAGATTCGAATTAATGAAAACACCTAGGTCCCTGATAACCTCGTGCACAGGAAGCTTCACACCGTTTAAACGAAGGGGGCATCCATGACGAAAATCAATATGCAGCAAGCTGCATTTTTCTTCTGATAGTTGTAGCTGCCACACTTTCGACCATTCGGCTAGTCGATCGAGGTCACATTGAAGCTCATAAAAGTCAACTGCGGGCTCATAAAGAGGCCGATAGATCTTGAGGGGAGAGGGACTTTGGGAATAAAATCAGAGATCACTGGTGTAATTATAAACTGATTAACGCTGTTCGCACCTCGGCTCGCTCGCCAGAAGGCCTCTTCCACCGCGAAAGAGGGAGCAGACAGTCAAGATCGCGCTGCGATTTCCGCGCGGCGGGTTATGCAGGCTCATTCGCTGCCTCTCGGATTATGATTGGACCACAGACGGTCACCGATCCATTGCCAGTATAGGATTGACAGCACATGTGTTTATTAGAATAACAGTCAATGGATTTTACATGCGCACATACAATTGAATTACTTGAAGGCAGTGTTCTCGATAATTTTCGATTTTGTGATCAATTGCTGAATCGATTGTTTCGCCCCCGGTCAGAACTGAAGAGACGAAGAAACCAAGAAAAACGCTTCAGAAGGGCACGAAATTCTCAACTCTCACCCCGCCTCCTAAGTCTCGCAGGAACTGTTCGTTGTGACACTGGAATATTTTGTGGACCCATCTTTTCCAATTCTCTACTCTCTGTTGCTTCGTACTTTCTTTCAGACCCGAACTAATACTATTATGCCAAAAATAATCCTCCTTTTCTGATCAGCCCCGCTTTCCACCGGTGACCTCCACCGTGAACATGTTCATCCAATCGGACAACAAGTCCAGGTCAGAGAATAATGTCTCGCTATTTATTCGTATTTATGGTTACACTTGGTTGCCAACTCGTTGTTTTGAGTGGAAAACCTTGGGAAAGAAAATCATCGTGAACACTGCATTTAAATGCATCGTGGTAACCACCCTAATTTTTTTTGTGTACAATGAAACATTTCGGGCTTGCTGACATCTCCTACAAAATTTGAGGCCCTGAAATTGCGCCGAAGGCTTTTCAAGGGCTTTTCCGACATTTTTGTTCACAAAAAAGCCGAGCTTTGCAAAAACACGAAAAAATGTATGCATGGTTTTTTGCGCGTAGGGTAACTTTAAATATTTGAAAACAGAATAATTATGTGAGCACAAGTGCAACAGAAGTGACATCCTCGAGATATCCTAGCATCTTGATTTTAGTTGATAAAACGGTCTACGATTAGCACATACTAACCTGATGGTTTTCACACCCACGATGGTAAACAAATTATTTTCGCAAATTATTTTTTAAACACTTAATTTATTGACACTTTTTGCAAATGCTTAATATTTTCCCACTCTAGGTACCTGCCATATTTTTAAGCCTATTTTAAATAAAGGGTTCACCTTTTACCAAATCTAATTCTATTTCTGTGCTCCAAATACCCACATTCGTTTATTACATGTCTATCTTTTACTTGTTGCAGTCTGATTAGTTATTATACTCATTTCGATGATTGTTTTATCTAAGTTCCATAAATTCCATCAAGTAATTGAATTTTCGTCCTCCAAATATCCATAATCATTTATTTAATTAAACGCTAATTGTTTACTGTTACAAGAGATAACTTCTGGTTTGGTTTTTAATCTATATCCATTCGAAATTTGTTACCTTCTTCTAATACCAATCAACGAGATTACCATGCCTCTACCTTTGCCTATGGCAGAGCAATTAGGAGCGTCACATTCAGAACTATGAAATTGCCTCCACTCACCCTCCTCGACGAGGAGTATGAAAGAACGCCCTGTCGTCGCGTTGCGGCGAACTACTCGCTGTGCGGACTGCGAGAGATTCTGAGTCGAGAGAGATAATTATGCCTTCTGGTAATCTGAGTCGAGGCGCGAACCATCACTAATTACAGTGCCACTAATTGATTTTATCCTAAAGTTGCGCACCCATTTTGAGGTCGTCTGCATAGAGCTTACAAGAACTTGATAGACTATCCGGAGCGTCGTTTATATAGATAAGAAACAACAATGGACCCAGAATACTACCCTGAGGAACATCACTGGTGATCGGGTATGGACGAGAACAGGAATTGCCAGTTTTTACACAAAATGTCCGAGATATTAAAAAAGACTTTAGCCAGTTCCAGATATCAGCGCGAATACCGTAACTTTCGAGTTTAATTAACAATTTGTGACGGCATGCAGTGTCAAAAGCTTTTGCATAATCTATATAGACTACATCAGTCTGGCAGTTTTCGTTAAAGGCAGTGGTCGCGATCGAATATGCTTGTCGTCTTTTTCTCTCCAAATCCTTTCCTGGGTCTCGAGTAGCAGGACCTATAAGAAAAAATCGCGAAAAAAACACTGTTTTGGGCCGAATTTGAAACCTGAACTTTCTTGTCTTTTGATGGTGGACGAGCCCTCTCCACATCATCGGCATCGATGACCTCTTATATCAAGAACATCAGCTAGCTTGAAATTGAATGTCAATCAATGAACCTTCGAATTTATGTACACATCTAGTCAAAAACATTGATTGAAGTGATGCTTTCATTATTCAACTGTTTTTATTCGTTAAATTCGCATTTATTTCGTCCTCTGAATGTCGATGATTTTTGACTGCTCGGCATGAGACTGCGATCTGTTTCGTCATCGCTGTGCACGTGTGCACGAACTAGCTTCTTTGGGCCCTAGAAACTCTATTTGTAGACCGTTTTTCACCGCGCTACCTTCATAGTTTTTCAGCTGTTTTTGATCTAGGCTGATTTTTGTAGTTTTTTCGATAACGTTTTTCATCGTGACCACTGCCTTTAAGTGCCGAACACCTTTCATGAAACGAGGATAACAACTGGAACAATGTTGACTTGCCAGGCAGGAAACCATACTGGGCAGGATTGAGGAGTTTATTTGATGTTAGGTGGGAAAGGATACAGTCTTTGACAATAATCTCGAAGACTTTACACACCGAGGAGGTTAGACTAATAGGCCGATAGTTAGAGACTTGATTAGTTGGTGCCTTTTTAAGCAAAGGTGAGACAATTGCAGTTTTCCACGCAGTCGGTAGGGTTCCCATATTTAACGTCCTTTTATGCCTCATGTCTGCCTGTGGAGTATATTTAGTATCCGTATGCTGGTTTTGCTCATGCCTGTGAGTCGTCTTTTGTAGAAGCGCAGGCCTTCGGTTTTTATAGAAAATAAATAAGAAAGAACGGCGAGAAACGAGCAAGTTAGGGCCGTATACAAAATCTAGGGTTTTCTCCGTGATAATGGTTTAGGGACTCATAAGGGTGGGTTTAGGGGAACTGTTTCTGAAGGTGGGCAGTAAAGTGCTAGTCCAATTTTTGCCTATGGGTTCAGAACGTGGGACTTGTATGAATTCTGATAAGGGTGTCAAACGGTTCCTTATTTCTTTCGTAGGATTGGAACTCATGGTTAGGCGAAATTTTTATTTGGTTGCTGAATTTCTCTTTGACTCCCCATAATCAGACACGGCTCCGATTGAGGAAAAGATAATCTGTTCCCCAGTAAGCGAGGGAACCCTTTCATATGGTTTCGTTGTTAGCCCTCCCTTAGATTTCCTTTCTGCTCTGTAGCGAGTATTCCAGAAAAGTTTTGGAGAAGATTTTGAATGGTTTTATTGAGCATTTCGAAATATTTTCAATTTTAAGGCTCAATTTTTTGTTGAGATAACATTGTGATTTTGATTTGCTGTAAGGGCTTACCTCATTGAAGAATTGTTTGCTAAGTATCAGCCCTGTAGAAGTGTCGTTTTTCCTTCGTGTCTACATACCTATTTTCTCATCAGATATTAGTGTTTACCGATTGTTCGCTAGGGTTCGATTTGGCTGCACACGCTGGAAAATGAGTTGTTTGTGAGAGGCAGATAAGGGGATCAGTCGATGCATCCGGCTGACCCCTATTGTCCCATGACCGTGCGCAATTGGGACTTTCGTGGATGGCTAGATGTTACACAGATACCTTATTTTCTCTTTGAAACTTCAAATACAAATATGCATTTTCTATTCTGTATATACATACGCACATAAACTATTGTCATTTTTTCTTATGTAGATATTATCGCAATGAACTTCGCTCGGCGTCTGTACAGCACGAATATCGTGGAGAAGGCGGCGAAGGTTCATTTATCAGTTGCTTGATATTTGGGTTATTATCGAATTTACACAAAACATTTTTTAGGCTCTGCCTGAAGATTTCTTCATTGGAGCACAGACGAAGCTGAGAAATGATTTCCGAGAACGCGGTCTTCATGGAGTGAAGGTTTCAGTTGTGGATGTATTTCAGACAGTAACGCCGGGTGGAACGGGTTTTATCGCGAGGTTAAGGTGGGCGAATCGCGGCCAACGGAGGGCGTATCCGGCTGGTCGCGGCTCGGGCTGAGCCCGACCGTCGGCCCGATATCAGCTCTTTATGTTTTTACTCTGAGCTGATCGCGTGCCGATGGCGATCGTGTCGCAAGCTGTGGATGTTGTTCTGTCCACCCAACATTACTGTCTGACGTTCAACTACATATGTATATGGTTTTCTTATCAGGTTTAGTCAGGTTGATGGAGCGCGCGCGATCATTGCGGCTGGCCGCACGGCGTCTGTGACACCATCGGCCAACGGGATTTCGATCGCGCGCGGCGATCTACCTCCACTCACTAGACTTAATCTACAATGAGGTTCTACATACACCTTTAGTTCACTGTCGAACTAGTAATCTTCACTCTAGGTGGCAGTACTTCACAATGACGCGAATGCAGTATTGTCAGCAAAGATACTATCTGACAACGGGGCTGAAGTCGCACATTATGGAGTGAAGGTAACTTTTTGATGTTCTCGGATATATGCTTTGAAAACTTCTTGATTTCTAAGGTCTCGTGGAAATCGCCTGTTTAGGGATATCGTCAACCAGCATGCTCGAACTTGCGAGAGCTTGACATGTCTACCTCAGAGGGAAAAACCTACTTCGACAACGTTCTCAGGTGAGCCTTACATATAGATTTGCATCATTCTATAATATTATTGTGAAGTATGTATGACCTTTTTTGTTGAAGGCAGTGTGCACGATGAATATCACATTCGGGTTGGGCTCAAAAATGGGGTTGTCCGGTCGAGAGCTATCAAATAGTGAAGAAACACTGAAGTAAAGCGCTCAGAAGAAGCTCAATTAGCGGTTTCTAACGCTCAGGGTGTGGACGAGCTTATGGGCCCTGCTAGTTTCCGCATTCGCGCTCTAATGGCGAAATGTGCGCGAATCGATCAGGCGCGGCAGTGTTGCTTGGCAATTTGCCGAAAACGTCCGCGGCGCCACAAGCTTGTCAGAAGGGGGGGGGCGGGGCGGGTTAAGGGCAAGCGTCTCGGCTAACGAAATTTTCTCTTCGCCGTCGTTTTATCGATTTTTGGCCCGTTTCCGATGCTTTTTTCGATCCTATTCCCTCCAGCATCTGCCGGCGTAGTGTATCACACTGAAAACTCAATAACGATATGTATCGTACACTGCCTTTAACCTTCACACATAAAGTAAAGATGTAAACCCCGTGCAAATGAGTGTCCGCCCACTCGATCGGCGTGCGTGTCGAGCCGCCGTCTCAAAAGCATTTTTTTCTGACCTGAAAATCGATTAGCAGAAAAGTTCGACTTCAGGTGTCTACAGTCATGGGAAATCTTGTCCGATAAAATGCCCCCGCCACAGCAGCCGCTTGACACGCACGCCAACCGCGTGGTCGTACAATCTTTTAGAGACAGACTTTATGTAGGTGCGAAATCAGTAACCTATGAGATTATAGTCCTCACGGTAGTGCCGGGTTAAGCGAGTGTGCTCACAGCATGTTCGGGCGGATTGCGGTCAGTGGGTGCCTGCCGGGCTGACAGCTGGTCAGCGTGAACCTGTCAGTCGGATGATACCTGTCAAGTCAGATCGCTTATTTAGGTCAGACCGTCGGCAGTTACGAGGGTGCTGGATGACCGCGGTCTGGCTGGGACGTCGGACAGATCGCGGGCACAGGTTTTCTGACTACCTTTGTGACCCTTTTGAGAACAGGACAGGTCATCAATTAGTGAACAATTTCCCCACCGAGCATATGTTGCAGTTTGAACTTCAGATTGTAAGTCGGGATTTTGATTGAAATTATAGCGTGGATGGAGCAGTTCGGCTGGCACACGTGACGCGCGCGACAGAAAACCGCTGCATTCACTTCCTCGTTGGGGCCCGTTAACGGTCAGCACACCTGTAAGTCAGGGCGGACCGAGGGTAAATGACGGCCCGCAACACGCCCAAATCCTGATCCGAAAGCCATTTTCCTGTTATGTGCCCGTGGAGGAGGCTTTAGCGAGCTCACTCTGAACGACGACAGGTTGCATTGCTATGATAGCGAAATGAAATCATCATATGTGTTTACGGACAAGAAATCAGTGGCTGCCCGCGATCCGCCAGTCGTTTTTACTTTTGCCCAGGGTTCGACTGACTAGTTCACATCGGCAGACCTTCAGCCCGATATACCCTCGCTTTGCCGCGATCCGTCTTCCTAATTTTGATTTTTCTGGAAGAGAAAGGTCAAAAAATCATCCGAATTCAGAATCGCGGGAATTCCTCCTTTGAACAAACTGCCGCTGCATCGCGATATTTGTTTCGTTCAGGAAACGTGATAGTCAGGCCTTAAATATACTTCGGCGTTTGGCTGCCGCTGGCTGCACGGCAGGTCCGCCATTGGTCCATTTCGGAATCTCGCCAATCGCAGACGTGGCACGAAATCCAGCGGCAGCGAAATGCTGACGTATAACTAGGTCCATTTGCGCAGACACTCAGTCGTGCAAATGCTTTACCCGCTTATGTATGAGGTTGCGTTAGCTGCGTGACGTTTGCGAGTGACGCGTCAGTAGGTGCTGGAATTGGTCCCTAGATAAAGTTTGTCCGAATAAGACTGTCCGCCCACGAGACCGGCGTGCGCGTCGAGCGGTGTCACGAAAGCGTTTGCGGACGAGCCTACCCACCACTGAGATACGGCTAACTGTTTTTTTTGTCTGATATTCCTGTTAATTGATTTACAGGTCTGAGAAATACCTTCGCGACGGCCGATCGACACGCTCGCCGGCCGCTTCAGCAGAAAGTCTCATCCGGATAGACTTTACTAGCCAATCCATTTCAGAAAATCCGACATCTTAGTGGAAGGGCTTGGCGACGAAGGATTCCGCAAAATCGGTTTGGATAGGCACAGTCTCACCAAGAGAAATGGGCAGCTGATTGTTGCAAGTGTGCAAGGTAAGAATACTCACCCAGATCGCCCAGATTTGTGAATAGATCTAGCGATTCGAATTAATAATAGTGCTTACCGAGATTTAGAAAAAACCGTCGTAGTTTTGAGGTGCCAAAGAGCGAAAAGGCGGGTAAAAACGTGGTGGAGCAACGGGCCCCTACTGGAAAGCTGATGGAGGTCGTGTTTTTCTGCAGTCTCCGATGGGATTGTTAAGTTTATCGGCGTAGCAGGATTTTGCACTGTGAGAGACGCGGAGAAGCGCCATTACCCGGCTTGCGGTCCAATGGCGGACCTTCACCCGCCACTTTTATCCGTCCCGTTCTCAAGCCTTGGCACCTTAAAGTTATCAACAAAATAAAAATTAGTGTTGAAATTTCGCCCCTCGCATTTAGAAAACGACGCATTTTCGGCTATGGACGCTGTGAAAACCATTGCAATTGGACTCTATCTCAGAGAAAAGTACACTTCAGGACAGGTATAGATTTCACCAACACATACAGTTGTGCCCTTGGGCAATCGCTTACCTGCGGCCGGTGCGAGCGGTCGCGCTGTGACAGGTATTGTCCAATTCGCTATGTAGAGGGCGACGGGGCCAATCAGTTGAGCGTCTTTCCGCTCCTTAGGCGTCGTCCATACTTCCACCACGAGGCTGCGCAACGCTTTGGAATCTTATACTATAGATCACGCGGCACGAAACAATCAATACTATCGATTCGCAGTTTGCCGCGCCGCCTTGCTGTGGAAGTATAAACCACGGATTGTGGTCTGTGTACACGAAAAAATGGAGGTGCTCTTCCGTCCATTGCCGTTTGAAATCCACTCGGGACCTTTTTTCTTGGATGGAATAGCCTGATGTTTCCAACTGCAAACGACGGGTCAACTACTTGAAATGTTACGCACTGGAACCACAACCCATAGGCCCAGTTCACACTTCCATCGCGCCGACGAATTAGGTCTGCATCGATTGATATCGCGCCGCTCGTCGATTTGTATTCAAGGCATGCCATCGCGTCGCTCCGCTATTGTAAACCCGGCCATAAACGATGCATCGGTAAAATGCTCAATACTTGACGCAACGCGACCGCTCGCGCTGTCCGCAATCAGGCGCCGATCCTCTGGCAGTACTGTTCTTCATTAAATCTTGTTCGAGATCATGAACCCTTCGTTTTGCAGATTGTGGACACTAGCGGGTCGAGTAAATACTTGAACAAACTCGAAAACTATTCCAAGCAGATGACGCAGTAGATCAGTCTGATAGATCGATATTTCATGTTTCTCATTGTGTTTGCATGCTTGTATTTACCAATTTTTTTGTAGCTGAAGGTCACTGGAGTGATAATAAACATTGAACAGGGTAAAATCACGCTTTTTGTAGATAAGGTTCGTGGCTGCCGCAGGGTTTTCTGAATCTTCCGTTTTGCACTACTATTGATTTCCCATCTTTGCTCTCTTTCGCGCGACATAAGCCAGATGCATACTTCGCTACAGCCGCAAACGCAGCGAGCACAGACGACATGACTTGATGAGATCATAGCGGTCTGCACTTCCTCAAAATACATAAACTTTGCGGACTGCGTTGACTGCTGCGGTGAAGTAAATACATATACCTGAAAGTCTGTTGGTGTTGATATTCGTGTATGTACAAACATTTTTATCTCATAGAACAGAGAAAAGGTACTTGGCATCGGTGTATATCAAATTATGTACAACATATATAATATGTATATACAATTGTTATAAAAGGAAAGGTAAAAGAGCGAGTATCTAATAGTTTCTGCAACGGGATAAAATATCACTGGGATTAAAGTTACCCTACAACTTTATTAGATACACATACATATTTTGAGAAGATTATTGAGTACTGGAATTTTGTGTACGGAAGAGCCATAAATCAGGTACTTCTTCTACCTAAGCAGTGTGACTAAATGGCGTGGTCTAGTGATAAGTTCCTTAAGATGTCATCCGGGATATTAGCCTTGATTACAGCATTCTCAGTTTCCAGGCGGAAAATCTGAAAAAAAAAACAAAAAAGTAAATTTTTGTGAGAATCTCATGCTCGTTCCCTTCCCATACGCAAGTTTTCCTATAGAGATCTGCAGAGTTGCAGCGACCAGTGAGTGGACGACGAGCGTCAGCCTCGTCTCGGCGACAAAAATGTTTTCGAACATTAACTCGCCGCGTCGGTTGCCGCTCGCTGGCAGTGACGAAGGACAGTCGCGGCGTCAAAGCACTCTGCGGTGCCTCCTCGTCTCCTTCACGCAATGTCGGTCGCCCCCGTCGCGCAATTTAATCTATAAGGGTCTGCAGAGTTGCAGCGATTGGCGAGTGGTCGCCAAGCGGCAACGTTGACGCGGCGACAAAAATGTTTCGAACATTATTGTCGCGGCGTTGGTTGCCGCTCGCTGGCAGCGGCGCAGTGCCGCCGCGGCGTCACGACACTGCGGAGCCCCCTCGTCGCCCATCACACCGCGTCGGTCGCTCTCGTCGCCGAATGTAATCGATATTGCATAACCCAGCGCTATTCATCGCTGCGGGAAACGTCGCGACTTGAACTCTGCTGACTCCTTACTTCAAAAAGGAAGGAACTTTGCTCTGGCTATCTCTTTGCTGATTGGACGGTTCAGTTGTGAGCAGGGTCTTGCCGTTCTCCTCTCACATACAGTCGGCAAGGATCGCACTGCTACTCGGCGTTCCTTAGTGTGAGTTGGTGCATTCTCGGTGCACGCATGTTACAACATTCCCTCTTTTTCTAATGCAAATTTATTGTTGCTTTGCGTGCTTTTGCAAAGCGAAGGGAGACTGTGAGAAAGTCTGGGGGAGAAGGAGACGCAGCATACACGCATAGACGCACGCGACAAACGGTGATAAATTTCATTCCGAAGTAGAGGGTATGCGCAGGAGTTTGCGCAGACGCATAACAACGAGCGCAAAGTATCCGTTTTATACTTGCCGACTGTATGTGAAAGCTTGAGTTCCATTTCGCAACTAACGTACTATTTCCTTCTCCCATGTTTCCTCACACTCGATGTGCGGATGTAAGTTTGTTTCCTCTTGACGGCGTATTTCCCTTCAGGTATTGGTCTGAATGACCAACATCGATTTCGCGTACTCTGCGCGACACCGGATTAGTATTAGCATGCGATCTGTGAGTGTTGGTCGCAAAACGTAGCATTGCGGAGTAGGGTATACTTTTGCGACTTATAGTCGTGTCGGTATGTACAGCGACAGCGACCGCCTGTCGTGCAACTTCCGTCCTTTGAACCTGTCGCTGTTGCAGTGCGCTGCACAGCGACAGCGACAGGCATCGACACGTTACAGTACGTCAGACCTTCGCGGCACGTCGCTGCGACCAACGCGCGACAAATGTTTCTACGACGGTCGACGCCGTTGCCCCGATGCGGGTCCCACCACGATTTGTGCCGGATTGAATGCCGCACACGCTCACGCTAGCGATAAAGTATATCATACCTCTGGGGCGCGCACGGCCGCAGCGACCGGCGACTGGTCGACAAAATTGTTTATTAACATTATCGTCGCGGCGTCGATTGCCGCTCGCTGGCAGTGAGGCTTCGTTTATACTTCCGATGCCGAGCGGCGCGGCACAGTGCATTTCTGTGGGATACTCAAACATTGGGGGCAGCGGACCGCCGGCGAAAATTCGCCAGTTGCTCAACAGCTGGGGGATAGCTGGCATTTAGCTGGCCAATGGCTATCACGAGGCCAACAGTAGGCATAAACTCGGCATGTCATTTAAAGGCAGGGTCCGGGCAGAATTTCGATTTTGAGATTTTCCGCTAAATCGGTGCTCTTGCTACAGGTAGTCCCAAGAAGCATGCGAAAACTGCGTGAAAACCGGTCTTCATCAAGATATTCCAGCCAATTCCGTTAGCCGATGATCCAGAAAAGTCAGAAAAGTGTGGCCATCGTCCATATTTTAGCGGTTGTCCACGCATTCTTCAAAAACGCTGTGTAATTATCGGTCATTCCAGCCATGATTATCATGGTGTGAATACCGTAATCCCTGACTTTGAGGCTGTTTTCTCCAGAACTAAGACCTCAGAGTTTGTGAAACGTTCAGACGATGTTCAGCTAGGCCAGCCCAATCCATTTAACCCAAATTTCGGTAGTGTCAAAATTTGACCGGACCTTGCCCTTAATGCCAGCGACGGACAGCTGGCGAATATGTGCCAGTTGCCTAACAGCTGGGGAATAACAGGCATACAGCTGGCAATTTGCAATTACGAGGCCGACAGCTGGCTCATCCTTGGCATCTCGATTAGAGCTAGCGGCGGACCGCTGGCGAAAATGTGCCAGCTGCCTGAAAGCTGCGTGATAAATTGTATTCAGCTGGCAAGGGCAATCAAACCTCGAAATTAGCGAGCGCATACAAATGTAGTTATCCAACCATCTTCACTCGGCTGGCGCATAACCGCCCAGTGGCCTTCGATTGGCACTGAGTCGTCACATGGCTGGCACTCGAGAGAGTTGACGACTACTCACGTTTTAACATGTTATAGCTTGATCTCTGATTTCATTGATAAGCCGAGCCGGTATATAAGGCGATTCAGTTCAATGAATGTTTACTCGGCACTTCGATGACGGCCATGGAAGGTGACCTGAAGTCACTCTACAGAGGCTAGCATATTTTTGGCAGCTGAGGGGCAAGTCCCCACTGCTAGGGGGGGGATGGGGTGGGTCCCCCACCTCAGACCGTTGCGTAGGCGATCTCCTACGCAACTATCTACGGTGAGGGACCCAACTCGACTCATCGGTCTGCCAAGAGGCTGGCGGACCGCTGGCGAATGATTGCTCAACAGCGGGCAGCCAGAAATTAGCCAAGAGGCTGCCAGCGGTCGTCCAACGTCTGGCGGACCGCTGGGAGGGTTTTGGCGGACCACCGGCTGATGGCTGTCCAGGACCGGGAATGGTTTTTGCTCGACAAGCGAACGCCGGCGGTCCGCCAATCCCAATGTCTGAGTAGGGGCTCTCTAAACACTGAGGGAGGAGTTGTCTGGTTTTTGCAGTTCGAAACGTCACGCTACTCAATGCAAGCGGCGTGGCCCCGTGCAGAATTAGAGCCACAAGAGGTTAGACAACTCCTTCCTCGGTGTGCAGAAAGCCCCCAACTTTATTTCTGTAATATTGATCACAGGGCGCGACACGATCGATATCGTAGGTTCGCGCCGCGCCGCTCGGCAGCGGAAGTATAAACGACCCCGTGGCGCATGGCCGCCGCGTCGTCGAAATACTGCGGTCCCCTTCTCATAGCCTTTCTCGCCGCGTCAGTTGCCTCCATTGCGGCATGTAATCAATATTGCACCATCCAGCGCTGCTAGTCGCTGCGAGCAACGCCGCGACTTCAGCTCTGCAGACCCCTTTGGGCGCGCACGACTATGTGGTAGGTTCTCTAAACCAGTGCCAAAAATATTGCTAGACATGGACATTCGATAGTGATTCGAATAGGAGAATGACTCGAGTATAAAGTATCCAACAGTAATCGAGTGAATGAATGCCCGAATGACAGATTTGAAGAGTTCCCAAAGAACGAGTTTTTTGAATATGGGTTTAAATGAACAAATAATAGATTCAAAAATTACTTCATATTAGGCACGGATCAATATTCGGGCAACATTCGAATTTTCGTGAAAACAAGGCGGTTGAAGACGAACCAATTTTTTGGCGTGGTTTTCAAAAACAATACTCGTAAGCGTTTGCGCAGTTTTTCTTAGATCAACTATTGGAATATGGAAGCTTGTCGAATAATTGAAAAATCAATTCTCTCCTTTTTCGGCGAATTCACTTCGATACATGCGCATTTTAGGCAGCCTTCAAGATTGTTCTACGGCGCGCTTTGCCTGCGGTCGCGTCGCGGCCATGTGTTTAGAGAGCGTCTGCCCATTGAGGAAGATGGGGGAAAATGTTCACGGGTGCATACATTGAATCGATTATGTATTATGAATAATAAAAAGTCAATTCTTTTAAAACGCGTGAACTGTTCGACCAACCTGAGATTCTAGATCGGTGATTTTCGACCGTAAGATGTCGAGTTCTTCCCGCACGGCAAACATGAGGTGCGTCTTGACAAGGTCCTAAACAAAGATCAATCATGTTTCGACGTGAAATTGTTGAATATGGTCGCAAACTGTAGACATTGTCATGGTTTTTTATCATCAGCTTGTCAGACGACCGCGACCGGTGCTAAAAAAAGGTACCACGATTACCATCAGTCCTTCCAAGTGCAGTAATGAAGGCAAAGTTCAGTGACGTCAGTGCACAGTAAGGCTAGCCTGACACTGCCAGAAATGAGCTCGAGAGTTGTTTTTTATGATTAAAAGATGAGAAGGCTTCAGAAACTGTTAATTGGGCACCGCCATTTTGCAGAGAATGAAAAATACGATATCTTCATGATCAAATGACGGCAATCGTAAGTGTATAATTTCAGCTCTTTTTCCGTTTTCCAACAAGATTCGATGAAATACTTGAACAACTAAGTGGACAATTTTCAGACCAAAACGAAACGTTCAAGAATAAATTTGGACATTTTCACATGTTTTTTTTTATTTACAAAGATGATGCGGAAATCAGAATGAAGCTCCCGGTAGCTTACACCCAAATACGGAGCGAAATTTACGTGATTACTCCGCGTGCGCGTGCGGAGCAAGGTGAGAGACAGCAAGGTAGCGTGAGAACGCTGGAGAACAGCCTACGCGCACGCACGCACGCGATGGTACTGAGTGAATTTCCTCCGCATCATAAAGAGTGTGGGTATTCTGACGATTTTGATAACTTTTGTATAATCCATTTCCATCAGACATCGGCAGGTGACGCTAATTTTCAAATGCTCTAGCACATAATTCAAATGACGGATTTTGAGATTACCGGATGACTGGATTTTTAGGATAATTTTCATTTCAGAATCCTTATTCAATAGGTTCTTCAAGTATGGCCTAATTGAAACTTCCAATCCGAAAATAGTTATTCAAATGCAGCTTTCCATTAGATGAATACGATCGAGAATTTGCTTTACAGCTGGTTCGAATAGGTGTCTGGGTAACTATTTGAAGTCTCTTAGCTGACTTTTCGATAAAAAATCCAATTCAGCGAAAAAAAGCAACTTTGATACGAAAATCCAAATGTGGCCTGAAAAATTGGTCGAAATAATTGAGAATTTTGAAGTTATCAAATTCATATCGGCCCATTTTTTCAAAGAGCTATAATGTTGAATACGTAAACGAATCAGATTTTGGAAGAAGCTGAGAGTGATGTGAAATTCGATCGAATCAATTCCTTGAAAAATTCCCGGATGAATCAAATACTCAAATATTTGAATCGGCCCAAAGTATTTATCCTTTGATTCTGAGTGAAATTCATTTCCGTTCATCGCGCGCGTCTGCGCGCGTACGCTGCGCCTCCTTCTCCCCACACTTTCTCGCTGTCTCTACCCTCCCTCCACACAAGCGCGCTAGGGAACAGAGTAAATTAGCTCGGAATCAAAGGATACATCATCCCATGAATGTGAGACCGAGAAATTCGAAGTTCATAGTTGTCCAGGAAAATTTTAACTGAGTGCAAATCTCTTTTCTTATAAAAACGCATACGACTTCCTTGTTGCTGTGCAAACATGACCGGTTCATTGCTGTGATAAATGTGATACAGGCCATAAAACGGCCAATGTCTCACCATCGACTGCGTACCACGCGCTGCGCGACCGCACGTGCGTCGGAAGCAGACGGTTTTGCCGCCGCGCGACGAGTTTCGGCATGCGCGGCGGCCGAAACACGCGCGGCGGCCAGAACCTCTCGCGCGGCGGTTAAAACCCGTCTGCTTCCGACGCGCGTGCGTCGCGCAGCGCGTGGTACGCAGTCGACGGTGAGACATTGGCCGTTTTTATGGCCTGTACATTCAGCTGATAGGTTTTTCAAATTGCCAGACTATACAGCCCCGACATTCCAAGAATTCTGTTCGTTTAAAACATCGATACTTTTTTCTCCAAGGAAACGGTACTGCGGTAGAAATGAAGTGCTCATAGATCGAAAATCTCACTGTTACCGTGAAATATGTATGCACCTACAGAACTCGTTCTAGTGATAACATTACATCAAGATTGCCCCGAAAACTTTCGCTGTTTCTAAAAATAACTAGGAATTCAACGACTATTTTTTTGCTAAAAAACAGTAAAAGAATCAGTAAAATTATCAAGGGACCACAACCTTAACCTAGCGTATATTACCGCGATAAAGAACATTGATTGGTTGAAAATAGTGGAATTACAGTCTACAATAGTTCCGAAATGTAGGCGAGGAAAGATTATTACAGAAAGTTTTTATACCCACGTTCAGAAATTACATATTTGGTCCTTGGCAGGCTATTCCTTTCAACAATTACAAGTATGATACTTTGATTTATTCCTTATACTTTTATTCCTGCTGAAAAGAAGGATATAAAACGCTTCTGAGCACAAGTATAAAAAAAATGTTTATGTGGTAAATTACTGCACAATGGATTCACATTGAAAAGTCAACTTTTAATTGAATACAAAGTTTAAAAAAAACTTCAAAATTTTGATAGAAAAATGAAGAGATGTTTGGGTTATTTGTATAGGATTTTTTTTAACGCAGAAAAAAGTTCTGAAATCATTTTGTAATCTTCATGTGACCAAATCAAGGCATTCACTGAGCATGCTGACTAATTGAAGAACACAGTAACTGATTCAAGTCCCCTTCTCTACACACAGTTTCAGAGATTAAAGATTTTCTTAATTATGTATATATTAAATAATAATATCGGTAACAGAGTGCAAACGTTTCCAGAATAGAGATTTCACAAAGCTAGAAGATGATGGTGCGGAGACTTTGTGGTCCCACCACGATCGCCCGCGTTTTGAACATGATTTTGTTCACACGGCCTGTCGAAAAAGCGGTTGCCCGTTACTGCGGGCCGGAATTTCACTCCAATAACGACTGTATCCTCTGTAAAACGTCGTAATTCTCACGACTCATGGCACGAGCGGCGCGCGCGACTCTGCTCCCTCCGTCTGTCATGCGCTCTCTCATTGTCTCTAACCTCCGCTACGCACCAGCACGCGCGGAAACCATGAGAATTTCGCGGTTTTATAGCCTTCACCTCGGACCCGAGTCAGTCGTTTTGGATGTTCAAAAAAAGGGGATTTCGATTGATTAGAAAATCCTTCCAATGGTTTAAACCACATTATCTTTATCCACCTATCCAACTTATTGGAATACTTGCGACCGCAGTGGTGGCTTACTAATGTTGATCCTTTCGACCTGCCGCCAGCCATATCGACCACCCAATGCGGCCTCCCTTGACGTTTCTCAACACCGACTTTCCCAAGAAAGATTCCATTTGAAATACATATTCTTGTCAAAATTCGGTTCAGTTGCTTTTTTCGCATAGGTTTTTCAATCGCATTTCTTCTTCTTGAAAAAAAAGGATTAGTTTCATATTCTCGCAGAATCTGTTGCTCTTTTCGAGTATTGTTTGGCGTTTTTCAAAAATTTGTCTATTATTGTTGGTCCACAGTATTAAATTATAGATTTTTTTCGATCTCCCTCACTTCAATACATATGCTATTTCCTCCGCAAGATGCGTTGCCCAAAGACTTATTCGCTAGAAATGGCATGCGGCAAGTCAAAAACTCTCAATTCGTTTTTTATTACTTCTGGTTTTTCCTCCATATTATTAGCTGTCTTCTTTATAAAACACGAAAAACAATTTTTTGAGATTACTTGTCTTCAATAATGTGTATGTGTAGTTCTAGTTTTGTAGGGTAGTCGAATGAGGGGCGGACAGACGAAACTTACTCTGAGAGTTTCGGCTGATAAATAGCCGCGAAATAGCCCACCAGGCTCCGCAGCGGCTCCTGGTAAGCCTCGGCTATTTCGCGGCTATTTATCGGCTTTTCAAGAAACGGACAAGAATTAGCCGAGAAATAGCCGAGGAATAGCCGAGAAATAACGAGAAGTAACCAAAAGTAACCATGGCGCAGCCATCGCTGGCCCGCCGAGCCGGCCTTTAGGGCCTTTAGAGGCTGAGCGAGGTCCAAGTACCTCAAACTGAACTGACGGAGATGTTAACATCCGAATCATGCCTCTGTAATGCGTCGTATACTTACATGGAGAGCATTATTTCTCGGCTATTTCGCGGCGAGCATTGTTTAGCGACTATTTGGCGGCGAGCATTAATCAGTGGCTATTTCTCGGCTATTTCGCGGGTATTTTGCTGCGAGCATTCGGCTATTTCGCGGCTATTACTAGGCCAAAAGTCTTAGAGTAAGCGTGCGGTCACAGCGCGGTTGCAATCGCTCACCTGTCACAGCAGGCTTCATTATCACTAGGGGCAGCTGGTTTTTATACATTGCGACAACCGTGTTTCGATCTACAGACCACCATTGGACACATGTCCCATTCAAATACAAGTTGTGAAATTTCCTAAATTGTCCTCTAAATAAGGCCTTTTTGAACGTATTTTGTTTCTCAGTGATTGAAGGTTTTGATTTGATTTATCTGATTATTTAATTAATAATACGCTCGGAGGACGCCCGAAACATTCAAATCGGTTGATGTTCAGTCTATTTCGATTTGCAGTCTTTCAGAGTCTGTGCACCGGCAGCGCCTTTTTTACACCGCCCCAGGTGTCCCAGATGGCAGATGGATCCGACTCAAAAAAAAACGATGGCGTGTGACCTTGGAGGCTTTCCTCTTTTTCGTGGTCAAATTAAATTTGTTCCTTTGTGTGCTTATATGGAGCGAGGGTAGAGACAACGAGAAAGTGTGGGAAGGGAGGAGACGTAGTATGCGGGCGCACACGCACGCGATCAACGTGAGAAAATTTTACTCCGAATTAGCGAATACATATGGTCATTCGCTGGCTTACGCCGACCAGAAATTATAGCTTCTCAGAAGTTCAAACTTGTACACCAAATATTCGAGCTGGCGCAGTATCAATCTTTGTGAGTTCTTGGCGAAAAAGACGCATGTTCTCTACGAATATGCGGGAATATATGTATATATAAAAAACGTGAAAAGTATATATTTTTTTCGTATGAACGTGAAATATACTCCTCAGTTTTTCTTGAAAAAAAAAACGTCAAACAGAATTTAAAGAAAAAGTTCAATTCGTGTCGACGCAATAATGCGGAATAACGAAATCCTCCTCCCGGAAACCCTGTATGTAATGCAAAGAGTTTTTTATGTGCTTTCTCGAAGATTTTCTTAATGCTGTCATGATTTCTTCAGAAGAAGTTGGTTGGTTGATAGAATTCTGGCTATGAAAGAAGAACAATAGGTTCGAAAATGCAGTTACGCTCTCTTTCCGTATGACACTTCCAATATGGGAGTAAGAAAAATAGGTCACCAAGCTGTGAAAATTTTATCCAAAGTCTGATTCGGTCAATGTTTCTCAAATAAATTCTTAACTGCGTATTCTACATACATATGTATGAACCAAAGTCGGAAGTCCTCTAGAAGGCCACTTTTCTGTGCTCAACGCACACATCAATATCGAGAACTTTGGTTTTGGATTTTTTTGAAGTCTTTGACCTGTCAAGTCTTCTAGCAAAATTTTTATATCCAAATTCATTCGTGCTCGTCTTGAGAAGCATAATGGAGGTGGAGGTTTGCAAATTTATCCCATGAAAAGATATCTGAAAAGTACAGGAACATTTATGCCTACTGGGGAGGCAGATTTTTTTAGGTAGATCCTAAGCCGAAGAAGGAAGCAGATTTCTATTGAGAACTCCGCAAAAAAACGGAACGACCATTTTTCAAAAATTGCGATGCCACACCTATCGGGATTGGAAATCGTGATGCTGTAAGTACAATACCCGCACTAAATTTTTTTTCAAAAAAGCGGGAAAAGTTGCGAAATCGCGACTTTTCGTCATAACACGGCTCAAAGTAACCCGTTGGGGGAGCTGGGGGCATATTTGGAATCAGCATCGAGAGCTCTCCATTTTGAGCACATACATCTCTTAACCGGGTCCCTTTCGAAGCGAGAATGGACTTGGCACATGTGAAGCGGATGAAATATCGAATTTTCCTGATTGGGCTGCCGCAGTGCTTGTTTGAAAGAGGATCAGAAGGTAAAGTTGTAGGCCAAGTTACAGGTCGATTGGTCCCGTTTAAAGGCAGTGTTCACGATGATTTTCGTTCCCGAGTTTTCCACTCAAAACAAAGCGTTGGCCACCGAGTGTTACAGAAATTACGAAGAAACGACGAGAAACGCACTAAAACGTCATATTTCATTGTCATTATTTTCTGGCCTGGACTAGTTGCCCAGTTGCATGAACATGTTCACGGTGGTTGTCACCGGTGAAAAATGGGATCAGTCGAAAATGGAAGAATATTCCAGGCAAAGTAGTACTAGTTAGGGTCCGAAGAAAAGAACGGAGCAACAGAAAGCAAATAATTGTGAGGGAGGGGCCCACGAATGATTTCGTCGTCACAACGAACAGTTCCCGTGAGAGTAAAGAGGTGGGGTGAGAGTAAAGGATTTCGTGACCTTCTGGTGCGTTTTTCTCGTTTCCTTCATCATTTGTGTCCTACCCGAGGGCCAAACAATCGATTTAGCTATAAATCTCAAAATCGAAGATTATCGCGAACACTGCCTTTAAGCTGAGAACGGGAAGTCGGTGGTGTTTTCGTTCACTCGGCTTTTCTGTTAACCCTATATGTCTTGTTTGCAGGTCGAGATATGTGTGAGCTCCAAATGAAGAGCTCTCGATGCTGATTCCAAATATGCCCCTAGCTCCCAGAATGGGTCACTATGAGCCGAGTTATGACGAAAAGTCGCGAACTCGCGACTTTTCTGAGTAAATTAGTGGGGGTATTGTACTTCTGCATTTCGAGGGTTCTCCGAAAATTGGAGATCGAAAGGTCGAAACTCGTTGGAAATCGGAACTACGATTGCTCTATTCGGACAGAAGTCAGGATGAACACAAGTCGCTGGAGACTTAAAATGGCATAAAAACAGTGCTGAAAATAAATCATTATCCGAGTCCTAAATAATGTGCAAAATTGATGTAATCAAAGTCGTTCGGTTTATGAAGCATTTTCGATGAATTCAAGTTCAGTTTCACCCGGAAATGACGCTTTCTCAATGAATCTTATTTTGGTTTAGGTTTCGCATACTTTGGTGAATCGGATGACGAAGCAAGACGAAAAGTGAAGGTCGTGCATCCTCTATTCCGGGGCCAAATCTGCTCTGTTCCTTCGCGTGCGTGCGTGGAGCGAGAGGAGAGACGGCGAGAAAGTGTGGCGGAGAAGGGTGCGCAGCATACGCGCGCAAACGCGCGCGATTGATGGCAATAGTTTTCACTCCGATATATAGATATCTCCTATCGAAACGATTGTATACTGTCGTAGTAATATCGGATAATAGAAATCGATTGAACCAAGGATGAGAGAAATTTCGTTCACTCGTGCCTACGGAATGCCGGAAAATGCCTCAAACTGCAAAACAACATCAAAATTATCTACGAGATTATTTTTCTCCAATTTCCATATCTCGATTTCGCGAAAATTCGAGAATAATTCCGCTCATAAGTAATTCGTACATGGGGGCTAGACGGGCAACCGGTTTAGCGAGTGATTAGAAAACGTTGTCTGGAGATTCAGATTTGACGGGGTTTGCGGTGAATCGATTCGCATAGCCAGTCATGAAAGTAAAAAAAAAATGGGGTCAAAAATAACATTCGCAACAAAGTCTAATTTTGGCCTACCACGGGGTTTTTATAATGTCTCACAAGGGTGCGAAACGTCTCTCAATTTTCCCCAAGGGGTTGGGACCCCTGAGTGGACAAAATCCTGACGTGGGGGTAAAATTTTTTCCGACCCCCTCATTATGTATAATTGAGCTAAAAAAACCTCACACTGCGAACAAAAATAAAGTCTGAAAGAATTTTGAAATAAATAATCATTGTCCGAATCCTGGAGTAATGCGACTGATCTGTATTCGAATCATTCGATTCTCGAAGCATTTTCAGTGAGTCGGATTTTGAGAGATTTCACGAACAGAAAGTCGCAAATCCAGCGGAAGGTTAACAGACGGAATGAAAAATTCAAGTTCAGCAAATTCCATAGAGTAGCAATAGGTACACAAATCCCGACCTGGTATGCGCGGGAAAAGGTTTTGGCCCAGAAAGGGAAACGAAAATTTTTTCGTATCAAAACGGGAAACGGAAAAATACGAAAATAGCCTAAAGACGGAAAACGGATATTCCGGCACACTTCGGATCACGAGTAGAACGAAGGTTGACAATTCAGATGCAAACAAAGAAAGCTTCTTACATGAAAGAACAAGAATCTTTGGAAGCGATTAATGGAAAAAAAAAACTCTGAAAAAATGAGAGGTGTTCTCACGTGGGTGCTAAGCGTTCCCCAATTTTCCTCACGGGATTGGAACCCCTGGCTGGGCGAAATCTCTGCTGTGGGTGCGAATTTTCTCTTCGCCCCCCCCCATTATGTGTAATTGAGCCAGGAAACCTAACATTCTGGACGAAAATAAGGTCTAAAATAATTTTCAAATGAATCTGAATTTTGTAATAGTGCGGCTGGTCGGATTATGAATCAGTTGGAATTCGACGCATTTTCCGTGAGTCGGGCTTTGAGAGATTACAATGAAAAATTCAAACCCGGCATTTTCTATGGAGTAGAAATAGATAAATCTCGACCAGGTATGCCAGAAGAAAAAAGTTTCGGCCTGGAAATGGAAACGGAAACAGTTTTCACACGGAAACGAAAAAACACGTAAAAAATGGAACTCTCGGGCTCTAGAGACAGCTCGGCTATTTCCAATTTTTTCCTGTCTTTCCCTAAGGAAGTAGGATATAGTAGCTGCAAACTGATATACAAAAATGGCCCGAAGGCGGAAAACGGATGTTTTGGCACACTTCTGATAACGAGTAGAATGAAGGTAGAGAATTCAGATGCGAGCAAAGAAGGCCTCTCACAAAAAAAACAATCGGATGAGATTAATTCGAAAAAAAAAACTTTAAAAAATTATAGTAATTCTCACCATGGCCTGTTCGATCTTGGAATCAATGCCGGACATAGATGGCTGTCCCATGGTGTTATTACTAGTAACGACGCTGCAAGAATAGATCATTGTGGTGTCGTTGTTTTGAGACGTTGTTCGTTTGTGTGTGTTCGTTCGTTAAGTGAACGCACTATTTGTCAACCTTGATATCATAGAGAATATCATGTGACGACGATTGTGATTGTATGTAGCTGAAATGGGAATCACTACGTGGGGGGCGACAAATCAATCAGTCGTCACTACTAGACACCATGAGAAAAGAAAGAAAAGCAGCCATCACCATCAGCGTCGCCACCGCTACCAAACGCGTGCGCACGAGCGTGAACATGTAAACGAACCGATACACATACATTATGTACACGTGACTTTTACCGAAGGTAGACTGACTGAACCCGCCAACATTTGAAATGGGTGAAGGATTTGTCTCTCTGAATTGATAGGAATGCTGTCGTGGAGTGTGACTGAATGCCGAAGTCATACATACATTTTAGTGTGCCGGGCATTCGAATTAGCTCTTAAAATGGCACAAGAACAGGTGTTTGAATCAAACAATCTGGTGCATTATAGGAATCGGTGCGCAGAGTTGGATGAGGGATTTGTGGAGTGAGAGCAGGGTTCGGTGCGAGTGTGGGCCCCCATCTCAGCCCCTGAGGGGTAGAGGGGATGGATCTGATCGCAGGGTTCAGCACGGCGTTAAGATAATGCCCGAGAAGTCACTACCCCCCCCCCTTGCCAGACCTCTGTATTACATACTTGTTCCACCCGTCCTCTACAGTTCAACTGCGCATTGCAGTTCAGTCCGCAAAGTGCACGTTGGTTGCGAAAGCGTGCTGCGACGCGGTTGCGAGTATCCTCAGCAGGGATGTGCGTAATTACGACTAACGACTAACGAAAATAGAAGTATTTTCGTAAGCAATCCCAAAATTCGTTAGAAAGTCAATAGTGGCTCAAATCGCGCTCCTACCCAAGGATTACACCAGGATTGATACATTTTGCCCTGTTGGTTGTTCTAGTTGAACGGTTAAAGGCAGTGTTCACGATGAAAAACGTTTTCGAAATTCCACTAGGATTGGGTAGTGGAGGGACACTCTGTAACGTTAACGTCGAAAGAACGCATGAAAACGAGCCAGGAAGAGCTCAAAAGAGCCCGAAGTTGCATCTTCGAGCGCATTGAAAACCCGAAAAGCGCATCACACGCCCACCGACGTGAACAAACGCTCAAGATCGTGAGATGAGCGATGATTTTCAATCATTAGCCCCGTTCTTCCCTTCATTCTCAGCTTCTCTCTTTACTCAGGTCAGCTCGCATAGATCGGCTGCAAAAGACGGAAGTTACAAGCCCCGGACAACTCGTCCACCATGTTTCCATAGCTCAATCTTTGAGGGACCATACCTGCGTTCACAAAAGGTCTTGTATGATTTCAGAGACACCATTGGAATCGGCATGGGGCCGTTTTCAAGATAGGCATAAAAACAGAAAAACGATTTTTATCGTGAACACTTCCTTTAAGAATAGCCGTAGCCTCCAGTATTTATTATTTCTACTGACACCGGTCCGCAGTTCTGGAACGACTCCAGCGGAGATTTTTACAGACGGCACTATCAGAGGTGATAATATGGAGCGGTGCCTGCGGGCCACAACTACAGGAGCTGTATCCGATGATTGGATTGTAAAGGGTGCCGTCCTTCGCTTTTCAGTCATAAATTGGAGATATGGGGTCTCTATAAAGTGGTGCTGGGACTTCTCCGGTGTGAAATTTTCACTGCTATTTTCTTCCGACCTTTCCCCATTATGGAAGCAAGCTCTAAAGCACGTAAGCAAAGCATGTAAAGCATGTAAGCCTTTTACGATCTTTCGAGCTCAATAGTGGCGACATCAGCGATGCTTTTCGATCAATAGCCCCGTTCTTCCTTTGAAACTGTGGCTCTCTCTTAACTCAGGTCTGCCCGCAGACATCGGTTGCATATGATGAAAGTTACAAGCCTCGGACAACTCGTCCATCATACTTCCGCAGCACAATTTTTGAGGGGTCATAACTCCGTTCCCAGGGGGTCTTGTACGATTTCAGAGACATCGTTGAGATCAGCGTGGAACAGTTTTTAAGATAGGCAGAAAAACAGAGAAACGATTCTGAGGTTGGACTGTGCTTTTAAGGGAGCTACACTGTGCGTGGAAACGTGAGGAAAAAAACGTTCAAGTCCTTAAAAAATAGGTTTTTTGAAAGGTTATAACCTATGTAAGTAGTAATGAGTTATCTGAAAAAATTTTGTTTTCAAGAAACTGCACTCTGTACCCTACCGTTGAAAACCTTCCGCACTACTCGAGAGTGCCTCTAAAGAAAATTTTACTGGTGTGGGCTCTGCGTCAATATTAACGTTTTCTGTGCTTAGGTGTAGTTTTCGTTCGGTGCGCCTTCACAGAAAACGGTTCCGACTGCGAGTAGCTCGAATAAAATTGATGATGAGTTACAATACAACCAGATGAGTCCTACGATGAAAAAACATGTAGGACCGTCCGAAAGAGAACGTCCGCCGACGCGGTCGGCATGCGTGTCGAGTGACTGTGGCGAAAACAATTTTCAGACATGGGAATCGATTAGCATGACTATTTGACCAGTGGTGGATAATATTCCAATCAGCTTTCACAGCCATGGGAAGGCTCGCCCTAAATATTGCCTTCCCGACGGCCGCTACACGCCCGCGCCGATCACGTGGGAGGACAGTTCTATTTAGACACACTTCACCTGCTGTTGTTAGGACAGTTGGGACGGATCGTAGTGACACTTTGCATTCCTTAATGTGCGCTGGCGCAAACTCGGTGCACGTATGCTTAAATACATTTTCACTAAGTTTGCGCCAACGCACAACAAGGAACGAGACGTGTCAGTACGATTCGTGCCGACTGTACGTCAAACTTGGCTAATACAACCGGCGATAGTCTCATCTTACCACACAGGAGAGGGCATCGTGGTCGACGCGGGTTCGCTGATGCATCCTCGCGGGGCGGCTCGGTTCTAACCCGGAATCTTTGTGGTACTATTGCGGCAATGTCGCAGCCTTGTCGAGGCTCAAGACACTGCAACAGAATAGTCTTAGCACATCGATGATCGCGGATCCGCCGCCGTACTACCACGGAGCTATCGTGGCCCAGTCGAGAATCGCGGCAATTTCCCGGCAATTTCTCGGCAAGTTTTCCCTGAGCACATGCCTTGGATAATTTTGCGCGTTGACCTCAATCATTAAGTGGGCCCTGTTAAAAATATAAAGAAAATGTTCACGGCGCAAAGGCCAGTGCACAGAGCATCATAAACAACGAACAGACATGAACATCATCTCCATGATACTTTTTGAACATTTTGCTCTGACCCCACCCCTGAGTTCGTAGGGGTATAGGAATGCGACAAAACTGGTAAAAATTGAAGGCAGCGGTCGCGATGAAAAAAGTTGTTGAGAAAATCATAAAAATTGGTTTGCTTCGCAAACGGTTGAAATATCATGGAGGGTACGGGGTTAGAAACGGGCTAAAATTAGAGTTATCGAGTTTCTAAGTTGATGATTCGTGCACACGTGCACAGCTCTGCCCAAAAAGATCGGAGTCTCGTGTGTGTACAGACGAAATTCCTTGACATTCACAGGCAGATATAAGTGCAAGTTTAGGTTATAAAAGCTGTTGAGCAATTTCAAAAAGCACTCCAGTCAGTGCTTTAACTATATATGAGGAAAGAAGTATTCAAGCAGGTGATTCCGAAGGCCATTGTTCATTTATTGAATTTAAATTTCAAACCAGCTGATGTTCTTGACACTAGATATGATCGATGCCAATAATATGGAGTGACCTCGTCCGCCATCGAAAGATCGGAAAGTTGACGGCAAAAAAATTGGCCCGAAGTTGGTATTTTTTGGTTTTTTTTCGTATAGCTTCTCCTACTCCGAATCCATAAAAGGGTTTAGAGGAGAAAAGAAGACAAGCATATTTTATCGCGACCACTGCCCCCAAGAGAAAACGTGAGGGGACGATTTCTCGTACAGAAGGACGATGTAAAGTCTGTACGAAGGAGACTGTCCACCCGCGCGGTCGGCGAGCGGCCGTCGCAAAGGCATTTTTCTGACGAGCCGATCCACTACTGCAGACAGCTCACTGGGATAATATTCAGTATACGTTTTAGTATCATGTCAATCGATTTAAAGGTCTGAAAAGTGCCTTAGCGATGACCGCTCGACATGCACGCCTACCGCGTGGGCGGACAGTCGAGTTCGAACAGACTCTTGTCTGTGCGAGACGCACACTAGAGCATCGATCCACAGCTTACGTGTATAACTAGGGTTTTAGGTAACACTTCGCTACTCACTAATGATTTTTGGAAGACATAAATATCATGTGAGTTAACTCAGGTTGTAAGGATAGTTGGACCGAGAGTCAATAGCGTGTCAAACAACATCCACCCGCGATCTACCTCCTACATCCCTTAGGTTCAGCATAAGTCCGGATCAACAACGTCCGCGCTGACCTTGGTTTGGTGGCATCTATAAGATCAGTGGTTTCGAGACCAATTCATTTTTTCTGCTTCGGAAAGGGGTGAGGTTTGTGACGACTGATTGAGATTTAAAGACGTTTTTTTTTTTTGAAAATAATAACACTGAAAGGTCAGAGGTCGAGGAGTGTGTATGGCTTGTTATGTAGAAAGGGTAAAGTCGTGGCGCCATGAGTCCACTTCTATGTTGACTACTACTCGATTCAACTGTATACATAAACTCATCTTACTCACCCACTCGACGAATCACGGCGCCTTGGATTGATTCGGTTTTTTACTTCATGTGGAGCCAGCGAACTCTCGAGACCACGTTCAAGGCGCTCATGGGTGGTTTTTCGGACCAGCTGATGTGAAGCTGAGGGAAAAAAATATGAAAATGTTCTGGATAATTTGAGAAAACGGCCCTTTACCTCTCCTGTTGTTCAAGACCGCCGCGGTTTCATGCGGATAGAGATTTGGACAAGGATGTGGAGGAGCGGACGTCCTCGAGAATGCTGGGGTGGACTGAAATGTTTGGAAAATTACTCTAGTTACCACAAATATCTTCGATTTTTACCTAAGTGGAAGATCAGCAGAATTGCGTTGTGGTAAAACAGAAGAAACGTATGGTCTGTATCCGACAATCAGTGAACCGCGACGCGTTCACGTGGCATGCTTGTAATAATGGGAGCGATGGCAATCGACGACATGGTTGCGCCTGAATGCTGCATCTCACAAGGGAACCACAATAAGTCATAGTGACCATTCCAAACGAAATGTACTTTTCTAGAACCATTTTCGGACGAAAAGTCCGAATATGCCCATCGCAGCTGCCTAGACCCACTCTGAAAAAAGTTATAGGCTTTTTTTCTCTGATTTTCGTACCTAATGTACCCTCCAAAAAGCACATTATTTCTACGAAAATCGGGAAACGGACCTCATAAACGTGTTCAGCGCCTAAAACTACCCCACTAAGCGAAGTTTGGATAAAGGAACATTCTCAAAACTTTGCGCAGGCTGACAGCGTTTTGGACTAGTGCGGATTTTCGGTTGGGCGTTCATTTATACCAATTAGAGGGCTCTCGAAACATTTTAGAAAAATATTCCAGATTTGACTAAAAATTCGCTCCGGGGGTTATTTGATGTGCTGATCACGAATCTGAGGTTCAATTATCGATTTTCCGAAGTTTTCGACTGTATACGTTCACAGCTTCCCATCGGGGGAGAATTTTATGGCAAATCGCGACTTTTGACGATTTCGGAGTGCTTCTATAGATATAGCTCATGCTCAAATTATTTCTCTGGGGGTTATTTGGAGTGCTGAACACGAATCTGATGTCACTTTATCGATTTTTGACAGCTTACGGTAGATTACGGTGGGTATACGGTAGTTTGGTCAAAGTCTCAGATTTGACTCAAATTTTGTATATGGAGGTTATTCGGGGTGGTGAATACGGATTTGATGTTCGTTTATCGGTTTTCAGAAAGATAATGTAGGTTTCGCCTCCTAGATGACAAGGTGCCCACCGTAACCTGCGGTAAACCTCAGAATTCCGAGAAACGGACTCCAAATTCGTGTACACCACCCTAGATTACCCCTACATACAAGTTTTGAGCAAAAACCAAGAGAAATTTTTTTGAAACACCGAAAAAAATGTCGGATGCCTGAGAAACTTTTAACTTTTTGGAATCTGCAGCTTGGAGTGGGATACTGCGCTGTTTGATTATTGAGTCACAAGAGATACTAACGACACTACTCGTTTTTGCAGATGCGTTTACCACTAAAACACTTCCCTTGTTAGTGATACATAAGTGTTTTAGTGTTTCACTCGTAGGCGTATCATTTCGCGTAAGCTGTGAGTCTTCTGCGCCTCGTGAGAGATATCGATGTGATTTCTACGAGAAGAATCATCCTATTGGGTGTTTTTGCGCTGGAGTATGTTACTATGATGAACAAAGAGGCGTGCCCTCATACAGCAAGTTGATGCCGCAAGCGGCATGACCAAGTTCTCAGAATTCAACAAACATCATACAAACAACATAATACGCCCTTGACATGTTTCCGACTAGTTAGTTGCCGTGCACAGCTGACGAACACGCTCCAAGCGCGGGGATTGCGAATGGGCGGTGATTGCGCTCTTCACAGAAGTTAACGTCTATGTAGGGCTATTAGGTTCACTTTCTAGCTGATTTTTTGACATTGCTGCTGCCTTGATCCCCGGACTTTTCTTTTTCCGGTGAAAATCTCAAGACGGCTTCCATCGTGGACATAAGCTCGTCAAAAGAGGCGGGCCCTTTGTCAGTCATCTATCACGAACCAGCACGAGCACCAAAGCCGCCATGACTGGCGCAAACGATCCAAAATTGAAAATTCTTCATCCTGGGAGACCTAACATCCAAGCTTACCCTGGGCTTATACAGTTTCAAATAACTTCTTTAGATTGGAAGCTCGGAGGCTTGGGCATCTCAACTCGTCAAACATCGTGAGCCGCTCACGTGAAGCGTATTGAGGATAACCACTGTGACCGATTTGGTACCGCGAAACGTCGGATGCACAAGTGGTAGTCCTCCAGCGCGATGGTCAGACTTCCTCATTGAACTTGAAGAAAGGCACAAAGATTTCTGTGGTCTTTGAGCGAAAGGGATTTTCTTGCCAACTATGGCACGCGATAGGGACGAATGGAGACATCATTGGCACCTTCTCAACCGACTTTATGATCAAAGCGAGGACAGGTAATACCGAACTTTTGCCATGTCTACTTTAACGCCCTCTAGGTTTGGAAACAACACCAAAGAAGTTTACAGAAACCGTGCAGTACTTAAAAATGAATGAGGTTGGCTAGCGAATAAGACTTGAAATGACAGAAGTGGAAAAAAGCCACGATAATCCCTCGTAATCCAAAGGTGTTGAGGCAATAAAGGAAGCCAACAGGCGGACGTAACACAGAACACTCGGAAGCCATCTATGCTGACCCTGACTAGGGCTTGCTTAAACCACCCACTGAATGACTATCTATGTAGAGGTGGGCCCCCCTTTCGCACTTTCTTGGCACCTGAGGCTGTGATGGAGGCGACGAGGCCGAAACGTTAGCCTGATAAAGCGCTAATATCTTAGACGCGGCTTTGTTTACACTGTACTAATGAACTTCTCGAAAGGTTTTGCGAAACGGTGTGTATGGAGTTGGGTTTTGCAGTACACAAATATACGTGCTCGAAATTAGATAATTGCCTCAGGATAATTCAAAAAAGGCGTTTCGACAAGTTTGCGAAAAGATGTCAAAGTTCTCAGGGAATCAAGGAACATTTTAGGGAGTGTAGAGCATTTATCCCGGAGTGGCATGTATGAACGCAGCGGCGAGGGCCAGGGAGCGCAACGCCGCACGAACGCGTCGCTGTTTCAAATAACATTTTGCCGTAAAGGGATATTCAGAAAGCTTTTCTCTTCAGAAATTACCGCATTGTCTAAAGGCTTCGGATGAGACTGTCCGCCCACGCGGCCGGCGCGCGTTTCGAGCGTCTGTCGCGAAGGCATTTTTCCGGGAAGCCTCCACACATCTGTAAACGGCTGACACGGATGTTATCCACTCATCGTCTAACGCTACCGCTAACCAATTTACAAGTCCTGAATATGCCGTCGCGACCGCCGCTCGACACGCTAACTGACCGAGTGTGCGGAGATTCTCATTCGGACAGACTTCAAGTATGCTTTTCCTTGTCAGGTATGTGCTAACCGTAGCGTGACGGCCCGCGCAGAAATTGAAGTCAGCAATGCTGTCATTCTCTATGCAGAAGACTGTAAGGCTTCGAAACGTCTCGAAATCACAAAACGTAAGCGCAAAATTGATTACCTTGGCAAAGACCTCGTTGTTCTCTCGATCGCTTTCGCTAGAGCCGTCGAATGCAATGGCTGCTGGCTTCCCGGAGCGCGTGGTCCCTTGGAGCGAATAATCACTGTTCAGTGAGCGAACCGAGCGACCTGTGTGGGAACAGCCTCTGAACAAACGTCACCTAGAGCTGATGAGTATGAGCTCTTACCTCGCCCTGTTGACGTCTGACGTGTGGCGACGGATTCAGTCTCACGCGGCGTTTTTGGCGTTTTGGACTTTTCCTTATCATAGTAGTCGAAACAGTTCCATCGGCCTCGTTTGTATTTGCTTTCGAGTGGGACAATCTGAATGGACGGAAAGTTGACGATATCAGTGATCGCTGGTTTGTGAGACTTCAGAAATCGTCTAAACAAGTGCATAAATTTATTACAGAGTATTGAAAATTGCACTATTTTTGGATCCAGAGGGTAAAAAGGCACTGATAATCAAATTTATCATATTCTGATCATTTTCTTAGGCATGAATGACAATTCCCCCGGCAAGTTGCAAGCTAACGTTCACTAGTGCGTCGTAGGACTCCGACGATGCTCCATGAAACGATTTGTTCTTGTGATCTACCACAAATGCTACAAAACAGCACGGAATTCGAATCAGTTTCTAGGAATAATTTTCTAAACTTTCCATGTCTTCCAGAAAAATGAAAAGTGCGATTCTTTTTCATTTATGGGAATCACATTGTGAAAAATCAAAGACATGGAATGCTGTCACAAATTCGGATGCGTAGAGTCATGTTGATCGGATTCCAAATTTTCGACGGTTATTGCCCTCAGATTTCCCTAAGAAACGCCCCAAAACAATAAGGTAGAAAGGAAAATCGCAATAATATAAAAGGCAACTTAATTGGATTGGAATCGCGTCGTGCTACGGAAATTTCTGCTGGTTTATTGAATATGTTACATAATGTTAATGGCAAATATAAATCATTAAAAGGCTTGCATTGATATATGTATGTAGCTCAGCAAAAAAAAATCAACAAAAAATAATCGTGCTCAGTGTTTCGGAGCAGTTTCTGAGTGGAACAAATATTCTTGAGATTGATCAACTCCATACATAAATTATTATCTTACATGTAAACGGGAATCCTAGAGTTGATAAAAATCATAATTGATTGAATGTTCGAATATTTAGACTAATTGAATGAGCCGAGTGTACGAACATTTGAATATTCAATCCTCTCAGATATTCAAAATGATTTTTTTCTTCAAAAACTTCCTGTTCATTCTGTAGTTTGTTGAATCATTTGCTTTTTCAGATAGCTGGTGTGTCCGAGAAGTTTAGTTATTTGGTATTTTAAACACTTACATATATGAGTTGTTCGAGGATTTATATTGACTCCTTTTTTATGTAGGTGAAAAATGATAGCTCTGATGAAATTCTCCAAGCAGCTGAAAGAGAACAGCTCTGGGGCTCGATGGTTAAGTGCGCTGAGGCGCTCCCCCAAAATGAGACAGTGCTGTTTCAATCTCGAACGAAGGCAAGCGTTATGCGGTCAAGCGAGCACCTTGTGGTAACAAATTGCCTGTTTGAATATTTGACTAACTGACGAAAAGGTACATATCACAAGGTAGCTGAATGAATAAAAAACTCAGGAATCAGGCAGGACTCGAACCTGCTTTCCGGGCGAGAGTGTTACCATTACGCATTCGGCACCCGCTCTGCATTCTTCTGCCTAAGAACTCTATAGGCACAGCAGCAATCATCCGAAAACGGGCATGATCTTGCAAACACAAGTCAGAATCGAATCCAGTCATGTTGAGGCCTTTTAGAGATTGGCTTTGATGGTTTCGAATATGATGGAACATCTGATTTTGTGAAAATCCGTTCGAAACATTCGAAATCAGGATTTTTTCAGAGGGGTTCTGGGAAAAATATCCATTCCGTAACCCTCAAACTCGTTAATTGAATAACTTTTGTATGGCTTTCAAAAATGCCATATTCAAATTTTTAGTTAATCCTAAATCTGCCATCGAACTGCCCATGTTCAGTGACCAGGACCAAGCTCACGATGGTCCATGGACCAGCGTGGGTCTGGAGTTGGCCGTTGCTCTTGGGAAGAATCTGGAAGATTTAGGCGGGAGTCGCCATTTTCCCCGTCCCATCTGGAATCATGCCAGTGAAGCGAAAATTTAATTTTTTCGAGTGAAATTTCCGGGTGCGTGGCGTTCTTTCTTCTGAATCCCCTAATTTTCTTTAGTGCTGTCCGTATTTGCCAAGACTTGCGAAAAGGCTAGTTGTTTCTGATGTTTTTTTTGGTGTTTTTCTAGTGCCTCCTCAAGTAACTTTTGATTAGTCGACTAACATGAAGTTCAGGGGAACGCAACCGAAATCCCCTGAACGAAGTGCTAGAGAATTAACCGGAATGTTCTAGTGGTGGGGAAAATCTGTTTCTTTTGCAACAGCTGTGAATTCATGGTGCGAGCCCAGAAACAGGAGGTTTTTGTTAGAATACTGTTTTTCTCCATATGCGAATCATTGAGAAAGAATTTCAGGCATTTTGCAGTATTTGCAACATTTGCGTTAGACGATAGTCCGTAGTCCCATTCGGTTCGCGAGCAAGCGAAACACTCAATACAACGACTAAAATTCGCCCTTCGATATGATGGGATCATACTCAGGGGTGTGCGTAATTACGACTAACGACTAACGAATTTAACGACTAACGGGCTTTTCGGGTGTTACGACTAACGACTAACGACTAACGAAATTAAAAATGTTTTCGTAAGCAATCCCAAAATTCGTTAGAAAGTCAGTGGTCATTCAAATCGCGCTCCATCCCAAGGTTACACCAGGATTGATACATATTGCCCTGTTGGTTGTTCTAGATGAACGGTACAAAATAACCATAGCCTTCAGTATTTATCATTTCTAGTGACACTGCTTCACAGTTCTCAATCTCCCCCCCCCCATTTTGACATTAACCCAACGTTGCGCAAGGTTAGGCGCAGCATTAGGGCCTTTCAGAGTGCCGTCGCAGAAAAATTCGCTGTCGCGGCTACGTGGTGAGAGATGGGGGGGGGGTGCTACGCAGCGCAAACCGTGCCGCGCGACGGGAGCGACGGCGCGAGCTGGGAGCGACGTTCTGCGACGTGTTGCGACGTTTTGCGAGGCAAATGGTCTCGACCATTTTTGTCGCTGTCGCTATTCGTCGCTGTGGTTTCTTCATATTAGTCAGTGTTCCTTCGTTACTATCTCGGATTAGTTAGTGTTCCTTCGTTACTATCTGCCCATTAACTCTCTGTAGGATCATTTTTTGCCTATTTCACTAGATGTTTGCCATCCATGATAAATTTCGTCATGGTATTTAATTGTTTATCTAGGATTTATCTCCTCATGTCACTTGATTTGTCATCCAGAATTTATTTCGTCATGGTATTTAATTGGTCGTCCAGGATTTATTTCGTCATGGCGTTTAATAATTTTTTTTTATTGTGGACACCATTATTGTTATGCTTATCTTTTCAGTTGAAGGTGATTCTACTGGTGGTAGTGTCTCCTGGTATATTATTCAAAACCTATAACTCGTTTTTGTTGATCGATTTCAGAATATCTGAGATTGCAGAACACGCGAGGGGTGGCACGCCAATATGTTTATGCGCTCTGATCAAACTTAAAGGGCAGCGAAGAAAGAAGAGACGCTCAGAAAGAAATATGACGCGGCGCCAATCGATAGGCCACGCCTTTTTCACTCGCTCTGAGAAGCGATGCCGCGAATTTCGCAGCGACGCCACTCTGAAAAGCCCTATTCATGCGACTTCGCGTCGGTCGAGCTACTTTATGGTAGACTCACTGAACCGGCTCCGACACTGACCGGCTCCAGCGGAGATTTTATACAGAGGGCACTATCCAAGGTGATAATATGGAGCGGTGCCTGCAGACCACAAGTGCCCAACGACGGGAACTGAATCCTATGATTGGATTGTAAAGGGTGCCGTCCTTCGATTTTCAGTCATAAATTCGAGATATGGGGTTTCTATAAAGTGGCGCTGGGGCCTCTCAGGGGTAAAATTTTAATTTGGGTGCTAATTTCTTCCGGTCCTTCCCCATCATGGGAACAAGCTCTAAACCACGCGAACGCTCGGCTCGCGACGCTAAGCAAAGAACAATTAGTGCAATGTCACCACCGGGTAGATCTCAAATAACATCATATAACGCAGAATGCCAAATGTTGCACCGAAAAAAGCGATGATTTAAGATTTTCTCGGTTTCCCATATTGTTTCTTTTCTTACCGAAAAAATTACAAAAATCGATAAACACACACTCTCGAGTATTAGGCTCTCTTGCATATTTTAAATTATGTTTATGTAGGTTTGCAGTTTAAACTAGGTTCTCTAACAAGGAATGATTTGTGTATTTAACGGCCATGAATGTTTTGGAAAACATACATCTCTTCATGCCTTCGTATTTTTCTATTCATAAGGACTTTTTTCTGCCTCAACTGCGCTTGCTTTCAAAGCCTAGATTTTTAACGACTAACGACTAACGACTAACGAAGGTTTTGGCCAGTTGAACGACTAACGAATTACAAAATTTCTATTACGCACATCCCTGATCATACTTCCCGCGACCAGCGACAGCGACTGTGTATACTAAGCATACCAATTTTCGGTCGATATAGATGGTCAATATTGCGTCGTGTCGCTCGTCGCTAGAAGTATGATCCCGTTCATAGTTCCTCCTAAGTCGTCCGTAGTCCACCTAGTTCCCCCGTTCCATATGCAAGTAAATCACGCGAAACGAGGATAAAAATTCTACTTTGATAGCCCGCTCTTACTCTGCCAATGCGTAGTCACTAGATAAAAAAAGTGGGCGTCGCTCGGTTAACGCCGCCCCATTCCATGTGGAAAATTTACGGGTTCTGCGGGAGATAGCTAAAACCCGCATATTCTTGTGTCGACGGTACAAGGTGCAAATTCTACGCGTATTCTACGTAAAACGAAGGCTAAATTCAGTACATTGATCTCTGTTGCGCTAAACCCGTATATTCTCGCTATAATTTTGTAGCGAGAATCTACGGATTTAACGACAGCCTGTGTTGAAATGCAATCTCAAACCCGCGCTGGCTAGGCGGAACGCAGGGATGCCGTTCAAACAGTGTTGGCCCAGTCATCTCATTGAGTGATTACTTGACGCTCTGTGGCTGGCTGTGGAGGGTATCTCCGTGTCGTTTCTGGGTCACCTTTGGTGAGATAATTTTGACCATTGGGATGCGGCAGGCCGTGGGGAAGAAACGGCGAAGCTGTCGATCGCAGCTGAGATAGCCTTTCCAGTACGGATCAAGACGGGGTGGGTCGATCGACCGAGTGCAGTAAAGAGAATAAGCGTAGAATATGCGGGGGCCGTAGCGAGAATTTACGTAGAATATGCGGGCGCTGTAGCTAAAATTTCACCAACTGAGGCTAAACTTTCCGTAATTTACGTAGAATCTCGGGTCAAAATTAGACTAGATGCCTCCGAAACCCTGGGCATCTCCACTTTCCGTGTGAGGCATCTAGCTACGCGCTGGCAGAGTAGGTCACCCATAGTTTCCCTGGGTCGTCCATAACCGGCCTTTTGCCTTTTTGTCGTCTCCTGGGTAAAAATACCTTTGATTTTGATTAGCATCACTTTAATAAATTTCATGTTGAAACGCCTTTTCCGGACAAGAAGGATCGATACCCAATCGATGTTCCCCACCCCAAGGAGGATGTTTTGTTGGAACAAAAAAATGTATCTGTCAGAGGGGGGGGGGTAATTGTTTCGCACTACCTGGACCAGCGCTGCGTTGTGTGACCCTGCTAGTAATGAGTATTCTTATTTATAACACCGAAAAAGAAAAATTTTCAATTGATGACATAATTTAACAAATCGTGACCTTTTCTCAAACTTTAACATATCGTCTTACACCTGCACCTAAGAATAGTTTTCTCAGTTTTCAATTTTAGGGACCGATCAGGGGCGAAATATAATAAATATGTATATGTGTATTGGTGGTTCGTGAAGAAATATTTTGAATTTTTGTGAATCCTTAATGTGTTTCAAGAAAGGATAAACAAGTAAATCAACACAAATAATAAACAAAACGAACTCGAAAACGTGATGGAGTGGTTGATGCCGTTGCCTTGGATTGTAAGCAACGAGAAGAGTCGACGGATTGCGAGAAATTGGACCGAACGGATCTCTGATTGACTGAAATGACATTGAAAATGCAGTAAACATCTAGTGGAGCAGAACGTGAGTCTTCCGGTTTGCAGAAATACCTCTGCAGAAACAACGAGAGAACTTGAATGAACATATGCTTCTAGCAGAACAGCGAAGATCTTGGAGTGACCAGCTTTGAATGTATAGCTTTTTCAGTGGGCAGTAATTATTTGTGTGCGATACCAGTCATAATTGTAGCGCTTTGCGCAAAAAGAATGTCGAACAAGCGTTCTTTCCCCTTTGTTCGCAGCCAGGTTGAATAATTTTCCATGTGGAAACCCGAAGATTTTTGAAGCAAGCATCGAGAGCTTTCCGTTTCTAAATTGTGCATGGCCCACTCTTGAACTCTTGCATGTAAACGTGACACAATCAATCGTGTGCGCGAAATATGAAGGCGTATTTGGAAAAATAAACGATAACATGGGCCAGTATAGGCAACACAAAAGTCTTAGGTATGTATGTAGGTAGGTGGAAGAGGTTCTTCATGAGGCATTTAAATCAAATTTTCGATTTTTTTTCTTTCAAGCCTTTCTATTTCAGCCACATCCAATGGCTATGAACCTATGCGGTTTGGATACACCGTGAAATGAATTTGATGTCTGCGCCAGAACTAATTTTTTACCAATATCTGCATTTGGACTCTGGGCCCCAGACATTTTCGGAGTTATTTCCGCATGTGGAGTTCGTGCCGTGACTGTTTTAGGGTTGTTTGACGGTAGCATGAACATTCTAGGAAAACGAGCTCATAGGTGATTGACTCTACAGCCACTGCAGGTGGCCACAACTTTTGAGGGCGCAATCTCAGAGCCTAAGACTTTGTGAGTAAATTCAGCTAGCCTCAGTTATTTGATTGAACTCTATCATTTCCTTTTTTTTCTTGATTTTTCTTGATCGAGTCGATTTTCAACATAGTCGATTTTTTTTCATTTTCCAACCATTTGAATCTCGAATACGTTCGGAACTGTATTTTTCGACTTCCGGATATACGCGAGATTTCACTTCACCTTTTATCTCTGGTCATTTTCCAATTTTCATTGGCGACTTCTCGGTTTTTGAATAGGCTCAAAATTGACTTCCTCGACTATTCGTCTTGCTATTTCAACAATATTGATCGCGAATATTCATGTTGGGGACAAGTGTGTGGCTTGATCATACTTCTGCCGAGATCAATGCTCCAGTTAAATTCGGAAGTTGATGTTGGAAATTCGATACTACATACGAACGATCGGTTTCTGACCATACTCGAAATTTCACTCCGTCGAACACTCGATTTTGGAATAAGTCTGAAATTCCGTTCTTCCGACCATTCGATTCTTGAACAATGTTCAAAAATTGATTTTTCGACCACTCGATTTACGATTATTTTCAAAATTTAGCTTCTCTGGTGGATATTCGACTTTTGACTGAGTCGTTTTTTCAAAAATTATTGCAAACTTAATTGCGACGATGCCTTTGAGAAATCAAGGTTCTTGAGCGACTGTCTTAAAGGCAGCGTACAATATCGTAAACTTGGTTGAGATAACTACGTAAATAGAATGGTATGGCTCAGATTACACCGCCTACGCATTTTTGAGCATCAAAAACGATCCGCAATGCCGTTACAGGAGTAGCATGTTTGGCCCCGCCCGTATTTTCACGCCCCCTGTATTTGCCCATTTCCTGCAACGCAAGGTTGCTGGGCCATCTTCACCGTCGGTACTGTTGGTGGATTGCCTAACAAGTGAACCACACACGTCACTGACGGCGAAGATGGCCCAGCAACCCCGCGTTCGAGGAAAAAGGCAAATACAGGGGCGTGAAAATACGGGCGAGGTCAAACTTGCTTACTCCTGTAACGGCACTGTGGGGCGTTTTTGACGCTTCAAAATGCGTAGGCATTATGTTGTAGGCCATGCGGTTCGATTCTCATTGTTATCCAGACGACGTTTACGAGCGTGTATGCTGCCTTCAAAAGCAGAGTCCAACCTCAGAGGCAATTTTTGATATTTTACATACTTGGGGCACGTCTTGTCATGACCCTGCCGAACACAAGAGATCCGGTTCCTCTAATAGGTGGTAAGTAGCGTACCAACAAAGATAGCACCGACTGCGAGTAACTCATATGAAATGAGTCATATAACAACTGGGTGAGCCTACGAACAACAATACATACACACCTGAGGTGCCTACGTCCTCTATCTGATAGGGACGAAGGGTAGCCCCGTTATTTCGACCTAGGAGATACGGGATGTCCTCAATCCTGGGCTATTGAGCTGGCGAAAATCTCGTTCTACCACACAGAACAATGCATCGTAGTCGAAGCGGGGTCGCTGATGCATCCTCTCGGGGCGCGTGCGGTTCTAACACGGAATCTCCGCGGTACTGTCGCGGCAATGTAGCGTGTGTTGTCGACCCTCAAGACACTGCAATGGAGTCTCCACGGGACACTAATCATCACGGAGCCGCTGTGGTACTACCGTGGATCTTTCGCCGCACAGTCGAGGGTCGCGGTACCTTCCAGGCCCTGCCGCGGCAAACTTCCTCAGAGTCCCTGCCCACGTGTGTCGCACAAATGCTTTGTGCTTCTTTTAGCTACACCAGAATCTGTTAAAAAAATATGATAAGTGAGGTGGCTCCCTCTCAACCTTCCCCTTGCTCTGTGGTAAGGGGACGGTTGAGGGAATAGCAGTGTACCGTCGAAGGTTATTTTCATTAGTAATAGTTCAGTACTGTCGCATGGAAACTCGAGCTGGCCCAGCCAAAACGCCGGTCAAGAATCAAGCCGGTTTTCACAGGTTCAATAGCGCAAAACTTCAAAATATTTCCATGCATCTCTAGCTTTCCCCTGTTTTCACACGGAATATATGGGTATTTGATCCGTATTAGCTCCCCCCCCCCAGCGGGGAAGGTATGCATACGGCCCCTGGGGCACTTTAGTGGGTACTCGATTTTGACCACCACCAGCAGCGAGCGGTCACTTTCTCATCAGAGCATCCTTATGACATGTTATATTTCTCCAAAGCCCACCGCTCCGCTGCTGGTGATAATCGAAATTGAGAGCCCACTAGATCCGCTCCAGAGTTTGTATCTGCAGAAAACTCGGAATCAGAATTCATCGTTAACGCTTCACTCACCCGTCCACACGCTTGCATAGCATATAGTGAGATTGTGAACAGATTTTCATCCCTTATCTTGTTCAGAAATGACCAGGCGGCGAAGTGGAAAAAAATTAATATGTCAGAACCCTCGGACAACGGTTAGGCGAACAACGAATTATCGGCTCACCCCTTGTGCCTACATGACCGTGAACATAGGTGGCGTATTGATTTAATTTTTGTCGAGTTTTGCCGGAAAAACAACAAAAATTCCGGCAAACGACAAACGGCTAATACGCCCCGAAAATGGCCGGCAAACGACAAACGGCAAACGGCAATTGCCGCACATCCCTGATCATGACGACGTTAACAACACTTGCGTTTTTCGAGAATGTTTTCATCCAGCTTTGACGAAACCGCCTGGCGTAACAAGCTTGGCTCAGCTGGCAGACATCGGGTTTTGCAGCTATTCGAAAGCACTGCTCGAGCTATTTCTCTCTACTAATGCTCTTCACATTTTTGAATTTTTAGATCGCTTAAAATAATATATGGTTTTCGGCGTGGACGATGCCTTTAAGGCCGGCTACGTTCTTATCCGTCCGGGTCCTTTCGAAACTCCAACTGATCTCGAATTCCCAGTCGCGCTCGGCTTCTGTGAAGAGATGGGTTGCCAGGGGCCTATCGCGTTCATTCGATGTTCCTATTGCGGAATTCGCTTATCTAAGATGCATTATGTGCCTATTTACCATTGATGAAAGAAATGGCTATGTATTTTGCGTCCCATAAAGTGATAAGGTTCTTCAAAATATGTGGGGTAATACTTCCCAATCATATAAATTCCCCAAAACAATGGGAAATCTTTGATGGGAAACAAAACCTTGAATCCCTTGCACCCGAATCTATTTCACTGTCGATATGGCTATATCGCGCAGCAAAAGGATAAAATGACATTTGTGATATAATTTTTGATCAGAATATGAAAGTTCCGTGAGTTTGCAAAAAAGCAGCTCTGTGGGAGTTTCGAACCCTGGTCACATGCCCATCACTGGCCCTACCTCCCTTTGCGCCGTCGATGCTGTTGCCTAGACCGCTTGACAAATCATAGACTAGGAGGAGGTCGATAGCTGGCAAACTTTCGGAGCTTATAACTCCTTCATATCTATCTTTCGCGGCGGGTACCCAACACTATTTCACCATGTAATGCGTGAACATTCCCACATGACATTAGATTTCTACCGTTCAGACCTACGCTTCTTATACTACCCTTGTAAGGTGTAAAAATGCCTTCAAGGCATCGTGCGAGCTAGGAATCACTTTCATTTTTTGTACACAATCAAGCATATTAGGCTAGCTTACATCACCCACAAAGCTTGAGGCTCTGACAATGCGCCCATTAGAAGTTTTGGCCGCCTGAAAGCTGCTCTGAGGTCGGTCATCTAGCTTTTCTGGGTTTATTATCTAGCAGTTTTTCATAGAATGTTGATGCGACCGTCAAATATCATGGAAAACCGTTATGATACGAATTCTATATGCAGGAAAACTTCAAGAATAGCAGTGACCAGGATACCAAGCGGAGAAAAATTTCGGAAACAAATTCGGCGCAAACTCCAAAGCCTTCTTTTATCCTGTATTTGAACTGCTTTTTCTTTAGAAGGACTATCTCGACATTTTCGTTCGGTACTGAGGCCGAGCTATACAAAAACATTTAAAAAATATTTAACGGCTTTCTGCCCGTACCCCCCCCCCTTAAAGGCTTAGTACACCTTCAGATATGAATTTTGAGATTTTTGTGTAATTGTGTAGAAGACCCGTCCTGTATAACACGTGCCAAATGCGGAATCTCAACTCCTTCAAATAAGCGAGATATAAGCGACCACCACTCATTACCGGCTCATACCCTAATCTTGGCTCGCTCTCTTGTAGCGATTGCGACTGAAGACAAATACAGGCTTGAGACAACTCGTCCACCAAATTTTTACCATCAAAATACAGGGATTTTCGAAAAGTCATATCTCCGTTTGTAGGGGGTCTTGGACGATTTCAGGGATATCATTGTGATCAGAGTGTGACCCTCTCCAAGATAAGGATTGAACCTGGGAAACAATTTTCTGGGTGTCCTATGCCTTTAAAAGTTGAGCCCATGGGAACATTTTTGGGCCCATTTAGTGGGTATTGGCGGTCTATGTGCAACTGCTATGACTTGAACGAATCTCGATGATTTTTTACAGCTACAGCTTTTTTTACACACTTATTTATACCTTACCACCCCATTCCGCCTTAGCGTTTCGCGCATGTGCAATTTCGTCACAAAGATTTCCCGATGCTGATTCTGAATAGCTCTTTGGGCTGCACACTTTGTACACAATTATGACCAAAGTGCACAGAAAACCTTCCTTGCGTTTTTTTCTTGGGCTAAAACGCAGTAGAACTGACAGCAAGAGTGTCTATAGAAATTTAGTGAAAGAAAAGTAATTTATGAATTTCCACCCAGGGAAAATTCGTAGGTAAGCATGAAATGTTTGCGAACGAGAAATCAAAGCGGCAAGAAAAAGATGCTTTGCTAAGCTGATAAGCCGACACACGGTGAACACATACCGACAGGAAGCGTGCGATAAATCAGTGACTGAGAGGAGAAAGAAAATGGTGCCAGATAAATCAAATAGTTTAACAACAAAATCGTGAATCTCAGTTCACCATTCAAGGTTTTTGCTGCTGAAAATAGGTTTGGAAGAAATGAATTCAGCTGGAGAATCATTTTCTCAGATCAAAAATGGTGGCTATACATAGTTGATGATTGAATATATGTAGAAGTTGATGGATTCAAAAATAAAACAAATGATATTAGTCGTTAGGTTGGTCCGCAAGTTTCGCACCAAATGTAGGTTAGAGGCATCGTTCACGATGAAAATGGTTTCTGAGCTTTCCATATATAATGGGAGCTCTGGTACCCTACACAACAACCATGTTGAAATAACCGCGAAAAAGTTGCTGAAAACTGCTTTTCAGGATCCCTTTTTCTTCGTTTTCAGACCCCATTCAACTAATCGACTCATGAGAAAGGAAGGGTCGATCGCTACGTAACGCTGTTCTGATCCATGATCTTCCGATCAAATCCCGTTTATCTTACTCTTAGCTGAGTTCTAAAGGAGAAAAGTTTGACCAGTATGTGCAGAAAGGATATTCATGACGTAATCCTATGATATATTTCCTCAAGTTCCACTCATTTTGGTTATATCACTTCTCAGAGAGTCGGGGGGTTCTATTCGGCCACGATATGCTTTCGATTCGACTACAAAGCGGTTGGACGACGATAAGGCCACGTACTTTCCGTGCGCCACGTGGCCTAATCGTCGTCCAAGTGAGAAGCACGTGCCGCCAATCATAGCCGTTTCACTCGGCCACGACACGCTTTCGATTCGACTACGATGAGTTTGGACGACGAACGAGCCACAATGCTCATGATTGAACACGTTGATCCATCGCTTCAGAACTGACCCGGCGCATATCAGCCGCACAGCACGTATATAAGGGGCCCTATCCCATAGAGAGCGCAGTCCGCCTTTCGGGGCCGCTCCTGGACTGTGACTACGAGTTTTCATTTCTGGACGATTTTTGAATCGCTACGGGGTCTCCTCCACGATCGACAGCGAGGGAAGCTCTCTCGCTGTCGACCGCGGCGAGGGTGATGTCCTTGCCGCGGACTGCTGTAAGGGTGAACCCCTGCTGCAGGCCGTGACTTGGACCGTATCCTTGTTGGGGGAGACCCGCTCCCTTCGGAGGGGCGGGAGCCCGCCTCCAGCGCCACGTAGTCATATCGAACACACTATGTGCTGCAGCGTGGGAAATAGGGTGCGGCAAAAGTTTTGCCTCGCTGCGCCACGTAGTCCTATCGAACAGGCCATGTGCACCTCGGAGCAGCACGTGCTGCTGCGAAAGTTCCTTTCAACTCGACTGCGTACCCGATTAGAAAGCCTATCGTGGCCGAATCGGACCCCCCGACTCTCTGAGTTGTTGAGCAATTACATTATTTTCTCAGTTGAATGGACGTAACAGATGATCGACCCAAAGGCCAACCCCCGAACCCAGAAAGACGTTTTCAACTGAAAAAAACTCCATTTCGATTCACTTTCAAGACTGCAGACTTGGTGAATGGCCTTATCAGGGCTCACTTGAATGATATAACACAAAAACAGGAATTTGGTTTTTAGCACGTACGATGCCTTTAAATAGTTTTCCCTTGTTGTCTTTGACCTTCCGATCCAAAGCTGTATTCGATAGCACAACGCTTTTATCTCAAAGGGTTTATCGCCACTCAGGATACTCGACCTGCTCGGAACTTGCCAGCAAAATGTAGGGGAAGGTTTTAGTCCCGAAAATCATTTTTCTCGTTCTCTTCGGTATACCTCACGGTGCCGCTTAAAAGTATGAAACAATTAAACTTGTGAGTACTATGAAGGTTTTGACACCGAAACGGGTTTGCAAAAACTCTTCAAAATTAGCTTTTTTTACAAGATAATTCCAAAAATTACAATTTTCATCATGCACTACCGTAAGGTTTGGTCAAAAAGCGGACAGGGAGGCATTTTCGCGTCTTCACCGTTATTTTTCAATAACTTCCTTCAAAATCAACTTTTTTCCGGTCTCAAAAGTTATTTGAGATCCAGTTGTGAAACACTATCTAAAAATATAATGCTTTCCAAAGCTTAGGATGAGAAAAAAGAACGAGTGCATGGTCCAGTCCTCAAAGGCATCGTACGCGCTGCTGATCACTGCATTTTTTTTGTATACAGTCGAACGATTCGGGCTAGCTGACATCACCCACAAAATTTGAAGCTCTGGAAATGCACCCGGTAAAAGTGATTGCCATCGTAAAACGGCTGAGGTCGATCATCTAGCACTTCTGGGCCGATCATCTAACCCTTATCTACAGAGTGTTGAGGTGACCGTCAACCAACATGGAAAACAAGAATGGCACAAACCTTTCATGCAGGACAACTTCAAAAACCACGCCTGCAGCCACAGAAAACATCAGAAGTCATTTTAGCGCAAAATTCGAACTCATTTTTACAGTGTATTCAAAATGGTTTTTTATTTGGAAATAAAGACTTTTCACGGCCCCTTCCGGCATTTCCATTCACTAAAGATGCCAAGCCATGCAAAAACATGAAAAAATATTATATGGTTTTCTGCGCTAGCGATGCCTTTGAACAATCGAGCCTAGAAAATCAATATAAAAATTAAGTAAAACTTTAAGATCTAAGGACATACAATAGTACTGGAGAAATCTAGAAAGCTACAACAATCCTGGAGTGTAATCAAATTTTATGCGATTGGGAAACTGAAAATTGCAATTCCATTGCCATCTCATTGATCGATGCTCTCTTGATTTTTTGCTTCGTCCATAAACGTATTCTAAACCTCTTGTGGGAATAAACCAATGCTATTCAGTGTGTCAATGTGAGGATTGGGAATGCGAGAATTTATTCTGTCAATCGATGAAAAAAAAACTTTTTCCAGAATGTGCAATAATAATCTTTATTTTTCAAAAATGTCAAAATCCGTCAAGAAGTCGGGAGCAACTAGAAAATCGAAAAAACTACTAGTGTTTGGGGTGGAATATATTAATATTGACGATTTCGTGATGAAGTGCCTACTTCAGAAGACCCTTCTCACGAAAAGGCTTGTAGACAACCTCTTATGCTCTGCTCTGAAGGTGCATTTTAGAGCACACAAAACTGCTTCCAATAGCATAGAAAGCCTCTTTCTTTCAGAGCTCGCCTTAGGAAGCAAATTCAGCGACGGGAAATTGTCCAGAGAAGAAAAAACGCATACTCTCTAAAACCGGTCGCACCTAAATATCTCCGCCAGTTTTCGACCTCACAAGGCGAGTACTTATGTATGTAGTAGTGGGCGACCCGGCCATTGTCAGCGAAATATACCCTAATTAGGATTACTTCTAGGAATGTTTCGAACCCTAAGTTCGTTTCTGCGTTTCTGCTACTGAAGATCTTCGTGGTGGGTTAGGGATGGAATCCCCTCTTTAGGGCCAGTGCATTTACTGCAGGACGTCCAAGAATTGGGTTAGAGAAATGCTATAGATTTGATTCGAAACTTTTTTACGGGGAATATTATGGGTCCTGAATACAAACCCATTCGTCGATTTTTTGAAAAATTTCGACAAGTTTTGTTCGGAGCCTCCCAACGGGGCAGATTTTCAGGACGAAATGCTACTTTTGACAATTTCCCATATGCCACGACAAATTCGCCTTAAAACTAGAGCATATCAAACGAATAATATCGACCCAGGATTCTTATTCGCGACAGCGAGTTACCCCCGAAAGAAGTCATTCAAATCTGGATTCAGTTTTCTGAACACCCTAGAAATTGCATGACGGGCCACTTACCTTCTCGCCCAATTTAGAGAACCCATCTGTAACCCGGTTTAGAGATCTCTTCAGCTGCTACAAACTCGGATTTGAAAACATCCTCGGAAGTGATCCGTTTGCAACGAAACACATCTTATCGGAATGTGTCTCGTTGCAAACGGTTGGGTGATCTAAAAAGGCATCCGTAGTCAGATCTTCGGAGTTCGGCTAGATTTTTCCCGGCCCGCTATCGAGATTGGTTCAACCTTAGGTTTATATCAAAATAAGGTGTGTGTGAGTTTCAGATTTCAGCACGAATCCGTAAAAAAACAGAAGTTCAATATAAACCCGTGGTAGTTTGCTCGTCCATTTTCAGACAGACCAGCCGACTGCAGCGAAAATTGAGAGGTCTGAAATTCAGATCAAGTCGAGAGATTTCCTGCCAACAACTCCGTCTAAAGCCCTCCAGGTCCGAACACCATTAAAGGCAGTGTTCACGATGAGAGTTCGACCCAAAAATGAGATTGTTTGGTCGTAAGGTAACTAATAGTGAAGAAACAGGGAAGAAAAACGTCCAGAATAAGTCATAATAACGGCTTCTAAATTCAGGGCGTGGACGAGAATCATGGGCCCTGGTGATTTCGGCAAGCGCGCGCTGATCGCGAAATCTACGCGAATCGATAATGCTAACTGCGGCAGAGTTGCTTGGCAATTTGCCAACGAAACGTGTGCGGCGCAACAAGCTCGTCCGATTGGGGGGCGGACCGGGATAGGAGGGCGCACCGGGATAGCTTTCAAAGCCGTTTTTATTGATTTCTGGCCAGTTTTCGTTGCTTTCTCTGACCCTATCCTCTACAGCTCCAGCCAACTTAGTGTGTCACACCGAGACTTCGAGAACGGGATTTATCGTGAACACTGCCTTTAAAAAATGGTTCTATTCAGAAATTTCGCCACTCTCAAGCACTTCTTCCGGTTCTTGGGCGGACATTCAAAAACCGAGACTGGAATCTGGGAAAAAATGGAGTTCCAGAAAGACCATCTATTTTCAGCAGAAGACCAGAATGTTTTGGATTTTTTCGGCTTTTGCCCTCTTCGCAACTTATCAGAGATGTAACAAAAAACACCAGAGAGTAACCAGAGAAAAATGTGTGAGTTTTCAAACGTTTTGCGACAAAAATTGACAAGGCCTTTGATTCTTTGAAAACTGGGAAAAATCGGAGGAAGCGCTGCACATTCGATGAAATCTACTCCTGTCAAATACTGGGGGAAGTTGGTAATTTTTTCAGGTCTATGGCGACGCAGTTCTGAACACTGATGAGCGTCTTTTGAGGAACGCGAAAATTCACTCGAAATTCTGTAAATCTTTTGTCAATTAAATAAGGATCGAGGTGGAAGGAAGAGCTTGCTAACAATGTTTGAACGGGTTGCAAGGGCCAGACCAGTGGTTAGAAGTGATTAGCAGCGGGTGAGAAAACAAGAGTGCCTCCAGCAATCCGCAGCAGATGTTGCTGACTGCTGAGACCTCCTTTCATATTGACCAAAAAATATTGGTCCATGCAGCGTCATTAGTCAGTTTTCAATCAGCCAGGTATTCATCTTCGTGGACGCTGCCTCTAGAGAGAAAAACACCGGTTCTGAAAGCTGCCGCTTTTTTCTAACAGGTGAAAAAAGCAAGACTGATTACTTGGAACTTCCTCCTCTTGCAAAAACGAGAGGGTGGCGGGCCAGAATGTTAGAATGGCCGAAGAGCTTTGCGAGCAGAGTTTGGAACAGAAAAGAGATGTCCAATCTCTTTTGAAGTGCACATTTGATGACGATATACGCCCTTTTTGGTATAAAAAGAGCTTTTGGAAGATTGATTATTGGAAGAACAGTGGATGAGGTGGAATTGCTTGTTAGTCCAATTCTCGCTAGACAAGATAAATTCACAGACGTAGGTAGACTCGGGATCTGGGAAGCGCCGAGAAGATCTTAACAGGGAGTTTAAGGGAGGTGTTCACGACGAATATCACATCTCAATTCAAAATGGGGTTGTTTGGTAGTGAGCTCTCTAACAGTGAATTTTTTAGAGAAGAAAACCGTTTAGAACAAGCTGAAATAGCGATTTCTAACGTTCAGGGAGTGGACGGGCTCACGCGCCCTGTTAGTCTCCGCAAGCGCGCTCTAATGGCAAAATGAGCGCGAATCGATCAGGCTGGACGTGGCAGAGTTGTTTGGCGATTCGCCATCGAAAGCGTGCGCGGCGCCACTAGCTCGTCGGAGAAGGGGGCGGGGCGGGTTAAGCAATCGTACTGGGCTAACGAAGTCTTCACATCGCAGCCGTTTTTATCGATTTCTGACCCGTTTTCGCTGCTCTATTCGACGCTATCCCCTTCAGAATCTGCCAGCGTTGTGCTTCACAATGAAAACTCAAATACGCGGATTATCGTGAACACTGCCTTCAAAAACGAATGGCCCAGATTACGGCAAACGAAAGCGGATTTGTAAAAAATAGCCATAGTACGGAAAACGAAAACCGGAATGGGATACTTCCGTGCAATTCTGGTTTGTATGCATAAAACTTCCTAGATTTCAACGATAAGAAAGAGTGTGTAATTTAGTTTTTTTTTCGGCTTCCCTGAAATTTTCTAAACGCCTAACATACAATACCGCTGCTATCCAAGGGAAAAAAGGGGCGAAAACCCCAAAACGGGCAACTAAAGCGTCTTTCTACCACAACTCGCCCCAAAATTCTCTGTTTCGTATTTTTAAAACGTCGAAATCAGCATGTCGTGATCCAATCGAACATGTGAAAAACTGTTGCGAAATTCACAACAAACCTCATTTTTTTAAGGTGAAATAAATTCTCATTTCGACAATGCTAGAGATCGCTTACGTTTGTTTTTGACCGAAATTTCTCGTGATTTTATTTAGTTTATCATTATCAAATTCGTTACTAACTCCATTTTAAAAAGAGGTTTCCATTCGGAAATTCCAAAATTATTTCATGTATCTGTATAGAGGCAAGGTGAACACGGTGATTTTTTTCAAAACTGAAAATAGAGCACTCTAAGTCGAGTTGTGGCCAAAAGACGCTTTAGTTGCCCACTTCGTCAATTTTGCCCATTATCCCCCCTTGGATAGCGGCCCTATTGTATTCATAGCGGGTTCGAAAAAGCGTTTGCAGAGCGTGTTTAAAAAGCTATTAATTGGCTCATATTCGATCCGCTCACTGTGCGTTTGAGATCTGACTTTATCCTAAAATGTCGGGTGCTTAGCGTTATTCCTCTTCTACATATTTCGAACTTAGCAACTTGACAAAGTTTGTTCGAACAGTCTTCAAAAGTGACCACAAAACCACAAGAAAACGAGCTCTTCTAACATGTCTCGACAAAAGCGGACAGCATGAAAGAAAATTATGGAACAGAAAAATTAGCGGTGCGCATCAAAAAATCTCAGCTTCAAGGATTCAGCCCCTTTCTGGACACAAATTCCAACAACTTATGTACACAAAAAAAGTATGAAGCTATTTTGCAATCTATTATTTGGGTGCATTTTTCGATTTAGGGTGTTCCATGTTTTGTAGTGATATTGACGTGATAACATTCTAGTAACAAGCAAAAAAAAAGTTCTTAGGATGTTTCGCTTTTGTTGCCTTATTTTTGTGCCATAGGAAATTTGTACTGAAACGGTTCCAACAAGAGTCATGATCCTTACAAACACCCGGGTGTTCTTTTGCAGGAAATATATTAATCGAAAAAACCATGAGCTAAAAATTTCAAATGAAATTTTTCATAATATATTTGGATGGAAAAATCAACATTGGCCAGCCTAGGACGTGATCGTCACCAGTAGTCTGAATGCGGAAATGAAGTCTTTTCGCCGTCTGAAGCTATTTTGGGAGCGTTCGAATTCCCGCAGGGCAGAGAACTGACGGTGGAGGTGAAAAATATTCGATGATTATCAGCAAATCGAAACTCTTTGGCTTTAATTTCAGCCTTGACATTTCCTATTATTTCAGTTAGGTTTCACTAGGATATAGCAAGTTTCAGGCAAATTCAGATGTGATTTTTTGAGAAATTTGCCTCCGAATTGTCGAATGAGTGATTTTTTTCAAACATTCCACATTTAAAATCTTCCAATAAAGGAGAATATTTGAATTCCATGAAAACCTCAATCATTGAGTGAACTGCAAACATAGAACCGTTATTCGACGTGGAAAATTATGTTATTCGCTTTTTTTTTTAGCATGTGTAAATATTCGTTTTTTTTTCGATTATATTTCAGATGATGTGTGCTCTTCTTCAAAGTGTTGTTTGACTGTGTATTCTTGGGAACCTTCAATGTATATAATGAATGAATGAATTAATTAATGAATAAATAAATAAATAAACAAAAAGAATAAATATATAAATGAATGAATAAATAAATAAATAAATAAATAAATAGATAAATATTCAAATAAATAATTAAATTGATAAGCAAATAAATAAATAGTCAAATAAGTAAGTAAGTAAGTAAGTAAGTAAGTAAGCAAGCAAGCAAGTAAGTAACTAAGCAAGTAAGTAAGTAAGCAAGTAAATAAGTAAAGTAAGTAAGTAAGTAAGTAAGTAAGTAAGTAAGTAAGTAAGTAAGTAGGTAAAGTAAGTAAGTAAGTAAGTAAGTAAGTAAGTAAGTAAGTAAGTAAGTAAGTAAGTAAGTAAGTAAGTAAGTAAGTAAGTAAAGTAAGTAAGTAAGTAAGTAAGTAAGTAAGTAAGTAAGTAAGTAAGTAAGTAAGTAAAGTAAGTAAGTAAGTAAGTAAGTAAAGTAAGTCAGTCAGTCAGTAAGTAAGTAGGTAAGTAAGTAAGTAAGTAAATAAATAAATAAATAAATAAATAAATAAATAAATAAATAAATAAATAAATAAATAAATAAATAAATAAGTAATCAAATAAGTAAATAATTAAAAACATGATCGTTTCGAAAGGCAATGCAATAAATGAAAAGTAAAGTGCATGAATGCAACAGGACATTTTTTTTGAGTTCAATATTGAAATGTTTGGGGCTATGAACATATCTATGCAAATGATTTTGGTGGTTGGGAAAATTGATTACTCTAATATTTTTGCTTAGCAAAGCATTTTCCTTATCTTCGATCGCTGCAGTTTTTGCTGCGACGAACTATGTTTCTTGTTGTGCGTGCAAAAACTTACAAGTTATTGGGTGAAATTAGATTTCTTGCTACACGGCATTTGCATTTTATTCGTTTTCGATCTCGTTTCAAACTCTATCATCTCTGAACAAACATGGTTCTCGGCGAAATGGAAAAAAATCAGATCAGACATGCATGGCTACATATTTCAAGACCGATTCAACTTATGCATTTAAAGGCAGTGGTCACGATGAAAAACGTTATCGAAAAAACTACAAAAATCAGCTTAGATCAAAAACAGCTGAAAAACTATGAAGGTAGCGCGGTGAAAAACGGTCTACAAATAGAGTTTCTAGGGCCCAAAGAAGCTAGTTCGTGCACACGTGCACAGCGATGACGAAACAGATCGCAGTCTCATGCCGAGCAGTCAAAAATCATCGACATTCAGAGGACGAAATAAATACATATTTAACGAATAAAAACAATTGAACAATGAAAAAAACACTCCAGGCAATGTTTCTGACCAGATGTGTACATAATTCCGAAGTTTCAGTGATTGAAGTTCAATTTCAAGCCAGCTGATGTTCTTGATATAAGAGGTCATTGATGCCGATGATGTGGAGAGGGCTCGTCCACCATCAAAAGACAAGAAAGTTCAGGTTTCAAATTCGGCCCAAAACAGTGGTTTTTTCGCGATTTTTTCTTATAGGTCCTACTACTCGAGACCCAGGAAAGGATTTGGAGAGAAAAAGACGACAAGCATATTTGATCGCGACCACTGCCTTTAATGTGGTTTTAGAACACCATGCGATGCTTACCCATGCCACAAAAATTCGTACCATGCATTACTTGCAGAATTTTTACAGCATGATTGGAAATAGTATGTGCTTATTATGTAAATGATGAATAGGCAATATGAGCGGAAAAAGCAAAAATGGAGAGAGCAGTTGATATGTCAGCAACCGGAAACTTTTATAAACAGGTTGTGTATAACAGCATAACAACGATTAAAAACAAAACCAGTTTCTCTGGCATAGTCGGAAAAGTGTGTGCATTTCATCGAGGTGTTTTCAATGGTTGGAGGAGTTTCGCTGGACAACATTGTTGAAAATCTTTAGTAAAAAATTGTTAGCTGGAAAATTTTGTCAAATGGAATTTTTCAAGAGTTGTTTGTTCAAGATTTGACTACAACTAAATTTACAATGAAAAAAATTCTGAGGAGAGCTTCAAAATTCCGCGCCGTAATGTGCGGGAATAGAAAAAAGAAGGAAAGACGAAACTCAAATTTCGTTGAAAATAACACACATCCGATTACAAGAGCATCTCGCATATTATCTATCCCATATAATCAATTTTTTTATCTTCTCAGGCCGAAAAAAATCTACTGAAAATCCAGTCATTTACCAGAGATTTACCACAAAAATCTACTAGAATCGGGCGGTAATTTAGTGGTAAGTTTCTGGTAATCTACTAGATTTTTCTGGTAATCTAGTGAAATTTTCTGGTAATCCAGTAGAATTTTGTGGTAATCTAGTAGAATTTACTGGTGGTCTACTAAAACTATTTTTGAGGAAAAACAGCTGATTTTCCTCGCATGATAGCTCTACACCATTGCGGCTCACCACTCTATACAGCTTTTGATATCTGTTTGAGGTTTTTTGCACATCGTGCTGTGTTAATGTACGTTTCAGCGCAATGCACAGTTTTGTACGATTGGAGCGCATTTGTTATCTAAAATGCTCTTGGAATTGCCTTCTGCATTATGGCGATATCGCAATAGTCCCTTTGTCAATAGGGCATCCTGATGATGGAATAGGCATTTCTAAGAGCATTTTAGATCACTAATGCGCTCCAATCGTACAAAACTGTGCATTGCTCTGAAACGTACATTAACACAGCACGATGCGCAAAAAACCACAAATAGATACCAAAAGCTGTATAGAGTGGTGAGCCGCATTGGTATAGAGCTATCATGCGAGGAAAATCAGCTGTTTTCCCTCAAAAGTAGCCCGCACAAATTTTAAGAACGCTCCTTACTCAATTTATAGCAGTCAACAATACCCGTGGTCAAGTTCGGCTGTGTAACTTCTCAACGGGTGGTGAGAAGGATCCTAGAGAATTTCGGCTCAAAAGAAAAAATCACATGCGGAAGTCGTAAGAACTTCGGCTCAAAAACTAAAACGGAGGGTCGAGACAGTAAAGTTTCCGCTAATTTCGGTATTCAAGGGAAGCGGTTCGTTGCTCCGCTGAGGCCCTACACAATGGCCCTTTTGAGCCCGACAACACCCTAACTTGTCCACCTCCAATTCTTCGCCGGTTCGGGTGGCAATTAAAGCTTTACTGTTAATAAAGTTCCAGCTGCGCGTCTCCTACATCCTAAGCACTATTTCATCACTATAGCATTCAGCGGATCGTTTGAAATTCATCTCTTCCACAATTTGGACACAAAACTTTTATAACTATTACACAAGCAATAAACAATAAGATTTTCTGATAAAATCAACAGGAACTCAACAACTATAAGATAGCGAAGATCAAAAACACAATCACAAGCATATTATCAGTTCTCGCACAAATAAGCAAAGGAGTAATAGGCAGGACTGATGGTGCGACGGCGCGTTGCGGTTGGTGGGTTTAAAGGCTTATTCCGACCTCAGGGTTAAACGTCCTACTAGAGCTCCTGTTGTCGATCATCACAGCGCGGAGCGGTGGCATCTTCATCGGAACCTCCTAATTACCACTTACATTTCACCGAGACCAACCGCTCTGCTACTGGTGATTATCTAAATCGACAGGTCACTAGCGATTTCCCAGAGTCTATATATAGGCTCGGAGTAAACCCACCACTCAGTCAGGATCATCTGAGTGGGTGATAAGACGAGTGTGAAATGATTCAGACAGGACTCAGACGAGTCCGGAATCATATCGAGCTGTAGATCGCATTCAAGCGGTCGGTCTCACAATTCCATAATGATGAGACCTTGGTGACATTTGTGATGATAAGAACAACCAGCCCTTATTCTCTACGTGGTCATTCACTACTCGACCAACTCCATGCTTCGTTTCTCAATAAATGAAATGCGAATTGTTTCGTGGAAGCTGATTCTGATATTGATAAGAACTGATACATTGACAAGCCAATATCTCTGCTAAATTATTTAATTTACTCTTCTGTTCCTCAGAGAAGTCACAAGCGCACTCCTGACCGAGCACGCCGTTTCTCTCCTCTTTAGCCAAGAAGTCGGTCAGAGTCAGGTTTGACTGAGTCTACTCAGTCAAACCTGACTGAATGGCTTCAGCTCGTCTTGTTTGTTGCTGACTTTGTTAACTTAGCCTGGGTCGCTAACCTACATTACGCATGTCTCAAATACGTGCGGCTAGTCTGAATTCTTTTTGGAACATTGACTCAGTTAAGCTAAACTGAATTTTTCGCCGGCTTTACTACGGGCCCAATGGTGTTAAAATTGGATGTGTATGTGTATGTATAGCCTACCTCCCCCGTTGTATTTTGCTATGACCGACCACTCCGCTGCTTGCTCCGCCCGGTCTACTTTGAGCAAGCTAGACTTAATGACTTTTCTATACACTTTGAGCTTCTCATATGTTGTTGAGATTGGTCTCGTGGATTATCTTAGTGATGTTGCTTCTGTAATAGGAAGAGCTGAGACTAGTTTCGCCTCTTAACCTTAGAGAAGTGTGAAATTCAGTGTTCATACCACATATTGTATTATTTTTACTTCTCAAGGTCTGTCAGTAGAGTATTAAGGAGAGCTAGGCCACGCTTTCCCTGTATATCACATTCTCTCGCCTGGACAGGATTTTGATTGAGTGTATAATCGCGCTCCAATCGCGTTAGACGCGCGCGCCGCAGCTTTGCGTCGCATGCGTTGCGCCAGCCGGCCTCCGGTGGTTAATCACTTTCCGCAACAGCCAGCTCCAAACGCGGTACCGCGACGTCGCGTCGCGCGAATTGGCAGTAGAGCGCGCTATCCACACCCGGGGATTTCTGACGGATTGAGGGCGGATTGGTCTGCACACTTTTTGGAGCTATGACTTGTCTGTAGTTATTAGCGATGGTGGAAGTCTCTGATTTTACTATTTCCATCGAAAAAAAGAAAGCGCGAGAGGCCATTTTGAACACATTTCGTTGGGGGTGAACGATTTGAACCCTTGACTTGCCATGACGGGTACTGCAAATCTGATTAAATCTGATCAATAGCAAGCTTTATTTTGTCATTTGGATTGTTTTTTTCTTCTCCAGTGTTCAAATAAAAATGATGGTTCATGTGCGACACTGAACTGGCCAAAACCTAGAAAATGACAGCTGTGCACAGTGATTGACAAGTTGCTGAGAAGCTATCTCAGAGTAATCAATTTTTTTAAAATCTAAACATAGCTCGTGCTTTTTCCGTCACAAATCTTCCCAGAATGCAACTGCAACTTTTCCGCGGCTTCAATGTAACATCTGCAAATATTATGCACTTCACGAACATGAACTATGGCTCTGGCACATTTCGGACCTGAGAGTAGCGAAATCAATTATCAAGAAACGAAATGAAAATGATGATGGAATAATGGAGAAAATAATTTTAAAAAGTCGTCACAGCCGGCGCCGCGATGGCGTAGCGGGCATCACGCCCGTCCTGCGCTGTCTTGGCGTCAGGCATAGTCGAACGCCACTCCCGCACGTCACGCTCGTGACGCGCTGGCATTGGCGTGTACGAAAACCGCCTTAAAGCCACTGCGGAGCAACGTATGGCCGACATTGTTTGCATAACGAGAGATCCAGGTGGAGGCACCGTAGTCGTGCAATTTCAGCCCTCGCAATCGAATCTTCTCAGTGAGAAGCATTGTCTCACGTTCGTACTGACCGCGGCTGTATACCGGTCAGAACGCTCGCAACGGTGCGGGCGGAACGTCGCCGACCCCGCGGTTAGTCCTATTGTTGCGCGCGGTCATCCCTATTTTCTGTCCGAGTACGCGCGCAAGTGTTTACAGCAAGGATACAAGGATCCACCCGTCTCTGCACACGCGCTTACATGCGTCCGCATCTGCGTGTGCGTTCGTACGCTCGTTTGTCCTCGCATACATGTATAGACGTGAGAGCGCGATGATGTGCTTGCAACTGCGCACGCTTGTGTGCCTCTGTACATGAGCGCGCATGTACGGTCACCATGAGAACGCGTAGATGCGCGCGCACTTGCACACGCGCGCGTGAAAATCACCATGAGAGCGCGTAGATGCGCGCGGACTTGTACGTGGGCGTGCATACATGCGAGACATACATGTGCATAAATGCACACATGCGCGCATGTGCGTGCGTGTATCTACGCGCGCAAATGTTCGAACGCAAGCGCGCAAGGATTTGCTCGCGTAGGTGCGCGCGTGTATACGCGACAACATGCGCGTGCATGTGCATGAGCATTTATGCTTACTTGTGTGCGCGCGTACACGTCTACACGTGAGAGCGCAGTGATGTGCTTGCAACTGCAAACGCGTCTGTGCTACTGAACGTGCGTGCATACGGTTGCACGCGCAGGTTTACACGTGCGGACATGTACATACGATCCATGCGCGTGCACATTTACACACGGGCGCACGTGTGCGTGCGTGTATGTAATGTGTTTTCGCAAACGCGCGTGAGTGTGAGCGAGGGGCGCGCAGGCGGGTGAGTGTACACCCGTACGCAGCGAGACATCCACGCAGAAACCGCGTAGCCGCGCGATTTCAACTTCGCGATCAAATCTTTTCAACGAGAAGCATTGTCTCGCCTCCTGGTAACCACCAGTGGCGTTCACTACTTTGCCAGAAATTTACCACTAATTAGTGGTGAAAAACCACTCTACTGAATTACCAGAAAAATCTAGTAGTTTACCAGACTTTTCCAGAGAATTACCTGGAAATGGACTGGTAATTCTGTGGTAATCTAGTAGAAAATTTTCAGTACCACTATTTAGTGGTAAATCTTCGGAAAAAGGTGGTAAAAATCGCATTTACCACTGATTAGTGGTACAACTCTGGTAAATGACTAGTTTTTCAGTAGACTTTTTTCGGCCTGAGTTCATAGTACGGCACTTTTTGTGAGGTTTGACTGGATTGCGAGCGCCACGTTTTGGCGCGAGTAGTCGCTTCGAGGAGATGTGGGATGAGTCTTTTGTGCTTATCTGAGGCGAATTCCGGTCCGCACTTGCGTCTCGACATGCTTTGCGGCCGCACGCGCTCGAATCAGTCGGGTTTCCAGCGCCAAAGCCAACTCGATGCGGCCTTTTTATACGATTTTCTCCAATTTTTCTCAGTTTCCAGTTTCCAAAACCCACCTAGAGTCAGCAGATCGGCGGCTGCTGCGCTGGAAACTCTTCCGACTCAAAAGCGCGCGGCCGCGAAGCGTGTCGAGACGCGATTGCGGACCAGAATTTGGCCCAGATAAGCACAGTACTGCGGAGATCAGTTTGACGCTTGTTTTTATTATTAAATTTACTGGCGATATCAACGACGCGTGTGCTTGCGCAAAATGTCATTTCCGCGGTTCAGCCATTTCTCGAAAAAAAATTACACTGGAGCTGGAGGCTAATATACGACTATTCAAACAATAGAAGACTATAGAGTACCGCTTGTAAGGCCGGTATCATACTTCCAGCAACGAGCGACGCGACGCAATGTTTACCATAAGCAATGACCGAAAATCGATATGCCTGACGTGCACTGTCGCTGTCCCTGATCTCGGCCTAAGATTTGGTCAGGAGGAACGCGGTGACGCGCTTTCGCATCTCATGCGTCTTTTTTGATAGCTATTTTACCAACTGATTTTTTTCTGCTCTAAAGAATAGTTTAGGATCCCCTTGAGAAGGTTGGCGACCAGGGCTGTTTAACGATTTAATTATTGCTAGGGCTTAAATCGAAACACGAAAGTTTGGGCACAACAGCAATCACCCGACAACGGTTTCGCTGACTCAGGAATGTCTGAACAAGTTACCGGAGACTTCAACGCAAGCTGCATGGTGGCTTCACGCAACTTAGTTTAATTTTGCAAGTAACTTAGGCGATGTTACATGTAATTTGGCCAAATTTTTTATTAAAGTATCATGTAAGTTGCGCTGATAATACACAACATTGCCGGTAACTTGCACCGCTGCTGCATGTTACCTGGCGCCCACAGGCGACGCGGCCGGCACCAATACGAGATGCAGTTAGCCCACCGACATGCGGCATGCCCGCCGAACATGCCGGGGTCGCCAGTGGCTTGTCGGGGTCTCCAACTGGTGCGCGGAGCAAAGTACCTCCTACTTGGGTAATTGAACCGATCGACGCTACCGACATCGAAGTCCTGCCTAGACGGTGCGTCGTATACCTCCCTGGGGAACAGCCCGCCTCGTGTCAAGTTACATGTGCGTTAAAATAACACATTTGAGTTACACGTCAGTACTTTATGTCACGTGTAAGTCAACTCGCACTGTCAACATATGTACTTACTTTGCTGAAAGTCGCATGTAATCTAAAGATATGAAGATCAGTCGCAAGTAACATGTTTAGAGTCCTTAATTCGCATGCAACTTTATCAGAAATTCCTGAGGAGGTCTCACTGCTGATTCAAAGTCTCTTCCAATCTGAAAAATTGTCAGATCGCAGCGAATTATGTTTAAGAGACAAAAAGACGAGATTCTTTTTTTTTTCGCCTTCAAACCAAAATCAGGGTGAACATTGTAACGGTGCCCAGCACGCCCACACTTCCGCTCCCTTTCAAACCTGGCCTAAAAATCGTTTACAATTCTTCTCCGCAATGCCGTTAAGTCCGCAAAGTGCACGCTCATTGCGAAAGCGTGCTGCGGCGCGGTTGCGAGCATGCTCAGATAGGGATGTGGGATCACCCGGGGCACCAAAGGCAAAAACCGCCCGAGTGATTCCACATCCCTGTCTGAGGATACTCGGAACCGCGCCGCAGCACGCTTTCGCAATCAGCGTGCACTTTGCGGACTGAATGGCATTACGGAGATGAGATGTATGTTGCCACACACAGCTGAAAACATTTGCAAATAGGAATCTTAATGACAGTCAAGCAAGAAAGTTTGCTCTTGAATTACGGGAAGGATTTTTTCGTTTTCAAACAGAAAATTCTTTTCTTCAGAAATGTTAGGGGTTTCCGAATTTCGAAGAAATTTCTGTCTCGTGCGGATCAAGATCTTTAAAAGTATGATCCAATCTCAGGGGTAATTTTTATATTATACTCCAGCCGCCGCGTATAACAACCCTGGCAAGCGCGACATATCATTTCGCTCAAAGGCAGCAGACACGCGCGAAAAATTTGTTGAGATAACTACGTTTCTGAAGTCGCATGGCGCCTAGTAGACTGCTCACGCCGTTGGAAGCGTCAAAAACGAGTCAAAACTACTAAATTTCAGCAATGCAAATCGCAAAATTTCTGCAACCCCGCCCCTGAGCGTCTGCAACCCCGCCTCAAAATACAAACTCGTCCAGATTGATAGTACTGATACGGTCACTTTAGCTAGTTTTTGATGCTTCCAACGAGGTGAACATTCCAGTACAGGCTGTATGAGTATATCGGCTTCTCTATCTCAATCGTTTTGTTGCTGATATTTGCGGTTTCAATCGCGCGCGGTAAAACTCTTCCATTTTCACACGATAACAAAATAACCGTTATTCCTCTATTTGTACACCGTTTTCGTTCGCTTTTTCGTCAGTTCCCATTACAACCGGCTCCAAACCTTTGATTAATGTCATAAAGTCGATACCATTTTTGAGCGTGTCTGCTACCTTTAAATAAGCGAGAAAAAGCTAGAAAAAGTTGACCCCGCTCCCGGAAAATAAAAAATGGCTCATGCCTACCGACATGTTTTCGATCTTAGTATGGACGACAGGGGCAATGGATTTTGAGCAAAATTCATGTCGGTTAACTTGTTTCTGGTCTAGCTTTACAATGTGGTCTGCTCCACTGCCATGACCGCGATTGACGAGCAAAAAACAAGCCTAGGACAACTCGCCCATGGAATTCTCGTCGTTCAAATTCGTAGTCTACGAGGGGCTATAATTTTGTTCGCAGTAGGTTCTGAGCGACTACGGAGACAACAAAGTGATCAGCGAAAAAATCTCCTGAGACAAGCAGTAGAACAGAGAATGGATTTCGGGGTCGGGCTGTGCCTTTAACGTGAGAAACATTCGCAGAAGGAATACGTGAAAAGGTGCATGGAGTTCAGATCGGTTGAGGAACAGCCTTCCTCCTCGTCAGCGGCTGCTTTCGATCAACAAACACAGCCGACGGACGACCAGGCAGGCCAGGTCAGGAGGCCGCCACGGCGAGGGGCTAGGTGGTGGCGGTCGAGAAAATCACGTGGAGAAGCCGAATTGTTATCTGCAGAGTTTACTAATCCCATCTCCGCTTTTGGTCTGCATTTCGTTTAGGTGATGACCGCTTCGTAGACGCTCATCTCGGAGACTAAGCCCTCTTAATACCACTGCAAATGTGAGAGTCAGGAACATTTTTTTGTTGCTTTTTGGATTTTTTTTTCGGGGGGGGGGTGGTTGAAACAATGCAGAAAATGGGAGATATCAATTGTTTTTCGAGTACTGAAAATTCTCCAAGAAAGTTGTCAAGTTTCCCGATACTACCGATCGGTTTTCCAAAAAGTAATACCGCTATGCACTCTATCTAGAGGCGAAATCAGTTGTGGACAGGATTTCGGATGTGGCCAAATATTCAAAGTCAAATCATCGGATTAATCGGATGTTGGTCTGGATAGTTTTTCTTCTCGAATAATTCACGATGCCATCTGGAATGCGAGGAGGATATTCGCGTCAAGTCGTGTTTTGGATCAGGAGCGTGCGATTTTTTCGAATTGAAAAGTGTAAAGGCGGTCTAGCAGAGATTAGAAAAGGGAAAAGCTTTTGAAAGCAGGACAAATAAGTACCTGTCAAGAAAAAAATTCACTCATGATCAAATTTTTAGCGACCAAAGGGAAGATAGAAGCAAAATCATGATGAACAGAAACATTGCTTATTCGAAAGATTCAGCGTGAAAATTCGGCGCTGTTTTGGGGGTCGATGAGAGTGCCGTCGCTGATAGGCGCGGCAACATGCAATGGAGGAGTATCGATTACGCGGCGCCGCACGATCGATCCCTCTACAATGCATGCTGCCGCGCCTTCCAGCGGCAGGAGTCTATTCGGCCCCTAAGGCGTCGTTTATACTTTCGCCGCCGAGCGGCGCGGTGAAGTGCGATCCTGCAATATCGATCGTGCCGCGCCGTATGATCAATACTACAGAAGTGCACTATGCCGCGCCGCTCGGCGGCGGGAGTATAAACGACCCCTAATACGCTCACCGCCGAGCGGCGCGGCAGAATGTATTTCTGGAGGGACCCGATTAGAGTCTTGCCGCGCAAAGGCGCGGCAGCATGTGGTGAAAAAGAATCGACCAGGCGGTGCGATGGAATCGATATTCCCTCATTGCACGCTGCCACGCCTTTTAGCGGCGGGACTCTAGTCGGGCCCTGATATTGATCACGATCCATATTTTAGGAATGCACATCACCGCGCCCCTCAGCGGCAGAAGTATAAACGACGCCTCAGAGGACCTACCATGGCGTCGCAAACGCGGCGTCGCGCGCAACACATGAGTCATTGCGCGACTTTAAAGACATCGCGTAATTGACAGTGTGCCATCTGGAATTTAAACTCAAAATTCGCCGATGTGGTTTCAGTTCGGTGCCGCATGAGCTTTCAGGCACTAGTGCGACGTTGCGTCCGTCGGGCTGCATTGTGGTAGATCCTCTGAGCCGGAACCAAAGAAAATTATGCCTTTTTCAAGACCTTGATGAAGGTGAAGGCAGTGGATTGGAGAAGAAAGTTGATTAAGCTAACTCTATCCGCCAAAGGAGTACGTGGGAGCACTCCGAAAAATCTACTGCAGTTTTGGATAATTGAAATTTTGAATCATTCGTACGGATATTCAGAAATATCGAAATCATTTTCAGAACACAATAATAAATCTATTCAAAAAAAAGCTCCGAAGAAACTGTCCGAGACGAGAGGCGGAAATCTTTCAGAGTTTTCCCGGAAGTATTTCAAAGAACTAGAAGAAAAAACATTTCTCTACAAGTCTAACGTCTTTGTGTTCTCGAGGAAGCAAAGGAGGAGGAGAAAGCAGGGCACCTTTGGCTAGTACATTCTACCTGAAATCGTCTTTCTCAGAAAAATAAAAACATATTACTTCTATATCACATGTAACCTACACTTATATTACATGTAACATGCACTTATGTTACATGTAACATACTAACGTACACTTATATTTCATGTAGCTTAATTAGAGCTGCAAGTTGAAGCTCGATGCTTTAAGGGTTGGAGCTGCAAGTTCCAGGCCACCGCTTCGGGTACGAATCAGCGAACTTTAACCTCTTTTGGACATCGCAGGAGCTTAAAGCTTGCTGCTTCATGATTGAAGCAGCAAGCTTGGATCCCACAGCTTCATACAAGAAGCAGTGGGCTTAAGCTTGCTCAAAAACTATTGTATGTCGCTCCCTCCAATCCTCCGCACGATTTAAAGGGATCATGAGGAGCGAGAGGTCAACGGCTCGTCCTGGGCGGGTGACCACCCTGTCAAACGTCAATGCAATGGGCCCGCGCTCATGGCTAAGCTATGAGGCGGCCCGTATGCTGTGCGGGTTCGCAGAAGGTGTCCAGCATGGGCCCTCAGTTGCTGGAGATATTTGAATTATGTTACACTTATACTACATGTAATTTACTTGAGTAGAGATAATTCACATGTAACTTACATTGACGGAGATGTATTACAAGTATATTGCAATCGTCTCTTATGTTACAAGTATTATGTTTTCACCATCGAAAACATATTACGTGTGACTCTTGGCCTGCGAGAGAGAGACCGATATATCACATGTAACATACATCGGTGGATATAATTTGCAAGTAATATACATTGGCCAATTTATATTACATGTATATTAATTCAGGACTTTTATTTTACATGTAATATATTTTCATTTTTCTGAGTTCCTGACTATAAGACAAGATCCGCCCGAAGAGTTTTTGAAACTCTCGCGAGGCTAGGTGCACAAGAACGACTCATGGGTCGGCCGCTAACTTATGATGGAGAAAATAGTTCAGGTTTGAACAATGACAGGTCAGCGAGGCTCACTGCGTTGAGCATGAGGCTTACCTCTGTATTTTTCGCCGGCGTCAGGGTCATGCCACTCTAAAATTTCGAGCGGGTGTCGAACCCGGTCAAGAAGTCCACACCTTTTGGCCGCTTCGTTAATTCTGTTCTTCTACTGTTCAGACGCGAAAAATTTCCTTCAACCACACTTTTTGGGCTTTCTCATAGACAACGACACCACCCTACCCCCAACCATGAACCACAACTTTTGTTTTCTCCTCCAAATCTGCACACCTAATCTGTAGTAACACAGAAAGTTCAAATTCTACCCAGTTTCCAAGCTGTTCTACAGACAAAATAGGTTGACTACCCCCAAGAACATCTCGGATATTGAACTGCTGTAGGACTCCTTGTGTCCTCTGTTTCGGAGGCAAACTGACTTTTGTTAATTTTAGCGCTTACGCAGAGCGAAAAGAGAGACTGTGAGAAAATCCGGGGGATAAGGAGACGCAGAGCCCGCGCGCACACGCATGCTATCAACAGCATAAAATTTTACCCCAAAAGAAACGATAACCAATCCGCACTCACACAAAAATTTTCGTAGGACGTCTGTACTCGCAAGATAAATTTGCGACTCATATCCATTCTCGTGCCCACTTTTTCGCTACAATTCCTCTATAGAAGTCTTGTATAGATCACTTGTTCAAAGTAGGTGGTTACCTATGAAAGCGCGTTTTTTCACGATTAAAAAAATTAAAATTTCAGAAAATTTTTCATTTAACTCCTATTAACTATAACAACCATTATTAACAATAACATTATTCCAGTTTATGTGAAATTTATGAATACCATCGAAAAAAAATTTAGGCTGTTTTAAGGCGATCCAATCATCAAGCCATTTTTGGACATCTTCATGTTTAGTGAAGCGCTGTTCGGCCATTCCATGAGCCATCGATCGAAACAGATGATAGTCCGAAGGAGCAATATCTGGACTATATGGCGGGTGGGGCAAGACTTCCCAATTCATTTCTTGCAACTCCTTTTTAACTTGTTTTCCAACATGTAGTCGGGCTTTGTCGTGAAGAAGTATGGGGCATTCGTGTCTTGTAGCCCATTCAGGTCGTTTGATGGCTAAGAAATGAGGAAAAAAGACGAAGTGAAATTGTTTTTTTTTTCGTCACATTTAATACATCAGCTAATTGCTTCTGCGTCTGAGTATCATCTTCGTCAAGTAAAGTTTGTAATTTCGCGTCTTCAAATTGTTTTGGTGGTCTTCCGCGGTCTTTATTGCTGAGATGGAAATCTCTTTCTTTAAACTGTTCAAACCATTCTTGACATCTTCTAATTGAAATGGCACTTCACCATGAACCAGAGATAATTCTGTGGGCTTCGGCGGCACTTTTTTCCACTTAAATATGAATAGCAGAACCTCCCGCAAATGCTTTTTGTTGGCGCTTCCGAAGTCATCTACAAATATTTTTAAAAAATTAATGAATATACTAATTACAAATAAGTTGAAAGTATTAGATAGCGCTCAAAACGCTCTACAAGATAAACACAGACAAAAATTAAAAAAAAAATTATTCATGCAAAAAAAACGGCGAATGAAAAACGCGCTTTCATAGGTAACCACCTATAGATTATCCTATCTCGTTAGATTATGAAAATCCTTCAAGAATTTCTCACACCTGCCTGCAAGCTATTTTTAAGTGGTCGTCCGCATGCTAACATGTGAACACTTCCGTGAGAATGATTGCTGTGTCGGCTGTATTTGCTAAATGACGAGGTTCACCCCGAAAAAGTGACGGCAGCTGTGAGGATTGTGTCTGTTTCCCCTCTTCATGGAAAATTTTCATGCGTAATTTGGTTTGCATACATAGAATGCTTATACACTGGGAAAGTCCTAGGAGAGAATACCAGTAGTTCTCTGAAAGTTAAAAAAAATGTTTCGAAAGTAGTGATTTTGAAAGTTGGTATTCTGGAACGTCACTCGCATATTCAACCACAAAAGCACTGCTAAATATGAAAAATACACTCAAAACTACATATGAAAAGTTGAATAATCGTAAATAAAAAACGAATGTTACAAACAACGAAAAAAAAACTAATCAAGGAAAAAATACCGAACAACTGAATAAATGATTAGCTTATAACTGATACCTGAACGTGGAGTACACAGAAATAAATTTCAAATAATCTGAAAATCAAAAAATATGTAAAAAACTGTAATCGAGAAAAATTAAATATATTAGAGTATGTAGGTAGACACATTCACACATCTCATATTGTCCCACTCTTCACCCACTTGATTGACTGCGTCAATCCTATAAGCCTTGTTCGAGAATAAGCCATGTGTAGATCAAAAAGAAAGAGTACTCGATGCTGACTCCAAAAATATTCTCGTTCTTGAAAAACGTCCACTTTGAAGCGAGTTATTATCAAAAGACGAAAAATAAATTTTCTGGTTTTTCTTTTGCCTTTTTACCAAAACTTGGGCTTGATATTGTAAACGTGGTCGTTCAACGATGGATATACATATGTACACGTTTCAAGATCAGATAATGGTTTGAATATCGAAATTTCGAGAACTTCTTGAATGGATGAATACTTCAATCTTGAGATTCCCGGGCTGCCGATTTTCTTCCCAATCACTCATTAATATTAACGGCTTTTTTCAAATTCTTACTCAATGGAATTTTTTTCAGATTCTCAGTTACTTCAGTTAATTATAAAGGAATACTTTCGATAGAATTGTTTTCTATTGAAATCGAGTGAATTTGAATAAATAATCGATTTTTTCATGAGAAGTTATTGAATTTTTTGGTTAAAAAAAATCTTCTCGGAAACTACTGAAAAACTTCTTATGGGTAGATGATTGAGTATAGTAACCTGAATTAGACCGATTATCAGTTGCCCGTTTTTCCAAACATATCGAATTATCGGAAATCAAATAAATACGATTTCCAAATGAATCATTTACTTAGAAACGCAGTAATTCAGTTTCTACCGTGATCAGAGATTTACATTTGGCCGAAAACCCCGTTTCCATCGAAATTCATACCGGTTTATATACTTCCGATGGAGTTTTCAAATCTATGTTTGTAGCTGCTGCGGACTTCTGTGAACTGAGCTATGAGGATTTCCTCAGTTGGGCGCTATTTTAGGGAAAACATTTCAGGCGATTTTCAGTCTGCTTAGAAGATGTGCTTTAAAGTAGGACCAAAACTTAGTTCGCTGTGCGGGGTCCCGAGCACACACTCAAAGTCTTTTCGCCAATTTTCGAAAAGCCTCGGCAGGACCGCTCAGGAGTTTTCGACCGAAGGCGATTTTTCAGGAGGAAGGGGGCTTTCAATGGATTGCTTAAAGGCATATTCGAAGCTCAGGGATGAAATCTGAGGTTTCTTCATAATTTTGAAGTAGACCCATCCCAGCCGACACCTACCAAGTGCGAACTTCCAATTCCTCCGAGTAGACGAGATATAGGAGAAAGTCACCCCACACATCAAGTAGTCACTTTGGCACTCCCCTAGCTATGGTCTCCGATTAATAGCCCCGTTCCTCGTTTCATTCTCAGCCTCCCTCTTTATTCAGGTCGGTTCGCATACATCGGTTGCAAACGACGGAAGTTTCAAACTTCGGACAACTCGTCCACCATGCTTTCGATGTTTGCCAAGAAACTACTCTGTAGAGTTTATTTGGATTGCTCAACACGAATCTAAGGTCCATTCACCGATTTTCAATAGATTACGGAAAGTCACGATGGAGACACGGTAGTTTTGTCAAAGTCTCGGCTTTTAGTCCATTCATCGACTATCTAAATATACCAGGGTAGGCTACGCCGACGAAATCACATTATATCTACCGTAGCCTGCAATGAGCCTTGAAATGTGGAGAAATGAACACCGGACAAGTATATAGGGCAACGATTATCCCAGGCTAGACTCGGAACAATCTTTCTGAATAATCTAAAAATTGACTTATGGGTAAAGCCTACGTGATCCATGCCGACTGTGCATTGTCACTAAAGATACCACGTGCCCCAAGGCTAATCTGCGCAGTCGACCGCGCGCGTCACGTCAAATCAATTTAGTGGGTTTGAAACTGTGATTTTCTTCATGATTGAATCAACATCAACGAGTTTTAAAGCGCTTCCTGTCTGTCCACCAGTAATATAAGTTTTTTAAGTATGGTCCCCCCAACCACTAAGAAAAGCAAACTAAATCCTTCCGAGGAAACAACAAAATGGGGTTCATGTTGTGGGGTGCACAGCAGGGCTGTGCGTTATAACATTAACGTGTTAACGCATTAACGGGTTATGCGGTTTTTTTTCGGAAAAATTTAACGATTAAAGTTTAACAAAAAAGTCCTAAGATCACGTCAATTTGGGATCGTTGATTGCGGTGGAATCGCGGCACTGATTGATCTGTTTCAATGGCAAATTACGAAACTAGGGCCGTGCACGTCGCTCCGGCTTGCGACGCGGTCAATTTTCGCTTATTGTGGAATATATCGCTGACCTCAATGTCTCTCATTCCATTGTTTATCTATTTTAGTTATTTCTTTTCAGCATCGAAGAATTCGAATTCGTGTTCCGAAAAGAGAATGTGAGGTCTGATGTACGTATTTGATCTCGAGTGAGGTACCAAACGGGGGTTGGGAGCGGGGATTGAAGGCCGGGTTGATGATACTCATGAGCATATTATCACTCTATCGAATGGCATGTGATTAAACAGTAAACAACCGTCCTTCTGCCGAAATTATCAAATCCTTCTCCTATACAAATGGTCGACGCAGATTTTTTTCCCGCCTTACTATAATCTGCCGTAGACAAAGACTGCCTGCCACATTTGTGGACACGTGAAGACATATAGTGAAGTCCATCAAAGGTTGCACGTCTACTCAACAATGAGAAGCGGTTGGTCGGCAATCAATTTGCACAACCACTCCCGCTCAACCAGTGGCGAGCGTGTTGCCTAAAAATTCATGAAAATTGATCTTCTGCCGACCGCTTCTCAGTGATGAGGGCATGCACTAACTTTGGTGGACCGCAGTATAGACTGAGCCGAGATAGGGAAAAAATCTGCGTCACGGTTGCACACATACAAAACTAGTTCGAAGTGTGAATGCGGTAGATTATGGAGTTTTTGAGCCCGTTTCAAGAGTATAACTTTACGTATGTCATACCACCACTTGCCAAGACGATCCAGATACCCCTTCTGGAGCTCCCATCAGCTTTCCAAGGCACGCTGCTTAACAGTTTTCCAGGATGCAGTGCATGCTCTATACAGAGCGCTTATCACTCTTTACACGGCGTACGCTGCACAAAAAGAGCTACTCAGTTTCTACCACGTGTCGCACGCTCTAAATAAAGCGCTACTGACTTCCTACGACGCGGTGCACGCTCTTATGGAACGCTAGCCATTTTTTTCACGACGTCCTGCTGACGTCATCTGAACGCCCACCCACTTTCCACGACGTGTTTACCTGAAGCCCTACCTACTTATCATGACGTCCTGCTGATGTCACCTGAAGAACTACCTACTTACCATGACATCATCTGAAGGCCTACTCCTTTTCCACGACTTCTTGCTGACGCCAATTAGAGGTCTATTTTAGTTTTTCTGAGAGCTCTGATGATTTATCGACTTTGCTGTGGCCAGGTATGTGATGTCTTGAAATTTTTTAACGAAATCCAAAACTAACGTGTTGAAGGATGAAGGCAGTTTTTTCCCGAAAATTAACTATTAACGCTTTACGAAAAAACAAGTTTTCATTAAAGGCACAACCTCAGAGGTAATTCTTGATATTTTGTTCCGTTCGCCGTCTATAGTAACCCTGCCAAGCGCGAAATCTCAATTCGCTCAGATAAGCGAGAAAAAGCTAGGAAAAAGTCGACCACGCCCCCTTGAAAGAAAAAATGGGCAACGTCCACTGGCAGGTTTCCGACCTTAATAGGGAAGAGACCCGCCAATGATTTTATTCAAAATCTACGTTCTTTCTTGTATTTTTGGCTATATATTGTGACCTGCTTCAGAATGATGGCTGCAATTAACGAAAAAATACAGGCTCGAGACAACTCGTCCACGAACTTCTGCCAGTTCAATTTCAAAATTTTTGAGGAGCCGTAACTCAGTTTTTAGTGAGTTCTGAGCGATTCTGGAGACACCATTGTGATCAGCGCGAAATTCTCTCCAAGATAGGCAGGAAACCGAAAAATCGATTCTGAGCTTGGACTGTGGCTTTAACGCACACCCATGGTGCGCAGCGTGGACGAGCGGTCTCCCGGGTGTTATTGGTTTGAAATTCGTTGGAAACGGCGTTTTCGACTGATTTCGATTTCCTAATGAGTGGAACACATGAATCACCGAATAATCGAGTAATTCTATTGATAATCACTTTAGATTCTTAGAGCAATAGAGCAACATTCACCAACAAATTTCTGATTGTCCCCGATTGAGCTATTTTTCTACCAAAATTGTGATACACATGACGTGGAACCTCTAAAGGTCAAGCGAAGGCTGATTTTGAGTTTTTCCCAATACATTCTTTTTCTCCTGGGTGTTCACCGAAGTCGAGAACGCTTTTTTGAAAACTTGTTTCATTATCGTGGTAACCATCTGGCGAAAACCTTTTGATCGCACTCGATATCTTCATTTTGATCATCACCATGAATGGCAGACATCTTGGAAAATATTGTAGTTCTCGTTTGTTCGGTCTACGTCATGTGTACAGAAACTCGATTCGAATGATCGAATCAATTTAGCCAAAACCATAAAGAAGTTGGTTTTATGAGTGCACTTCCAACAACTGGTTTTTCGTGGGTTCATGATGCATTTTATATGGTGAACCAGAGTAGAGACATTTTCTTTTGTTGAAGAACGTCAATGAGCCTTGAAAAATGATGCTTCTACTTCATAATGGATTTACACACGCCATGGGATTTCAGCTCATCGTCAAAAAAAGATACCTTTGCGCGCTCACAAGTCAATAGTCTGGAGCGTTGAAGGCAGTGTCCACGATAATGTTCGTCCTCGGTTGTTGGCCGGAAATCGGAAGTTCAGGATCTCATTGGAGCAGTGGGGTCGAAGGAACGAACGAAAACGAACCAGAAAGAGCTCCATACGGCTCCGAAGTCCGCTCGCGCTAGTCCTTCTGCTCGAGGTCGCGTTTTCCGAGGAACAGTTTAGTCCGCTTCTAAATTAGCATTGGAGCGCGAACGCGGCTGAGTTTCAGCATTGGGGCGCATTTGCGCACGCTGTCTACTTCAGGCCCATGCTCGCGCAACTCATCCACCGTCGAAATGTGGCTTTGAAGAAGAAGAAGAGCTGATTTCGGATGTTTCGCAGCGTTTTTCATGATTCTATCTTCACCGCTGAAACAGTCGGATTGTGAATCTTCGTTTTCTGGTGAAAACTCGAAAACGATTTTTATCGTGGACACTGCCTTTGAACACATCTGGAAAAACCAAATATATTGCTAGTTAAATCTCTTCTAATTAGAATGCCGGCCCAGGCGGTCAGCATGCGTGTCGAGCGGCCATCGCGAAGGCTTCTTTTAGATCTGTGAATCTATTAGCGCGAACAATAGACGACTTATTAGTTTTATCTCAGTCAGCTGTTTGCAGCCGTAATAAGGCTGGCTCGAGAAAGCTGCTCGACACGCACGCTGTCCGCTTGGGCGGAGAGTCTGATCCAGACAGACTTTATCTCTCGGGAATTTAGGTATAGTGAATTTGCATACTACCCCGTCCCGAACTGCTGGTGCCAAGAAGTTATAAGCTTAAGACTGTTATTTTCTGCACCTATTGTTCCTTTCAAAACAGTCTTTTTTCGTAAGTCTGAAAACGAAGCTCATAGTCGTGATCAGGGCCCAAAATAACCCCACCGGACAAAGTTTGGATGCAATAACATTGTTGTAACTCTGAAAAGAGTAAAAGCTTTTTCCACTTGTACCGATTGTTGGTTGATCGTTTACATATCGTTCACCAATCAGGTGATTCTGAAAGCGTTTATGAAAAATGTTCCAGATTTGGCTCAAAGCTTCCAAAGGGGGGGGGGTTGGCGTGGAAATCATGGATCTGAGCTCTATTTGTCGATCCTCCAAAGTTCTCGACTAGATTCGTGCAAAGCTCCTCATCAGAAGTAAGCGGAATTTTCTGTTTTCTGCCCATTTTTTGGTCAGTTTTTTCTGTTTTCTGTAAAAATAGGCAAAATTTGGCAGAAAACGCGCTCTTATTCTTCGTGCTAGATGATCAGCGAGAAATGATGGTCAATCCCCATTTCTAACCACTTTAACTTCAGAACCATACTTTTTCACGCGCCAAACTTCACGTGTTTGGTAAAACGGGCTCATTCATGAAACTGAGCCTGGAAAGTGGAATGTGGTTTTTAGCGCTAACGATGTCTCTAAATCGACTGACGAATTTAAGAGATTAGAATACTTTATTTTAAATCAGATATTTGAAAAGTATAGCATTTCTTGTTTTTTTTTGAGTTTTGAGATGGAAATTACTTTTTATGGGAACAATATATTCAGACAACTGTTCACTCTTCTTCTCGAATAAGAACTTTCACGAATAGTTAGTTAGCTTTTCGATTCCCTGGGGAAGAACTTGGACCTTTCTATGATTCTCAAATAACGTTCATGATACTCGAAGTACTCATACATATGTTGTAAGTAGCACACGCAGAACGGAGCGAAATTTCTGGATACTTGTAAAAATTACTGTTATTGATAAAAAAAGGGAAAACCTAGCAGTAATATTAGCAGTGATACCACAAGAAAATATCGAATTTTGTTCCTATAAAATATTGGGAGGCGGATGAAGCAAAAAAACACTTTCTCGAAAATGTCAAGTAATCGAGGACTCAAAATTCTTAATTTTCGTGTGTTGAATTATTCCTTGCTCGAATACCTTTCGAATATGAAAAATTCCAATGCTGAGTCTACATAGTGTAATGAGTATTGTCTATTAAAAAAATCCATTCTAATATGCGATGCAATCGAGATTTTGATTTCGCCACTTCTGCAAATACTGTGCTTATCTGGGCCAAATTCCGGTCCGCAATTGCGTCTCGTCACGCTTTGCGGCCGTACGCTTCCGAGTCGGAAGAGTTTCCAGCGCCGCAGCTTCCGATCTGTTGACTCTAGGTGGGTTTCGGAAACTGGAAACTAAGAAAAATTGGAGAAATTTGTATAAAAAAGCCACATGGAGTCGGCTTTGGCGCTGGAAACCCGACTGAGTCGAGCGCGTGCAGCCGCAAAGCGTGTCGAGACGCAATTGCGGACCGGAATTTGGCCCAGATAAGCACAGTATGTAGATGATTCGCTCGGGAAGTGGAGTAATCGGATTTTTTGGAATTCAAGTCCATTCTTAATTATTTGGAGTATTTTTGGAAAATCAAGATTTTGGATCATCGAAACATTCGCCGATTCGAGGTGAAGATATCCGAAAATGTATGTACACATACATAGATACTAGTACATACTGTTAAAGTGATAAATTTGGTCTACTGAATGGAAAGGGCTGCGACGGTACATATGTAGCTGCGCGCGAATCGAAACCCCATTAGCCAGTGATGCCGCCAACACCGCACGGTCAGCCGCCTGGTACATACATCAGACTAAATCGAATACGGAGGCCATACATGCTTGATCACGAAAAATCGCCGGATCGTTCCGAAACGGATCGGAATTCGGAGTATAAACTTTTTCCTAAAAAATACTATTTTTATTTTTGTGCCTGAACAGAAATTCTCAAAAAACCGGAATATCTGGATTTCCTGATGATTCGAACGTTCGAGGAAGCGAACATTTCAAAAATCACAAGTGACTAACATTTTCGAGTAAGAAAAAATTGAGATTTTGAAATGAATGGAATATTCGAATGCTTAAGTATTTCAACATTTGGTCCATCACGATGATCTCTCCTCGACTCGATTGATATTTCCGTTAATTACACATATATGTAGTTCGACTTTTGTTCTACTCAAATCGAGTAGAGAACATTTTTTGGCTTTTGTTGATTCAATCGCGAAAACTGCGACAAAAAAAACTCGGAAAAATATCGATCCCTTCGATTTTTTCAAAATTCTCAAAAAAAATTCGATGAATTCTTAAAATGCAATTATGTCTCATTGATTTGCACTTGTGCTCAGCAACATTCGAACAAGTTAGATATGTGTAGCTTACGCTCACGTTACTTCGAATATCTTACGCGATCTAGTGCACATAATTTGCTAGTAACTTGTTTTTGTTATTATTTCATGTTACACACAAAGACTGAACTAGCAAGCAACATAAAACAATATCTGATATGTATTACACAACGACAGATGAACTGAAAAAATTGTGCGAAGCTTGCAAGTAACCTACTAGCA